>JAGDYQ010000368.1:0-486623 GCA_021962125.1 Bulinus truncatus
CATTTTCGGGCTTCCTTCAGGTGAGGAACTGGGGGGCGCTGCCCTTAGTGCCAAGGTACCTCCAAGGTCAGTCACTGTGAGCAGACCCGTAGCCAGGTCATAAGTAGCAGGAGTGGGCACCAATACCCAGCAAGGGGGCACCTTTACTTTTTCTTAATTTTTTCCTCTTTTTCTTCTTTTTTTTTTGAGCCGGGGGAGGGGCACTCCACACCTAGCGGGGGCTAGGTGCCCCCCCTGTCTACTACGGGGCTGACTGTGAGGAGAGGCAGAATTCTTTAGAAACACGGGGAAAGTAGTCAGTTGGGCGAAAGCACGTAACTTATACATAAAGCTTTGGGGGGGGGGGGGAGAAAGCTCTGAGCTCTATATTTAAATATAGAGATCGTAGATATATCTATGATAGAGATCAGTGGGAGAGAGGCAAATGAAATCAATAGTGGTAAAAACAAGTATCAGCAAAATTAATTTACTGCATTTTTATTTCTAAAGCAAAAGAGGGATAACTTCCGTAAACAAGAAACTCCAATTGTCAACGTGGGAATTGCGAATTGCATCTCTATTTGCCAATTGTTTCATGTAATCAGAATATTAGATTTAAAGGTGCACATTAATAATCTGAAATACGGTAATTAAACTGTATTTGTGACATTATTAACAAAATTATTGCAAATATTTCCCTAGCTTATTAAAGATTAAATTAGAGAACGAAGTGGCTACGCTTACGTCTAGCGCCTTCTATTATTATATCTATTGACGTAAGCCGGAAAAAAAAATACGAATTACGTCTTGATGTTACCGCTGCCACTGCGTAAACAAAAAGGGTTAGGGATAAGGTTAGGGTAGGGGTGTGGAGAAATATCTATTGACGTAAGCCGGAAAAAAAAATACGAATTACGTCTTGACGTAAGCGTAGCCTGTCCGCTATATTTAAATGAGCTTTAGACTGATGAGATCCAAGAAGTCTGCATTTATAATATTTCTTTACTTACATATTAATAAAAGTAAGACATTTAGGCTAATTAAAATAAGTTATCATTTTAAATTATAAATTTCAGTCTAAGCTAAAAATTGACTATGACTTCGGGTACTCCGGTCTTTTGGGGAAGTAAAGATGGGTACAAAAGTAAAAAGTCTGATGATTGGTCTAACTCCTTGGCATCAACACTGCAGTTAATTGAGCGTGATTTAACTATGTTATATGATGGACTGAAAACAGGTAAGGTATGATTATTGAATAATATTTGAAAAACACACAATTATTTCCGGTATTTTGAAAAAAAGTTATGAGTTTTAGAGTATTTTCTGTTTGTATATATTATAGAAATATATAATATTATCATTTGAATGGGACAATTGTCTAATTTGAGACATAATAAGGTTACTTACTAAATTATTTAACACTAAATTGAAAATATAGTTTTTTATTATAATTCACTTATTTATTAATTTTGATAGTAGTATGGTCTGTCAAAATATCATTTGATTGTATTGAGAAAAGTGAATTTACCATTAAAAATACAGTGTTTATTATGTTTATTCAATATAGCTCAGCATTTATGATGTCTGCCATTTCTAACTTATAGGCCCATATAAAATTATTATGGGATACTTTTCAGTAAATTGATACAATATATTTCAAAATTACATATCTTCAACACTTGAGCCTCTTTTTTTTTTATCTATATGACACACTAAATTGTAAGTTTAATTTATGTCCTATGCTTTTAATGATTTTTTTCAGATGACGATATTCCAATGTTAACTGCGGATACAGATGATGAGCTACCAGCTGACTCATCATTACAAAACACTTGCACTAAATATGTTAGTCATTGTGAAAAGATAATAGCGTTGTTAAGGTGAGCTTTTTTTTATTTTCCCAGTTGTTGTTTTTTTTTCCATCTAGTGTAAACTAAATTCTAAAATCTTTACTTGTACTTGAAAAGTCAGTAAGCATTTGAACGCTTTTAGTATAGAAATTTTGAATTTATATCACTAACAATGGTACCAATCACATTGTGCTTTGTAAAATTATATGTTCAGTAGCTTTTAAAAGTTTTTAAATTAAATATAAAAAAAAAAAACAGTTGAACACTTGACTGCATTTTTATAAAAATTAATAAATACACACTCACACACATTCATATGCAATTAAGTTGAATACTCTTACTCTAGTGAACCAACCAATGGAACAGTTAAACTTTCACTGGGCAGGCTTCTTGGAGTTGTTAACAGATGCCTTAAAGTTACACATAATGATGTTGTAAGAATTTTTGTTTTTTTTTTAAATTAAGATAGTTGGTGAATGTTCTAAAATGTTAGTTATAAGCAATTTAATAGACAATTTGATTTTTTTTTTTTTTTTTTTTCTGTAGCTTTAAAATTTATTTTATTTTGCTGATGGATGTTTACTTTCAATGCAGCATTCTATCCCATCAATGACGGAACTGGCAGAACTTTTACCAACAATTCATAGATCCATGTTCAATGTAGTATCACAGCTAATTCTTTGGTAAGCTGAATATTTATATTTGTAGGATTATATGTTTAATAATAACACATGAAAAATGATTAATGAATTCATTCTGAAATAGATTTATTTATTTATACTTTTAGCTGCCGTACTATTTTGATGCCTCAATGTAGGCTTTTCATTGATTTGTGCTTGAATGCTTTGGTTTCTATGACATATATGAAACATCTCTCTAAAAGGTAATAAGATATATATATATATATATATATATTTTCCTTCTGCTAAATTCATGCATTATCTGCTTATTGATGAACAATAATTAGAATTTATAATTTAATTGAAGGTATTAATTGTTTTATGTAAGCTTATTTAGCTAATTTCTTTTTTTTATTTTACAGCCAGACTAGATCCAGTATTTATAATGTTTTAAATGTACTCATTGAAACTTTGGGATGGAGCGGTTTTTTAACTTCACAAATGAAAACATTAACACAGGAATTAGTTCTGGACATCAAACTTACTAAAGAATTAATTAAACAGGTAAAAAAATTTACATTCATATTTTTCTGAAATATGAAACTTTATTGGCTGTAGAAATTAATTTAAATCTGTTTAAAACACATAAGTTTATGTATTTTGAATATGTAGCTAATAAATGAATATTTTTTTTTAAACTATGCTCTCATATAATTAAGATAATTGGGTAAAATATAATCTTTTATAAAACTTCATCTTCAAAATGTCTAGAAATAAAGTAGACAATATACTTAAATATATCATAAAGATAACTTTATTTCACACATGGCAGATTTATTTTTCATTTGTACCCTGAACAAAGAACGATGAATTCAATTATGTCACATTTAAGGAAATAAAGTTTATAGCATTTTCTATTCAGCCCCAAGCTCCTGTAGCTGACAACAAGCAAGATGTTTTTCAGAAAAAGAAAAAGAAAGGGAAAAAAAAGGCCAACAAAGCTGATTCTTACAGTGAACTAACTGTCAGCAATCATACACCAGTTGAAATCATGGCAGATAATCTGGCACTTGAAAATGCTGCTACAGTAGCTGCTTTAAAATGTAAGGATTTACTCTTTTTTTTTTTTTCTGGCCATGCTTGAGGTAGATGAGAGCAGCGCTGCAGTTTTTTATATAGTAAAAAAAATACTTTAAAGAGCAGTAAAAAAATACTTTAAAGAGCAGTAAAAAAATACTTTAAAGAGCAGTATCGTGGTGAATTAATGGCAAATAAGTGAACAAAAAATAATTAACCAATAGAAAAACTGGCTCATTTGGAGCTGCACTAGTCATTTGGCTATACCTTGTAAATACAGTATGTAGTTCTTTTAGTAGTGATTCGTGTTTATGTAATGTTTTCTCATATTTTTTTTGTGAATGATTTATTATGAAAACTTTTTTCTAAAATTATCTTAAAGTACTTTTAGAAAGATGATTACTAACAAGCACAGTTTTTGTTTTTCAATTTAAATAATCATACTGATATTTTATTTTTAGTAATTTTATACTATTGAAGGATTTGTTCATTATTTAATTAAATAGTTTAAATGGCATGAATTAATAAAAAAAATTCTAACAAAAAGCATATTAACTGTTACCTATGAAAGCAGCAAAATCTCTACCGTTTTTAATTTGCTCCATCTTATGACTAATAATTTAATGAAACATTGAATAATTTCACTACATCTTTATTTTGACCTTGACTGTTTCTAAAATGTTTGTGGGATGCACTATTACACACAATTTAATTGTTCAGATTTTCATAGCAAATAACTTTCAATATATTAAAAAAGTTTTTTTTTTTTTTTGTTTATTGCATATTTATTGAAAATAAAGTAAAATAAGTCTTTTATGTGTTGTTTTTTTTCCCCCATCAGTATCTAGACATGCTCTGGAGAATGTGGAATTCATCTTTGCGGAGGTAAGTTTGTTTTTAACTAGTTCATAATTTAATCATGGTTGTATTTTCTGACTTAATGTTATCGATTTAAAGAAAAAATATTAGTAGTTGCATCAGTTCATTAAATCTTGCTGTGAATATTGAATGATGCTCTTAACTTTGTTTTTTAAAAAAAATTTATTAGTAGTTGTATCAGTGGTCAAATCTTGCTGTGAATATTGAATGATGCCCTAAACTTTGTTTTTAGAATCTTATGCGCTGCATTATTGAGACCACGAAAACATTACATCGTGAAGGACTCCCACAAATGTCGTCTTATACAGATATTTTTTGTCGGAAGGAGCTGTATAAAACCATATTTACTTGCGCTTTAGTCTATCTTGGCCCAGGCTGCTCCAGGAAAAATGTTATTACGCATTTTCAGATGTCGAATTCTGCTCTAAATTTACTTCACGATGGGATGTTTTTGGATGATTCTTTAGAGGTGAGAAACAGATTATTCATTCATTTTAGTTCAGCATTGTTTTCATGTCTGAAATAGTGAATAAATAAGTCAATTATTATAATCACACATTTTTTATAAATATGCAAATAATTGTTTAGTACTGCGGTTCTCAGCCGGTGGTACGTGTACCCCAAGGGGTGAAAATAGGTACATTTATTCATGAACTTACATGTGAGGAGTACCCGCAGACATACTTTTGCAACCTCTGGCATAAAAAGTAAAGAAAAGTTCCCTTAGTCCTACTGAGCCATCGGGGCAGATGAAGTGTAGAATTCATCTGTTTCTATAACCTCGGCATATAAAGGGATTGTGTGGTTAGCACAACGCCCAGCCGCCTTTACTTCCCCAACTTAAGGCAGGTACCCATTTAAAGCTGGGTGGACTTGTGGGACAACTTTGCACCTGGGAAAATTCCATGGTTCTCACCGAGGATCGAACCCATGACTCTCAGGTCGACAGTCGAGTATCTACACCACTCGGCCATCTGTCCCACAACCTCTGGCATACAGGAAAAAGGTTGAGAACCGCTGGTTTAGTATAGTTATTGTTTCATCCCAACAATGAAACTTTGGTATGAAAAGGTGTGCAGCTAAACCTGCACCATAGTAAAAAAAAGCTATATCTCTATTTGCCTGAGTGTCAGTCATGTCTTATAAACATTACTATAGCATCAGGGGTGATTAATCAAGAAATTTAAATTCCCCAAGACATCTGATGGACCTCTGAGACTCAGTCTCTGCAGAATATTGTTTCGTTTGTAATATGACCTTCTGTCTCTTATGAACTTTGACTTACATGACATACGCAAATAAAGCTTGGAGTTTCAGGGTCAATTTCCGGTAATGGAAAAATATTCAGTAACTCACAGGACTGTCAGGGTGGCCTTCTCATTAATGGGCTTTACCTTTATGTTTCCTCATGTTTTTGTTACTTAACCAACAATATGTCTCATCATGCCTAAGCTACAATTCTATTGTCTACTTAGCCATTATATTTTCTATTTTTCTTTGTACTGCTCCAACGTTATAATTCATAATTTTTTTTTTTTTTACTATTGTATTGTCTATTCAAACAGGTGTTTAAAACATGTAAACACATGTTAACAATTTGGAGGCTGACGTCTAACATAAACAGGCCTATTGTCAGAAAAATTTTACCCGATGATTGTGTAAGTGACCTTGTTCTAATGTGTAAATGTTTTTTACATAATTTACTTTTTGCGACATATAAAATTACAGCATGAGTTTTTTTTTAGAAATATTACTGTTTTGTATTTTGATGGTCAATCAGCCAGTCATATTCAGTTTTTATAACTTCACTTCAGCGATAAATGCATCATTAGCACAACTTAACATTTCTTTATTTAAAAAAAAAAGTTACTTTTAGATTAATAATGATAAGAGTTTTTTTTAATGTTCATTCAGTTCTATTCCCATTGTGTTTTTGATTTAGACTGAAAAAGAAGACATCATGGAGGTGGAGAGAGAGAAAGAGAAAGTTTCAGAAGAGAATGTATTGCTGAGACAGAGGCTTCTAGAAACTGAAATAGAGAATCAGAGGCACAGTCGTCTCATTGCTGCTCTGCAGAAGGAGCTGAAAGAAATAAAGAAAAAAGTGTGTCATCCTCATCTTTGTTATTGATTAATTGTTTATATTATAATTGTAAACCTCGTGAATGGCGTTTCCATATTTTGTACAGAAATTATTTTTTTTGTTACAATTTAGCATTTTTTTTTAAATTTAAAAAAACCTTGTTTTTTTTTTCTTTTATCAGAATGCAGAAGAAATTAGTATATTAAAAGACGGCAGTGGAGAATTCGATGAAGAAATGAGCTTAATAGAGGACCAAAGTCAGGAAAGTGTTGAAGCTAATGACTTTGAGAGAAGTAAATGGGAAGACAGCCATGCTGGAGAGAAAACTTCAGTTTCATTGCAACAGCCAAAAATTATTTCGGATTCAGTGTCCCATTTCACCAGTGAAAACAATAATGCAGAAAAATCTTGTAAGTCCAGTAGTTCTATGTTGCAAACCCAGAGAGATGGGCGTGACGGTGACGATCAGCTCAAAACATTTAGTAAAACAACGCCATTGAAAAGAGTGAGTCAGTTTTTCAGTAAAATATATTTTTTTTTTGTATAATTTAATGTTAACGACAAATAATAAAGTGGACCTGGTGATTGGTATAAATTTGCTTCAATAGTTCAACTACTGGTTGGTTAAAATTAACAGTTTAACTAAAAATGATGAATGTTATTAGTTTGATCAAGATTTGATTAGATATTTTAATAGTGTTGGTTATCTAAAACAGTGGTCCCCCAACCTTTTATCTTGCTACGGACTGGTCAGCGTTTGATAATTTCACCGCGGCCCAGTAACATTCATTCCACAGACTGGTACCAGTCTGCGGCCCAGGTGTTGGGGGGACCACTGATTTTAAAAGATAAAATTGAATTTGACCGTAAATAAAAGAAGAATCCCATCCTCTATGTTTTCAAATTTGCAAGTATTTATGTACCAATGCAATTTTATTGTTAGAAAATCTTTTTGCTTTAACTCATTAAGTCATTTTAATGAAAAGTATAATTGTTTTTGTAGTTTTCTTTAAGTTACCGAAATTCTAAAGCATTTTTTCTTAAATTTTATTTTAGAAATTGGAAAATGATTTAAGTGTTGCAAGGGACATAAATGAGACTAAAAAGTATAAAAATGAACTCAGCAGCACAGAACAGGTAAAGGGATCTGGCTCTTTGTATTTATTTGTGTCCACTATATGTTTGGGTGGGCAAGTACATGTATATTTCACTGATGTTTCTTTCGTTAGCTGCTTGAAATTGTTACTTGCTTATAGTATATCACACAATTTTTATGACCGACATGCACAGAAATATGATGGGTTTTTTTTTTGTTTTTTTTTTAATTTCAGAAATCCCCTGAAACTGTAAAAGCATTTGCGGCTGAAGAAGTAAGTTTTTTAATTTATATTTAAAACTGTTAATGCAGCTAAAGACATTAGCGTAAATTATATCTGATAAAAGAGTCATTTGGAACTTTCTTGATAAAAATTTAAGAAAGATGTAATAACTTAATATTGACTCTTATCTCCCTCCTCTCATTTTTATTTACAATTAAATTCAATACAAAAATGCATTACCTTCTGTTAAAGGAACATTATAATATTTGTAAAAAAAAAAAATTAATTCTCTTTCATTTGTAGGTGCTAAATCAAAAACTAGAAAAGATAATTATAAATTGTGAAAAAATAGAAAATTACACTTTTGTTTTTAGTTTTTATTTTGCTTGCATTGTCTTGTGACGAATAAACACATTTCAACAAATTATTTTATTTTCTCAGAGTGACAGTGAAAGTTTACAAGCCATGATTTCAGACTTTGTTGACGCTGAACCAGATATTTTATAACTTCATAGTTTATTATTAAATTTTATCAACACTTTCCAGTTTGTCTTACCTAAATTTTAATATGCTTATGTTACTTTGTACATTTAAAAAATAAATTAGCAAACAAATCAAAATTATTTATCCGAACACTGGGAGTAAAAAGTTTTTTTTAATTGCACTTAAAGAAAAATAGAAGATATAATTAATGAACCTCAGACAGCTGATTCATGGAATTTAGTAAAAAAAGAGCTCAGACTAAAATTACTATAATTTTGACAGAATAACAAAATCTATTAAAAAGAATATAAAAAACAAAACATTTTGAGGAAAGCAGGCAAACATATAAGAGTGTATAAAGTTTGATTCAATTTTTTAAATCTCAGCAGACGCATGACGATGATGCTTATGTTGAACCAGATTTTTTTAAGCGCGCCATTCACTTGCTTGAAACTGCCTTAAAATGAAATTAAATCTTAATACTATCATGTACAACTTCTCGCTATAAACTGTGCCCATATTTCTTTATCAAAACAAAATACCCTATATCGTATTCAAGCTAAATGTCCAATAAAATATATGATAGTTCAAAATACGTTTGGACAGATTTCCATCTTAGATTGAATTCTTCCAATAATAACAATGATTGATTTTATTTAATATTTATTTAGATTTTATCCTTAAGAACCTGTAGAAATGAGATATTTATATCTCAGATTCTTTAATCCACTACTGCAAAGTATTTTGGAGGCCCTTCTTTAATTCTCACCGTAGTAGAGTGCAAGGTTATGGTGGACTTAGGGAGTAACTAGCCCAATGTCCACGCTTCCCCAACTATTGATAGGTAACCGTTTGAGGAAAGGAGGACTTGAAAACTTCCGCCAGGACCTGAAAAATACTGGGTCTTTCTGTGCTGATCAAACCCACTGACCTTCAGGTTGACAATGTCATGCCTACACTGCACAACCATCTGTCCCCCTTTTGATTTTTTAGCTCTTTTAATATTTAAAAAAAAAAAGTTCCCTTAGCCCTAACAGGCTGTCGGGGCAGATGAAGTGTAGCATTCATCTGTTTCTATAACCTTGGCATATGAAGGGATTGTGTGGTTAGCACAATGCCCAGCCGCCTTTACTTCCCCAACTTAAGTCAGGTACCCATTTAAAGCTGGGTGAACTTGTGGGACGACTTAGCACCAAATTTCACCTAGAAAAATTCCATGGGCCTCACTGAGGATCGAACCCAGGACTCTCAGGTCGACAGTCGAGTATCTACACCACTCTGCCATCCGTCCCACATATTTTATTTAATATTAAAAATTTTTGGACAATGATCCGATTTACACGGATATTGTTCAGCACTGAATAGTTCAAATAACTCGAGGTTTAGTATACCGAAAAAAATTACTTTCAGGCAAAACTTCACAGTAATTAAATATGTTTGTTTAATGGCAGCCTCGTTAAAATCCTATGACCTTTGTTATCAATATTCACTAGAATGTTTATCATGAATACAGAATGTGATAAACCTGTAATGATAAAGAAAGATAATTTAAAAAAAACAAAGCCTCTAATTGTGAAAAAAAATTCTTAATGTTTATTTGAGAAATGCACAACATGGTGATTAATGTTTATTTGAGAAGTGCACAACATGGTGATTAATGTTTATTTGAGAAGTGCACAACATGGTGATTAATGTTTTAAGCAATGTAATGCGTAAGTAAATCATTATGAAGAAATATATTTCCAGAAAAACATATACATTGCAAAATTCGACAATGTTTTTTTTTTTTTAAAAATATGCTTTTGGCTCATGTTAAAAAAAGAAAAATGAAACAGCATTTTAAAAACATGAATGAATTGAAATATTATTACAAAAACATTAACAAAACTTTTTGTTTTATTTAAATCACATCCTATTATTAAAAAAATAAATTATAAATCCAAAATATTAGTTATTGTTTACATAAATTCTTGGGATAGAAGTGTGTCAAAAGAGGTTATAATTTTTCTTCAGCTGTGTTTATCAGCAATAAAATACATCATCTAGCTGGCTGTAAGCTTTTATTTAATTTAGTATCATTCTAATATTTTGAGTACATCTTGGTTTAATCATGGTTGTGATTTAGTGTTTTTTTGTTTTGTTTATTTATGTGTTGATATAATTCAAGGATGTAACAAGATACTTTCCCATTACACACAGACTTGGACTGGTAAGGAATTTAACAGCCATCAGCTATACACTGAAAGTATAGGAAATATAATTATAGTCAAAGGCATGAAATTAAAATCAAAATTCTTCGAACTATTTTAAGGTACATTAATTGCATTAGCATGTGTCAATGGAAGTAAAATGTGGCTCTTAGAGTCACATGTGGCTGGCTGTTCCCCTGAGTTTAGTGGATGTTCCATTATGAAATTGTAATTTTTTTTAATCTCACATTTTTAAAAGGACTATGGAATGGCTTTTTATAATAACTAAAATGTGCAAAGCAGCTTTCATTCTCATTTACCTCACATGTGGTCACCACTAGAATAAGCCTATATTTAAAGACATTGAGTTTTTTTAAATATAATAACCAATTTACAATTAGGTATCATATGAAGTCTTACTAACTAAGCTATATGTAATAAAAAGGCAACAGTTAGCATTATAGGTTTCATATAAATTCTCAACCAAGACGTGTTATAATAAGTCACAACTAAGATATGTGTTATAATAAGTCTCAACTAACTAAGATATGTGTTATAATAAGTCTCAACTAAGATATGTGTTATAATGAGTCTTAACTAAGATATGTGTTATAATAAGTCTCAACTAACTAAGATATGTGTTATAATAAGTCTCAACTAAGATATGTGTTATAATAAGTCTCAACTAAGATATGTGTTATAATAAGTCTCAACTAAGATATGTGTTATAAGTCTCAACTAACTAAGATATGTGTTGTAATAAGTCTCAACTAAGATATGCGTTATGATAAGTCTCAACTAACTAAGATATGTGTTATAATAAGTCTCAACTAAGATATGTGTTATAATAAGTCTCAACTAAGCTCTTTTTAACTAGTTTCTTCTGGCTATGACAATTTTAGCACTTAGGACCAGTGTTTCAATTAAAAATAGTTTTCATATAAAGTTTCTACAACCTAATCTCATTATTACACTAGTGTCCTCTAAAAATCAATAATAACAACTAATGTCAGTATGTATTGTATTAAATCTCCAACTCACTTTACCCCACACACACTGAGTAAAAAGCAAAAAAACGTTTACTTACCAAACAAATCCACACAATCACCCACGGGAAGAAGAACAGAGTGATGATGCAGTGGAGACAATGGTTCACGCCCCGTCTACAGAGTTCAATTAAAAATAAATAAATACATCAATAGAACTATTGGTGGAAATTAAAAAAAAAAAAAAAGTTTAGCAACTTCAACATGTCACACACCAGAGCTGCCACCAGCTAATATTCCCCCCGCCCCTCCCCGGGGACACCAAAAAATGAGGCCACTCTGATGACATGCGATTTCCTAATCGCCAACTCATTCTATAGTACACTGATGTGCATGAAGGGGCCACCCCTACGGCCAGTGGCGCAACCAGGGGAGGGGGCCAAATCATCAATACATAATTTACGTTATAAAGATACAAAAAACTGTCTTTTTTCACTATGTGAGCCCCCACCCCCCAGCACTTTTTGCTGGTTGTGCCACTGCCTACGGCCATGGGCTTTCGGCATGTGTTCGGGGCTTTCCACCGTTTTTTTGAGGTCCTGCAAACAAAAAATGTAATCAGTGCCGTTCCTGTGATGCTCTACGCATAGACGAGAACATTTAGAGGCCCTTAGGCAAGAAAGTACCTGTTGGGGGATTCTATAGAAACTTTCGAGTCACTTTCAAAGACCGCAAAGTCACCTCGAAGGCAGTAGAGTCACATCAAAGGAACAGAGTCACACACACAAAGGCCAGATATCGTAGAGATTTAAACTCACTGTTTCCCAACTTTTTTTTTGTTGTTATTTGGGACCACCACCTCATGCATGGTATCCTCTAATGTAAAACATACATGTAGCCTACATAGTTGTCAATAGTGCAGTGCCGAACCTAGGGATTTGGGGGGGCCAGGGTGGCGCTTGGCCTCTTTGGGGGGGGCATACATTTTGACATTCATGACATCATGACACAGATAATGTACTTAATATTTAATGTAAAAAATGTTTGCGGGCCCCCCTCAAACTGGGATTCGGGGGGACTTTCGAATTCGGGACCCTCCCTTGTTACGCCTCTGCAATAGTGAAAAAATTAAATTGTACCCCCACACATACACACACACACTGAACTATCAAACCGCATTATAGCTCTGGTACAGTAATCTGCTATAAAGTGACTTAACAATGGATGGGTGTCGATGGCCAGAGGGCCCAAGATGGTGGATAAGATGAGCTGTCAGCAGCCCTATGCATGGGCTAGAGTTTACAGAAAGAGTTGTTTTAAAAAAAAAAAGTAAAATTTCCAAATAATTAGAGATGGTTAAAGATCCATTTCTGACTAAATTTTGCTTCAGCTAGACTGTGAGGTAAACTGAACACGTGTGTAATTAAAAAAAATAATGAATTAGGCCTACTGACCTTTCAACTATGACCGTCTGATGAGTTGAAGTTCCACCTCCTCCTCCAACAACTACAATATTGTTACTGGTCTAAAATTAGAATCAAGTGCAAAATTTTATAATGTATACTTAAGGATAAAATATCAGATTGTTAATTTAGTTATAAAATTGTATATGTAGCTTAGTTACTGGAAGAGTTACTTATTGATTTGATATATTACTAAGAAATTAAATAAGTTACTTATTTATTGGATATATCACTAAGTTATTGAACAAGTTACTTACTTATTTGGTATATAACTAAGATATTGGACAATTTACTTATTGATTTGATATATTACTAAGATACTGAACCAGTTACTTATTTATGGGATGAGCTATTTTTGTATGAGCTATTCATTAATTGGATACGTTAATTATTTGTTAGCGAAGTTAATTATTGTATAAGTTAACCTAAATTGAATAATTTACTTAGTTACTTGGTAAGTTAATTTTTATTGGATAAGTTAATTATTTACTGTATGCTTCACTTAAAAGTGTGTTAAATTATCTTTTGGACAACTTTCTGGTTTATTTAATCTACACTGGAACTTTTCTTCACTAACTTAATTATTTTAATTTATGCCCAATCAATTTTTATTATTGGAAAGTGGTTTGTTGTTTTGTTTCGTCCAATAACTCAGTTCATATTTACAACTTGTTTTGTTTCGTCCAATAACTCAGTTCATATTTACAACTTGTTTTGAAATCTCTTACACTGCTCATGTTAGACGACTGCATTGGTGCAGGAGGAGGGTAGTAACCCTGTGGTGGCGGGTATCCGGCCTGTGGCGGCGGGTATCCGGCCTGTGGTGGCGGATAACCACCCTGTGGTGGCGGGTATCCACCCTGTGGTGGCGGATATCCAGCCTGTTGTGGCGGTCCGCTGTACGGGGGTGGATTACTCATGTTGTTATATCAACTGTTTGGGTAATAATGAAATCAAATTAAAAAAAAAGAAAACAATTAATCACGCTATAAATTATAATTGTAGAAACCCGTTGGCACATTAATACATTTTTTTTGTTCATTGAACCTGTACAACAAATTTTGAGATCAATAGACGAGCCATGGTGGTAAATGAGGACTTCATATTCAGGACCAAAAACTAGAACAATATCAAAAAACGAACTATTAATCAGAGTAATATTTTGATACAATGACTATGTTATACGCCGAAAAGCCATTAAAAAAAGGCTTTGTACCCAGAACCTTTCTTAGGCATGAGCAAAGTGTGACACCCTCCCTACCTGCCCCCCCCCCACCCACCCAATACAGGCGTGAGTAACTAAATACAGCTTACATAGCTCATCAGTCCTTATTTTTTTATGACATCAGGCGCTCGACAGGTATCTTTGCTCTGATTATGTAACCGATACAAAATTTAATGCTTTACCCTGTGTACACTTCAGACATGGTAAGGAGATACAGATATCAATGTGGCATAAAACTCCAATAACAGAAGTAGTTTTATCAGAAGTAGTTTTAACAGAAGTAGTTTTAACAGAAGTAGTTTTAACAGAAGTAGTTTTAACAGAAGTAGTTTTATCAGAAGTAGTTTTAACAGAAGTAGTTTTATCAGAAGAAGTTTTAACAGAAGTAGTTTTAACAGAAGAAGTTTTAACAGAAGTAGTTTTAACAGAAGTAGTTTTAACAGAAGTAGTTTTAACAGAAGTAGTTTTAACAGAAGTAGTTTTAACAGAAGCAGTTTTAATGTGATTTGGAACACTACGAGTAAAATTAAAAACAGCACCTGATGAGAAAATACCCAAAGGCAGATGGATAGGTGAGGTTGAGAAAAAACCCATATCCATAGGAGTGAGCGAAGGAAGACGACCATAGATGGAGAAAAATGGAGATGAGTTGTGCGGCACGCCATAGCTGTGTGGAGATGAGTTGTGGGGCAGACCAGAATCAAAGGAAGAAGAAAAAAAAGAACAAATGGTCAATTACGTAAGGGACACGTGGGACCACCAGGCAAGACTGCAGCAAGAAATTCAAGGGCCCCTGACAAACTAAGGCCCCTCCAACATTTCCGTCATTGTTGTACCGGCGTGACATCCCTAACCGCTCCCCTTTAACGTAATTTGTACCAACTAGGTATAACAGTGGACATCAACTAGGTATATCAGTAGACATCAGCTAGGTATAACAGTAGACATCAACTAGGTATAACAGTAGACATCAACTAGGTATAACAGTGGACATCAACTAGGTATATCAGTGGACATCAACTAGGTATAACAGTGGACATCAACTAGGTATAACAGTAGACATCAACTAGGTATAACAGTGGACATCAACTAGGTATAACAGTGGACATCAACTAGGTAAATCAGTAGACATAAACTAGGTATAACAGTAGATATCAACTAGGTATAACAGTAGACATCAACTAGGTAAATCAGTAGACATAAACTAGGTATAACAGTCGATATCAACTAGGTATAACAGTAGACATCAACTAGGTATAACAGTAGACATCAACTAGGTATAACAGTAGACATCAAGTAGGTATAAAAGTAGACATTAACTAGATATAACTAGTGGACATCAACTAGATATAACAGTAGACATCAACTAGGTATAACAGTAGACATTATCTGGGTATAACAGTATACATCAACTTTGTAACACTTCATTAACAAGTAAATAAGTTATACATAATTATAGCTGTTTTTTTTTTAAAAAAGTAAATAATTTCATGATTTCCCCCATTACTTTCACAAAGACTAAAATTACTTTTCTCAGAAAAAAAACAACAACGACTTGACATATATCTCACAGTAGAATAAGTGCTGTTTCCCCTTTCACAAATGTAACCTTATTTATTATTCTCATAAATGTTTAACAGTATCCGGGAGTAATAATAAATTAAAGATATCAGTTCGCTGAAAGTTTTGAGTGTTTGCCTATAGAAAAAATAAAGTCAAGATGACGAAAACTACACCCCCCATCAGGGCCGTTTTTAAAGGTCATCGTAGGCCCCAGGCACTTTAAAAGCCGTAGGCCCTCCCAGACTTCATTTGTAATATTTTTTCAAGAATGCACCCGCACTTCTTTGCGATTCGAAATTTAAATAAACTTTGAGGACGTCATTTGCGACTTTGCTAAGACAAAGAGCCAAAAAAATGTACATACTGTAATTTACAGATCTACAGCACAGCAGCTTGACTTGCTCAGGTGTTCATCTCGCACGGTTATATATAGCTACTTTAACACAAACATTATTAAATTTTACTGGCATTCTGGACTTGTTTTCACTTTATGTTCTGGCTTTCATAGGCCTTTGAAAAGTCCGTAGGCCCTAGGCGCAGTGCCTACTGTAGGCCTACTTAGTAGATAAAGCGGCAATGCCCTATATGGATCCCTTTTGATAGTTGATCTATTTAACCAGTGTTTGCCAAAGTGTAGTAGCCGAAGAGTTTGGCGGAGTAAACGCTGCACCGAGCTGAGAACATCGGGTAAATATGCACGAAAGCGAAAATAATGAAATATAATGGAAAACTTGACCGTTAAAACTAGTGTTGTTTTAGTCCCAGGTCATATTTTAGTTTCAGTTTTTATTTCGCATTATCTGTAATAATTTTAGTTTTCGTCTAGTTTTAGTCTTGCTGCTAATTTTAGTTTTAGTTTTAGTTCTCGTTGACGAAAAGTCAACATTTTCGTCAACGAAGGTTTTAGTTTTAGTTTTCGTCAACGAAAACAACACCAGTTAAAACAATATACAAGCTGTTTATTTTTTTTTTTTAACTAGGGGTACACAATATTACGAAAATAAAAAAAAGAGGAGTTACACATTATGTCGAAAGTTTGGGAAACTCCGATTATTTATAATTAAACCACTGCAAATGTTTAAATGCCCATGCACAAATAATGGTTTGTCAGAAGATGGCAAGATTTTCTCATCATATCTGAAGCTCGATGAATATGTTCAGAGAGTCATGAACAGGGATCTTATGAGACAGTTTGAGGACCACAGAACAGCAAACGCAACAGAAAGAGCTATTTTTTTTCTAAGAGCCCGTGGGCCGCCGAGAGGAATCGCAACCCAAAAACACTTGTCAGGGGCGGCAGTGTATGAATAGGCTGCCCTCCCCCCCCCACCCCAATCGCTTTGAAAATTTATTTTGCTGCAAAGGGAGAAGGGGGTCGTGGGGGGGAGGGGGCGGCTATGACGTTCTCATTCTTTGTCATAATTTGGCACACAGAGAGACAAAGGTATTCTAAAAAATATAATATTTTACTGGAGGGGGGGGGGTTGGGGGGGAGGGGTAGCGGGGTCATTGAAAAATAGACCCAACGTGAGACGCCTGATAATTTTTATGGCATTGTTTATAAATAGAACAAAATAAATTCTTTGGTTCCGTATATAATTATTAAATATTTTTTACGTTCAATCTAAAAAATAACAACAACAACAACAACATAAATAACAACAACAACAACAACAAAATTAACAAGAACAACAACAACAACAACAACAACAACAGCAACATAAATAATAACAACAACAACAAAATTAACAACAACAACAACAACAGAGCTTAAGTTTGTGAGAGTTTATGATAGTAACTAGTTGCAAGTACCCGGCTTTGCCCGGGTTTAAAATAAGGTTTTCTGTTTACCTTCTGTTTTCTCCCTACCCCCTCTCTCCCTTCCTCTCTCTCTCTCCCTCCCTCCCCCTCTCTCCCTTTCCCTCCCTCCCTCTCCCTCCCTCTCTCACATCTCTCTCCCATCTCCCGCTCTCCCCTCTCCCCCTCCTTCTCTCCCAACGTCCATGCTCCCTCTCTCCTTCCCTCCCCTCTCTCCTTTCCTCCCCTCACTCCCTCCCTAACCCCTCTCTCCCTCCTTTCTCCCTCCCTCCCCTTTCCACCTCTCCCTCCCCCTCTCTCCGGCTTCCTCCCTCCCTCATTCCCTCTCTCTCCCTCCCTGCCCCCCTCACTCTTTATCTCTCTCCCTCACTCTCTCCCACCCTCTCTCCCTCCCTCCCTCCCCACTCTCTCCCTCCCTTCCTTTCTCTCTCCCTCCCTTCCTTTCTCTCTCCCCCTGCTCCCTCTCCCTCTCTCCCCCTTTTCTCCCTCCCTCCCCTTTCCAACTCTCTCTCCCTCCCCCTTCCTCCCTCCCTCATTCCCTCTCTCTCCCTCCCTGCCCCCTCACTCTTTATCTCTCTCCCTCCCTCCCTTCCCACCCTCTCTCTCTCCCTCCCTCCCCCTCTCTCCCTTTCCCTCCCTCCATCTCCCTCCCTCTCTCACATCTCTCTCCCATCTCCCGCTCTCCCCTCTCCCCCCTCCTTCTCTCCCAACGTCCATCCTCCCTCTCTCCTTCCCTCCCCCTCTCTCCTTTCCTCCCCTCACTCCCTCCCTAACCCCTCTCTCCCTCCTTTCTCCCTCCCTCCCCCTTTCCACCTCTCTCTCCCTCCCCCTCTCTCCCCCCCTCCCTCCCCCTCATTCCCTCTCTCTCCCTCCCTGCCCCCCTCACTCTTTATCTCTCTCCCTCCCTCTCTCCCACCCTCTCTCCCTCCCTCCCTCCCCCTCTCTCTCCCTCCCTTCCTTTCTCTTTCCATCTCCCCCTACTCCCTCTCCCATCTCCCTCTCCCCCATCTCCCTCGCTCCCTCTCCTTTTCTCCCCCCTGTCCATCCCCCTCCCTCCTCTCTCCCCCTCCTTCCCTCCGTCCTACCCTCCTTTCCTCCCTCTCTCTCTCTCCTGCTCTCTCTCTCTATCTCTCTCTCTCTCTCTCTCTATATATATATATATATATATATATACTTATTATTATGGCTTCACACTTCTTCTAAAATCCTTCTTCATTCCTTTATCTTCCTCAAACTGTACAAATCAGGGAGCATGAAAAAACAACAACAATTCTTTGCATCACAAAGGCACAATACAGCACCAGCGCGCAAGTTCTATTCGAATCGGGAAATGACGTCACAGAGGAATTTTATTTATGGCGCCGTCGAGATTACTTTAATATAGTAAAATACTAAAATAAAAAAAAAATTAATTACAATTAAACTACCCATCGAGATGAAACGAAACCTGTCCTATAACCTTCCCCATGTAATTATGTGTATGTGTAACAAATTTCATGTTATCTGTTTTTCTGGATCTTGAGTTATAAGGGAACAGACAGACAGACAGACAGACAGACAGACAAAAAATGCGTCTTATAAGTATAGAGATAACTAACAAGGTATATGTATTTGTAATTCGTCGCTAAACTGATAACAATCAATGCAATACAAGCAAACACCCTATGAGCTATAAGAAAATATAAAGTTCAGTAGTGGTAACTCCTAGGCGATGATGCCGTATGCCAGATCATCGGCGCCGTGTAGGGTAGTTGGTTCGAATCCTAGTGAAACCAATTAAGTATGCCCTCCACATTGCCTGTGTTGAGAGAGAGAGGGAGGGGGGAGGAAGGAAGTAGAGAGGGAAATACAATTATTCAAATCATATCTGGTGAAAGGTTCACCGTCCGAATTCTACAAGCAGGGCCGACTTAAGGTCGTCGGGGGCCCTAAACTCTTTGGGGTAAGTGAGGCCCCCTCGTTTGAAAGTAATTTGCTCTCGGCTAGTCCATAACGCTACAAAAAAAAACAACATATCGCAATTATTATATACAAGTTATTTTGATTAAATTGATCTGCTGATCGGATTCGATCCGTTTCTAAGAGAACTTATTCAAAACATAGAAATCTAAGAAAAAAAAACATATTAAATGAATTAATTGATATATTCGACTGTAAGCTTTTGAAACAACTACTAAGTAAAATGGAACAAGCTTCAACCAACTTGATCGCCCGAATTGCGTCATTAAGTTCAGCTCAAACTATATTTAGACCAGCCATGTTTTTTTAAATAATGGAAATGCAGTTGAGCGATTTCTTCAATTTTTTTCCGATTGGGCACCAAGATGAAAATACATATTTGATATTGTTAGTACTCTCGATGTGAATGGAGTACCACACGTGACAGACAAAACAATGACATATTAACAACTTAGATTGTCAGCTACCGTAGATGATTGTTGAGTGTTTATATTATACAATTTTGTTAATACATGTCTACAGTCAGTTTATTTTTTTAAACGCTTCAACAAAGAGAATGCAACTCTAAAGTACGCGTGCGGGAGAGTAAAATATGAATTATCTCCATAAATGTGGTCTACTCGAGGTGAGGCAAAATTACTTAGAAATTCTTAAGAATTATGCAATGAACATCAGATAATTGCATCTGTTAATTATGCCTAATCACAAATTACAAACTGAAGCAGGCATTAAAAAATGCGTTGATAAGTGTGATTTTGGAAGTCTCTGTAGGCAGTGTAGGAGTTACAGATAGGCCGAGGCCTAGAGCACCCACAAAATAAGGGGCCCCAAAATCTTGAATATAAAAAATAAATAAAAAAAACATCTTAGCAATATCTTTTATTTTTCAAAATGGGGCCTCAAATATTTGTTGGCCTAGGGCCCTTAAAATTTTTAATCCGGCTCTCTCTGTAGGAAACGGCGCTATTGAGTTGTTCAGTCATATAACTGTACCCGATTGTGTCAATACTTTCATGCCACCAAACGCAGATATTTTAAAATAAGGCAACAGATTTCACAGAGTCTAGAATAAAAACTATATAATGGAAAGTAAATTACAAATTGACGGATCTGTTGGGTTGTTTTCTTCAGAAATATTCGTTTTTTTTATTAAGGCTATTGTGGGTGCCTTAAAGTTAGGTGCTTAATGTGCATGGAGTATAAGACGGCCCTGATCACTAGGACCTCATGTGACCATTAGAAGTAGCACACACACATAGAACACACACACACACAAACACATAAATGTCTATATAAACAATAGTGGTGTGGGTTCTGCGTTAAATCGAAAGTAAAGAATTAATACAACAGTATTCCAGTTTAAAATCGTCAAACGTAAACAAAAGTGATAAAAATCATGAAAAAATCGGATCTGTCCGAAACCAAAAATAACCTAGCCTACTGATCAAACCTAAGGGAATATAACTCTATGCAAAGGTTTTGCAGAGTACAGCTAGTTAAAGAATGTAAGACGTCCGAATTCGATATACCATATAATCAGCATAATGTGTTGTAACAATCCACCTAATTGTACAGAGGCACACACAGGTACAGTAACAATGACAGGTACTAGAGTTACAGTTTCCAGTCCCACCCATATTAAAACTTTTTTTTTTGAAAAGTGTATGTGTGTGTGTGTGTGGAGGGGGAGGGGGTTGCTTGGGGGGGGGTGATATTTTGCGCGAATAAAATTTCGTGGTAGAGTGGATGTAGAGGTGAAAGAAGGGGGGAATGGGAGGTGGGGGGGGGGCGAAGAACGTCTTTCAGGAAGTTAAATTCATATCACATTTCCCTTAAGTTGTAGAAAACCCACAACCACAAGCCTCCACAAAATGACAACGTGGCAGTAGATGCTGTGATGTGTTAGAGATATGTGGGTGTTGGGGACCCCCCCCCACACACACACACACCTCCCCTCCCTATCCTCAGCCCTTACAATTACCAGAAATATGTCACAAAAAAAAAAAAACCAGCCGTCCTCAGAATGGAACTCCAAAAGTAATACACGTTTTATGCACCGCTGTTCTGGCTTATTTGAACTGTGTTATTCATAAACTATAAAACGTAATACACGTTTTATGCACCGCTTTTCTGGCTTATTTGAACTGTGTTATTCATAAACGAGTCGACAAGCCTGCAAAAAGCAGAAGAAAATATGGGCACCGTAAAAAAGAAATGGGTTCATTCATATTGAGTATATCTATCAATATTTCTATATTTAAATTTTATATATATTTCCAGGACGTTTCAACCCGAATACGGTTTGACCATCAGAAGAGTCAGCCATCAAAAGATTCAGCCATGAGAAGAGTCAGCCATGAGAAGATTCAGCCATGAGAAGAGTCAGCCATGAGAAGATTCAGCCATGAGAAGAGTCAGCCATGAGAAGAGTCAACCATGAGAAGAGTCAACCATGAGAAGAGTCAGCCACCAGAAGAGTCAGCCAGCAGAAGAGTTAGCCATGAGAAGAGTCAGCCATTTAATGTTGTACTCTTTCTTATTAATGTTATAAAACAGTACATTGTGCAGGTCTAATTGACAGTTCCACTTTATAACGTATCGAAATTCTTGTTATGTGGATTTAGCGAACATTCTACCAAATTAATTGAATCCGAAACACTTTGCAAGCAAAATAAACAAACTCGATAACAAATAATTTCGAATGAAACTGCCTGTGTGTAGTCAGCCATAAAGATATGAGTTATACGAATTACCAAATATAACAGCTGAAATTAAAATGAATAGATTGAGGTGAGTAGGGCACATTGAAAGAATGGAAAACAACAGAGGTCCAAAGGCAATATATAAGGCAACACCCAATGAGAAAAGGCCTAAAGGCAGACCAAGAAGCAGATGGTTAGAGGAAGTGGAGAAAGAAAGCCATAGTGATAGAATGGAGGAAGAAGACCATGGATCGGGAAAAATGGAGAAAAGTAGTATCGGCAGGCCAGGGCCCTAAATGGGCTGTAGAGCCAAAAGAAGAAGAACAATAACAAATAATGTCGAATGAAATTGTGTGTTGTCAGCCATTCGAACATTATAAACATATTTCATAAAAAAAAATAAAAGGCCCTTGAACATAACATAATAAGGAGTAACAATCACACAGTTTAACTATCAATTAATAATTTGTTAATCACCAATCGTAATACGACAATTGTACATATTATACATTACTAAGGGCTGGCATCGAAAAAATCTAAATAATTTAGCCAGCTGTTAAAATAATGAAAAAAATCATACTTGGCACATTTGGTGTTTCGGACATTTTTTTTAAAAGAGTGTCACGGGACTGACTTGATTTGGGCTGGTGAAACTACTACAGAGTGAGGTAAAATGAATGGTCATCAAATTATTTTTGGTGTGGACCTGACGAAAGTTTTTCATAAGAAAAAAAAAATCAGAAAAACACCTATGTTAAACGTACGTACGGTATTTCGGGGCCCCATCACTAACCAAGGCTCAGGTGCGCGCCCGGTGTGCCTCTCCTTTAAATACGACTCTGGTACTAAAGGGCACTTTAATACCATACTTCCAAATGCTTTTCCATTGTATGTGTCGCGGATAAAGTAGTACTGCATTAAAATATCACGGGGCGGAGATCGAGTGGATGGACACAAAATGAGCGAACAATGAATAGTCCGTTCGACTCGGGTCAAGATCATACATAACACGTTGAGTGTGCAATGACCTCGTTTAACCTATTCTTATAATGTCTCGGCGTGTTAAATACTATAATGTGTTCAAAAGCTAAGCGCTGAACTTGACAACGATACTCGGAAAAAAAAAATAAACCCAGAGCAGTCGCGCGGGCGGGGTAGTGGACGGGACACTATTCACAGGTCGTTTTGAGGCTCCCCCATCGCATTTACGTAATATGTTATAAATAGAATTTGCAAACTGAGGGGGGGGGTCCGGTAATTAGAGAATGTCATGATGGGCCCACCAGATCTAGAAAAAAAAACTTTCTCAAAGCGGGCCCTCCTTGTATTGAAACACAGCTTCAATTTAATGCAAACAGGGCCACCCAACGTACTGCCCAGGCCCTCCTCCCCCCCCCCCGCCTCCTCCTCCCAAAAAAAAACAACAATAGCTTAGAACGCAGGCCCCCGACAGCTATTGTGGCGCCCTGTGCGAAAAAGGCATAACTAAGCAAAACAAGCGTGGCCGATGTGGATACAACTCTCAGGATGAAGCAATTGGCAACAACAACCATATACAAGTACTTTGTTGTACACTTTTGATCTCTCAAGCATGGCAGCTGCCAGCTATCTCTCCGCCCCCCCCCCCCCCCCAAACCACTGACAATATCTGATGACACACTTCAATGACTAATTGTTCGAGACGCACCTCACTGCAACAGCCCTGACTCCAGGCGACAGCAGCCAGCCAGGGCAAGTTAAGGGTGAGGGGGGGAGGGAGGGGGAAGTATTGATGTACCTAAAGGCGCCGATTTTTCGTCTTAGCTCGGCTAGCTAGCGCTAGGACGTTAAAGACCCATTGGTTGGTTTGCCTTTTGTTTCGCACACACTTATTATTAACACAATTATAAATCACAAACATTGTACGTAATGGCAGTGACGTCATAACAACTAGTGAATGGGTCGGGGAGGGCAGGGCCGGATTTAGACTTGATAAGGCCCTCCTAAGGCAATTTGAGATATGGGGCCCTTTATAAGTCAAGATATTATACGTCGGTGCCAATCATTGAAGTATGTATGGCAATCGCTCACTTGGACAATTATTTGGGGGAGGGGGGGGTCCCAAGACAGTGGGGGAACCTAAGCTATAGCTTGCTTAGCATATACGTACATACAGCCCTAGGGTAAGGGGGTTAGCGTAAATTTTCATTACAACGATAATGCATGGCGTTTCTCCCATTACTGGACCCAGTGAGTAGCCACGCGCAGCAAGTTCTAGCGGTTTGACAGCGTTGCGTACATAAAGTAACATTTCGCCAACGGCGTACAATAGATATTTTCAGGGCAGAGAGCTACAACCAGATTTCTGTTTAGCACACACCACCACTTTCGAAATGATTATTTGAAAAAAAAAATGTGGCCACGGTGGAAAGGGAGGTGGAGAGGGGGGGGCAGACAAGAAGGAGTAAGTATGAGAAAGTGGAGACATCACGTTTTGCATAATTTCAAAAGGGTCAAGGCCAGCGTGTCCCGAGAACACCTGGTGCACTAATAAAGCTGAAATGTGTTAGAGGTTTAAATCAATGAAGATCTTGTAGTCAAGTCAATTTTTTTTTATTATTGCCACACACACACAATGTGTTGCACACAGCACAGCGGCATAACTGAATGTAGCTGCTATTTATAGATTTCTGGGAAAAACGAAAAGGAGAAAAAAAATCTTATTTTGGAAATATCATGGGTCTTTAAAAAATAAGAAGAAGAAAAGAAGAAGAAAAGAAGAAGAAGAAGAGACCATTCGTCGTTTGAATTGTGTGCACAAGAACCATTGCATTATTAAGTTGTTGTTGCTTTTTAAAAAACAAAAAAAAAAAAACATTGTGTTTAATAGATTAAATGCGATCCAAAGTTCAATCATAAATAGACGCGTGTGCCCAAGCATAGATAGAGACTTTTGTGCCCCATATACAAAGTCTACCTAGGTACTTAAGTTGTGTGGTGCGTCGAGCTTTATTGACACCCAGGCACGCCGAGAAGGGGGGGGGATCGGGGGGGGGGTCATTGCCAGGGGGGTCGCATCAGTAAGGGGGCCCGGCCATGTCAATTTTTTCCACGACTCATTGTTTATTAAGGGGCCCGCAATGATGTTTATCCCTGGGGGCCCTTGTTGGCTCTCGGCGCCCCGGTTGACACCAACCTCCCTCCTTTTTCCTATCCCAACTTCATAAGCTTCTAAGCCAGGGGGGGGGGCAAAATTTTCGAAACGCGGACCACATTGGGTTCTTTAATTTAACAGGCGAGCCGGACAAAGACCAGAAAGGTGGATTGTTGACATGAAATAATAAAGATTTTAATGAAACGTTATTGATATGATTATGAACGAACAAGAAACGGCATAGAGATGTGTCTGAATTTCGGGCTAAACATTTATGTCGTAGAGTTACTGTTGTGTGTGTGTGTGTGTGTGTGTGTCCAAGCAGACCTATATTACACAACCGACAGCTGCCCATCAAATGACACACACATACACACAGAGTTAAATTGACACACGCAAACATAACGTAACAATGGGTGCATGATGTCATTTGTTTTCTAACACCAAATACTCTCGATACAAATTGTTATAAATGGCACACAAGATAGTATGATCTCAGAGGGAATGGAATGAAAAATAAAATACAAAAAAAAAAACGACATAAATAATAAGTCTGATGTTCGAAATTCAAAACGTGTTCGTATTTTAAGGGATTTCAAAATTTTTGAGTCTGTTTCAAAGTTGTTTGACTTTGAATGCGTTCTGATTTTGTTAAAGAGGGGGGGGGGCGGCCCCAAAGCAATTTAAGACATCGGATCCGCACCCTCCCTCCGATGGTGTCACTTTCCAAGAGGGGGGGGGATGGGTAAGGGTCAGGTTAACCACACCCAGAGCTGTTCTAGTGTATGTTGGGCCCCGGAACAGAGAGTTCCTGTGACGTAATGGGGTTCGAGAACAAAGTTCTCGTCCGGGGAGAAGGGGTGTGGGGGGGGTATTACCATCAGAGTCAATGTGGAATGATACTTGATTGAGCACTTTCTGTTATGGGCAGTGCTCGATTTACCGCCGGGGATACGGCTCTGCTTTAGCTAATATATCCCTGCCGGGGATGAAACCATAGATATTTATCCCCGGCTTTGCAGACATTTTTTTTTCATCCCCGGCACTGGTTTTTTTTTTCTTAAATCGAGCGCTGGGGGGGGGGGGACAATGGGTGGGGCAGCTAAGTTTGTCAACTCGTAAGAGCGGCCCAGAGACACATATAAAAAACATCACGTGACAGAACCACTTCCTTGTTTATGATAGTAAAAGGTGTGAGGGGGGGTGGGGGTGTGCAGGGGAAATTACGAAATGGGTGAACGCCCCTGTGTACTATATATCAGATAATGGGGGGGTGCATTTAGTTTTCAAACAGCTGCTCCCACGCTTTTTTTTTTCTAAAATAATAATAAGGTTTACCTGGATAACGGATACATGGTATTGAAACACGGCTTCAGATAAAATGCAAACATAGTAGCCTACAGTACTGCCCAGCCAGCCAGCCCCCCCTCCTCACTCCCAAAAGTCTCGACAGGCAGAGCCATAGCTCGCTGTTGAGGCGCCCGTGTGAGAAATACAGTTTCCGACGCCCTCCCCCCCCCTTCAATCTAAAAAGCGCAACAATATTTAACGGCGCCCCTTCCCAGTTCGGCGCCTAGTGCAGCCCGCTACTGCCGACTAGTATACTGATTTAAGCACTGGTGCGCTTTCAGTGCCGAACCTAGGGATTTGGGGGGGGGTTGCGATGGGCGTGGCCTCTTTGGTGGGCCCCTGCATTATGACATTCGACACCATGACATTAGATAATGTACTTAATATTTAATGTAAAAAAATGTGGGCCCCCCCTCAAGCAAGGGGCCCGGGGGACCTTTCTATTTCGGACCCCCCCACGCCTCTGCTGCATTGTGTTGTAATGTGGCTGCGCGATTTGAGCGTGTTTGTGTGCGTGCACACCTTGGGGAAACACTTAACCCCACCAACACACACACACACACACCAACACAACGGTTTTGTGTACAATATAAAACACTGGATTGAAATTTATTTATTAAAAAAAAAAAGCCAAAATAAATTAAAAATAAAAAGAATAAAAATAATTTCACCTCACGTAATAAGATTCCAAGTTTATAAACTCCTTGCTAGTTTTCACGATGTTGCTGAATAAGTTAATGCACTCCTATTTGGTGTTCACCACATCAACTCCACAGACTGATATGCATAGTGAAAGGAAAAAGGGTGAATGATTGGATATATTCGAAGACTCGGAGATTTTTTTGAAAGCTGGTTCGTACAATTGAAGAAAAAAACAAACAAACGGTGCGGCTTGAGCCACGTGATTTTGTCATGTGACCTCGCGCTTAACGTGCAAGCTGCTATAATAATGCTGTTGTTAATATAATGGTGTGTAGGTGGCAGTCGGGTTGGGGGAGGAGGGGGGAGGGGGTAGTGGGAATAGGAGGGTGGTGAATGTTTATAAATAACTATGATAATTTTCTGTACGTTTTTTTTTTGCAAAATTCGTTGATTGGTGTACAACGGCTAATGTAATTGTATACATACTTGAATGGCCAACCTTGACCCCACAACGTCCAGGCTCAAGCTGTCCTTGAAATTAAATCCTTTCCCCTCCCCTCTTTCCATTCCGGGCAACGAGATTGATGCGTCCTACTTGCAGCAGATAGCAACGTCATTCGCACTGGTTGCTTTAAAATGTTGCACGTAGCACCCCCCGTGAACTGCTCAAAGATAGAACACGGTACCGGTCCGTTGCTCAAATAGTACTAGTCCGCCCAAAAAAACATTTAATCAGTTCCATTTGTATTTACTATTTTGTATTACTCTCGGGATTGTGAGACTTTCCATGGACGAGAGGTTTAACCGGGAGCTGGGCGGGCCGCGATGAGGTTATAAAACCTCGACCGGTCCGCGGCAAGAAAAAGGTTGGGGACCACTGCATTAGACCATTCGCTCAAAGTATACTAATAAGACTGCACACCCCCGGGGAGCAGAGGAAAATATTTGGGCCCTTTAGAAAAAAAAAGAGACACATATCTAAGGGTTTAAAATTTGGCTATGTGGGCCCCCCCCTACATATTCGAGATGCGCTGGGCGCGCGTACGATGCGCCCGTCCCTTAAATCCACCGCTGTGTTCTTGTGTTAATGATTGGGTTGACGGGGGGGGGGCGAGGTAGAGGCTTCCAAATCAGTTTGTGAGTCTCATTAAGGCAAAGGCACATTCGTGGGCTTCTGAACATCAGCTTTAATTATTCTTTAGAGGACCCTTTTTTCGTCCCCCTAGTCTACTCCCACCCCCTACCACACGTCCTTAATTTTTACGCTATGTTTACAAAGCCAATTTTGCCACCGGACAACGCAACCTATACACAATAGTAAAGCAATCTATATACAGTAGTAAGCAATCTATATTCAATAACAAAGCAATCTATATACAGTAGTAAAGCAATCTATATTCAGTAGCAAAGCAATCTATATAAAATAACAAAGCAATCTATATACAATAGTAAAGCAATCTATATACAATAATCAATAGAAAAGAAACATATACACAATAGTAAAGCAATCTATATTCAGTAGTAAAGCAATCTATATACAGTAGTAAAGCAATCTATATACAGAAGTAAAGCAATCTATATACAATAACAAAGCAATCTATATACAGTAGTAAAGCAATCTATATACAGTAGTAAAGCAATCTATATTCAATAACAAAGCAATCTATATACAATAGTAAAGCAATCTATATACAATAGTCAATAGAAAAGAAACATATACACCAACCTATAACAATTGTAAAGTACCCTATATACAATAGTTAAGCAATTTAGTATGAAGAAGTTCAGTAGAGTTAGGAGAGCATAGACGTGAGTTCGACTGAGGCAGTCGTAGAGTGGACGTAGTAGCCAGTAGTAGTGTGTAGAAGTCCACATTAATCAACCTACAGTGTAGTCCTAAATGTGAGTTGGGATCTAGACAGAAGATTTTTAGATAGAGCGGTAAGCAATCAGGAATATCTTATAGTCAAGTTATTGGACTTGGTGAACCCATATGAACTTGTAACTATCACTGCTATATTTATATAGTTGATTTTGCCAAAGGGCTTTTGTATGTACATGTAACTGTACCGTGTGTGAAGACGCCTATATTAATATATACAATTAATATATTAATATGTATAACAGAACGAAAAAGAAGGATACATAACTATTATATTCGAGGCCCAAATTGAATGTACATTGGAGAGGGGGTGGTGTTGGGGGGGGGGAGGGAGGGAGGGAGGGAAGGGTGGCCTTAGAAAAAAAAAACGCTGTTAGGGCCGCCACTTACAAATACAGTAATCTTTAAACAAAAAAATGTCGCCACTGACAAGAGCTCGGATTGCCACTTCTTGTTGTCTAGCTAAATAAAACATTTCGACATGGGGTGGGTCACCAGTGGAAATCTTTAGACAGTAGCTTTAATTTGTTTATCCAAACAAACGGTTATCGATGCAGCAAAAAAAAAAACAAATCATAAAAAAACAACAACATGGTTTAAGCTCGTGCATAGGGGTTCCAGCTTAGGGAAACATGAATGATGGCCGCATTACGGTGATGGCCCGCACATTACGATGATGGCCATATTTTGATGATGGCCACATTGCGATGATGGCCACATTAGATGATATCCACATTACAATGATGGATACATTATGATGATGGCCCCCACATTACAATGATGGCCATATTATGATGATGGCCCCCACATTACAATGATGGCCATATTATGATGATGGCCCCCACATTACAATGATGGCCATATTATGATGATGGCCCCCACATTACAATGATGACCATATTATGATGATGGCCCCCACATTACAATGATGGCCATATTATGATGATGGCCCCCACATTACAATGATGGCCATATTATGATGATGGCCCCCACATTACAATGATGGCCATATTATGATGATGGCCCCCACATTACAATGATGGCCATATTATGATGATGGCCCCCACATTACAATGATGGCCATATTATGATGATGGCCCCCACATTACAATGATGGCCATATTATGATGATGGCCCCCACATTACAATGATGGCCATATTATGATGATGGCCCCCACATTACAATGATGGCCATATTATGATGATGGCCCCCACATTACGATGATGGCCATATTTTGATGATGGCTACATTGCGATGATGGCCACATTAGATGATATCCACATTACAATGATGGATACATTATGATGATGGCCCCCACATTACAATGATGGCCCCCACATTACGATGATGGCCCCCACATTACGATGATGGCCCCCACATTACGATGATGGCCCCCACATTACGATGATGGCCCCCACATTACGATGATGGCCCCCACATTACGATGATGGCCCCCCACATTACGATGATGGCCCCACATTATGATGATGGCCCCCACATTACGATGATGGCCCCATCATTACGATGATGGCCCCCCACATTACGATAATGGCCCCACATTACGATGATGGCCCCAACATTACGATGATGCCCCCCCCCCACATTGAGATCTGATTGCCCGTTTTCCGACTACGCCATGCTACATTGCATTCAATGATCTCTAACTGCCGGTTTCTCTGTACGAGTTATCCTGAGTAACCCCCCACCCCACCCCACCCCAATCTACCCTAACCCAGTGACACACCCACTCCAAACCCGTATCCAAATGCCACACCCTCTACACATCAGGCTCGCACTAAATTTGTATGGATTTTTACTGCAAGGAACGACAAGCTTTTGAAAGATTTTTTTTGAACTGAACAAAAAAAAATATTTTGCTGATAAAAAAAACAACCGAAAAGTATGGTGTTCTGCCACCACCACCACCCCACCCCCTACAACAGCTGTGTTACACGTAAGTTGTGTTAGGGATGTTCTGGCCTTGGACGAACCTACAGGCATTAGTCATGGGCTCTTCAATTGTATCAAGTTTAATCAATGATAAGTCTAATCAATGATAAGTCTAATCAATGATAAGTCTAATCAATGATAAGTCTAATCAATGATAAGTCTAATCAATGATAAGACTAATCAATGATAAGTTTAATCAATGATAAGTTTAATCGATGATAAGTTTAATCAATGATAAGTCTAATCAATGATAAGTCTAATCAATGATAAGTCTAATAAATGATAAAAGAGGTTAAAGCAATATAAAAAAAAACTTTACTATCTGCGATTTATATTTGAAATGTTCAATATTCAATTAATAATTTTTTTTATAAAATAGGTTTAAACTTAAATTACGTAAAGTTTAAAAAATTAAATATTGCCTAAGTCCAATGGAAGACCCCCCCCCCCCAAAAAAAAAAACAGGCGGGAAATACCGCCAAAAGCTGACTACACTTTCCGGCCTTTCTTACCACTGCTGGCCATCGGGGACGGATAATGCGCTCGACTGTGTCGACCTGAAGGTACCTGGTTCGATCTCCGGTGAGGACCAAGGAAATTTTGCAGGTCTTGGCTCAAGTTCCCGATATATCTCCCGTTGTGCCTCCATTGTCATTGCACTATCGGCTATGGTGGGGATGAAAGAAGGGCACCATAAAAACCGTCCCGTAGAGTGGGTCAGAAAAATAGGCAACCCTTTTTCCCTCCCAGCCCACCCCCCATTCAAAAGCCACCCCCAAACAGACGCTCACCCTCCACCTTCCTTACATAATTTACAACTTTTCAAATTTTTTTTATTTATTATTTATCAAAGAAATAATTATTTCAAATTAATGTAAACCAAAATAATTATTTATCATTCAAGTAAGTAAATGATGTTTATCAGATTCTATATGTACAACAGAAGGGCCCACGGTGATACATTCGCGCCTCCTCCCTCCCACCCCACGGACCCGCATGCGTCCATCAAAATCTTTTACAAGGTACTTGCTAATCACAATAAGGTGTAAGAACGAGTATTCAATGGGCCTCAAAACATTTGAACAGCTACTGACTGATGAAGACGTTGTTTGTTTGTTTGTTTGTTTGTTTGTTTGGGTATTTCTTTTACATTTTTGGAAAAAAGCCTTCCTGGCCAAATTACGTTTGTACAAATTATACAAAATAAATCCAAAAATTCCAAAAAAAAAAAAAAAACTCACAGAATTCGTAGAATGAAGTTGAGATAATTTTTTTAAGAAGTTTTCTTTCCAACACGGTCACTGTGAAATGGCTTTCCCATGGACTTTCTATTTGTAATCCTGTTTATCTGTTTGTCTTTCTGCCTATCTGTTTGTCTTCCTCCCTTTCTATTAGTCTGTCCAGCTGTCTGACTGTCTGCTCCTTATTACAATGACACCAGAGGCATACCTAAGGTGGGGGGAGGGGGCGGGGTCCAAAGTCGTAAGTCGCCCCAGGTCCCAGCTTGAGGGGGGCCCCAAATTGTTTTTGCATTAAATATTAAGTAAATTATCTCATGTCATGGTGTCGAATGTCAAAATGCAGGGACCGCCCCCCCCTCCCCAAATCCCTTAGTTCGGCTCTGAGTGACACCCCAGAATATAAATTAAATAAGTTTAATCGAAATTCGGTAATAGATCATTTAAATTTTGAATCTAACAATTTGGGGGTGGGGGAAAGAGGGGGGGGGGGGCTAGGCGTTGCAATAGTTTGTCTGAACGTCAGTGTCTCTCTGTTTTGTTTTAATCATCGATGTAACACGAAATGTTTTTGATGCATACATTCGTTCATTTAGTTATATACATTGATTGTTGACTGATACAAACAATGAATAATATATGCATTGAATTATAAATATATATATATATATATATTGAATAATAATATACTTTGTTGAATAAAATATACATTGAATAATAATATATATGTATTTTTTTAAAATTATATATACACTAGTGGAAACGCCTGTTGAAGCTGGCTGAACGAAATCCGACATAAGGGGTAACAAAGAATTATACGTAGTACTGCAATAGAAAAGAACATGTGGCCTTTATTGCCATGAACTATGAACAGAAATAACAAAGAAACGTATGAAATACAATGCATACACCGCACGATATGTAAACTACCTGCGAGGGAGACACAAAGTTACAACGCATACACCGCACGATATGAAAACTACCTGAGGGAGACACACGGGTTGGACGATTATGTATTTAAGGATTGTATTATATATATATATATATATATATATATATATATAGGGGGCTATACATTAACTCAGTTACCCTCCTTTGTAGGTGTACGTTTAATCAAGAGGAAACAGGAGCTTTCGATCCCTTTTTAAGGGCCCACATTTATTTTTCTTCAGCCGGGGGGCCTACCCGTCTTGATCTAAGTAGAATAATTGTAGACAGGGGAGGTAAATTGTGTACAATGGCTGTTGTCATGACAGTGAAAGTAGGTCAGGGCGTAGGTAAATTTCAGTTCAAGCTTTTGGAACAATGTAACGTAATTGGATAAGGGTACGTACGGGTGGACAGTAAGGTAGACAGAACCCGTTAAAACTTTAATAACACGGAACAGGGATGTTAGACACTAAACAATGGTGTCATGATGGAATTCAGGAAGATGTGTCTATGTGGAGTAGATTCAGGAGGTCAGGGTTAGGGCCCAACTGCTACAACTAAATACAGTTTAGGACAAATATGTCGGTGTTCGGGGGAATTCATTGCAAAATGAGAAGATCAGTGTCCTGTTAATTATGTTAAGTCCACTAAACTTTTAATTATGTAAATGATGGGGGGGGGAGGGGGAGGGACTATCGAGAAAACAGGAGACTTGAGACTTACGGGGTGCTTTGTACAGAGAATGTAACAGAATGAAAATTATTTAGTTCAAGCGAGAGTTTTTTTTTCGACCTAAGACGATCGTGTACTGCTTACTGAAGTATTTTTTTTTTTTGAATTGACATAGTTTTATACGAAGAAGTCAACGAGAAGTTTTGTTTTTGAGAAATGGATATTTTGTAAAGTATTAGTGAAGCCGTCACTCAATAAGCGTTGACTTGACTTTTTGTTAACTCCTTATATATTCCAGAAAGTGATGGTTGATGTTAAATATTTGATTAAAATATATTTTTAGTGTTTTATTTAAAGTGTTTTGTGGCCTTGCGATATTTTGCGTCATGAGATACTACCAGTGGCGCAATTAGACCAAACTTTCACGGGGGGGGGGGGGCAAAAAAAAAACACATCATGAGATACAACTTACTTACATTACAAGCATTCGAATGAAAACAAAATAAGTATAGTGTAATCTTTTAAATCTTTTTTATTTCGGGGGGTGGGGGGGAATGCCCTCAATGACCCCACCCCTTGTTGCGCCACTGGATACTACAGGCCTAAGTCGCCATCAGTGACAGTTCTTAGAAACTTGTGTTCAACAAAATGAGCTCAGGTGTTATCTCTGTAAGAAATCACTTCCTCCTTCTGTCAAGTGGTTGCTATCATCTAGATTCTAGAGCAGTGGTCCCCAAATGTAGTGTTTTGCAGGGGTACTCACAGCACCAGGTTGAGAACAGAGGCGTAACTAGGGAGGGGGAGGGGGTTCAAATTCGAAAGTCCCCCCGGGCTCCAGCTTGAGGGGGCCCCCAAAATGTTTTTTTACATTAAATATTAAGTAAATTATCTCATGTATGTATCTCATGTATCAGGGGCCGATCCAAGGGGGGGGGCCTAAGGGGCACGTGCCCCCCCTAAGAGAAGTGTTGGCATAGGATTTAGATATTAAGTGGCACTCTATGTTGTGTGTTAAGGCGCATCCACATATGGGCGATATCGCCAGCAAACTTGCCTGTCCATACTTGCGCAACCTCTATACAAACCTATGCAATTAAATCTCCCGCAATATTACAAGCGATTGCTTACAGCAATCTGCAATCGACGTCCACACCTGCGCAATCGGTTGCCCGCCATCAAATTGCGCGCGATATCCCTTATATGTGGACTCGCCTTTTACACTTGTAATTCAATATGAACTGTATTTTTTATAATAGGATTGGTATCTGTTACCTGAATTCAATGCCAAAAACGTTTTATATTTTCTTTCCCTATATATATATATATATATATATATATATATATATATATATATATATATATATATATATATATATCAAGAAATTACCGACACATTTTATTTGTGCCCCCCCTAGACAAAATTTCTGGATCGGCCCCTGTGTATGTCTCGAATGTCAAAATGCATTAGCCCCCAAAGAGGCAAAGCCCCCCCCCCGGGGCACCCATATCCCAAGGTTCGGCACTGGTTGAGAAAATGCACGGTTATAGGGAAAACAATGAAATGAGATTAGCGTAAAAACTATGCGCAAGTTTGTTGGGTTTTATTTTTTGTTTAACTAGGGTCAGGCCTACAAAGTATTATGCAAAGTAAAATAAGGGGGGTACACAGATGTCGACAATTTGGTAAACACTGATCTCGAGGTACATCTATTTTTAATTGTAAGTTAAATGAAGGCAGGTACGCTTATAAGATACACGTAGGGACATATACACATATATGATTAAAGACACACACACACACACACATAGACATACACACACATATACACACATGCAGTACCGTACCCAGGATTTTGTTTTGGGGGGGGGGGGGGGGGCTGTTCCAAGTTTTTAAAGGCAAATATTTATCACTTTTTTATGAGTTAATATCAGCAATAACATTTTTTTTTGGGTGGGGGCTGCAGCCCCCCAGCCCTCCCCCTGAGTACGGCCTTGCATACATGCATATATACATACATACATACATACATACATACATACATACATACACACAGGCATACATTAACACATGGCTGAAATTTAGTTCGACTCTTTCACATCACACCTGGTTATAGCTGTTTTGTCAAAATGTAAACTGCAGTAGGTGACCAATAGCACCCTTAGTAGTACGCGGACATAGGGTGAGTGGCACTGGCGGGACCTTGAGTCGGTGTCGTGTGCGGGACCCCTTGAGCCAACATGTTGAAAAAGACCAATTCCAAGTGCTGGTGGCCCTAGCTGCCACTACTACTGTGTCTGGTGGCCCTAGCTGCCACTACTACTGTGTATGGTGGCCCTAGTTGCCACTACTACTGTGTATGGTGGCCCTAGTTGCCACTACCTCTCGTGTATGGTGGCCCTAGCTGCCACTACTACTATGTATGGTGGCCCTAGCTGCCACTACTACTGTGTCTGGTGGCCCTAGCTGCCACTACTACTGTGTATGGTGGCCCTAGCAGCTACTACTACTGTGTATGGTGGCCCTAGCTGCCACTACTACTGTGTATGGTGGCCCTAGTTGCCACTACTACTGTGTATGGTGGCCCTAGTTGCCACTACTACTGTGTATGGTGGCCCTAGTTGCCACTACTACTGTGTCTGGTGGCCCTAGTTGCCTCCCTACAGGCCAAACGCAGCCTCCCTACAGGCCAAACACAGCCTCCCTACAGTCTAAACACAGCCTCCCTACGGGCCAAACCCAGCCTCCCTACAGGCCAAACACAGCCTCCCTACAGGCCAAACACAGCCTCCCTACAGGCCAAACACAGCCTCCCTACAGGCCAAACACAGCCCCCCTACAGTCCAAACACAGCCTCCCTATAGTCCAAACACAGCCTCCTTGCAGCCGCATGCAGCCAAAGAAAAACTAGTTTCCGAAACATTGGTTTATACCAGTGATGTTAAAATACTGACCCGCCGGACAAATTCGGACCTTTATGATTTTTTTGGCCCCCACAAGTTTAAAAAAATAACATATCATTATATACATACATATATAAAAATTATATTTTTGGCCCTCCAAATGTTTTTGGCAGACAATGATGGCCCACAGATAAAAAAGGTTTAGCATCACTGGTTTAGACTTAGAGACAATCAAAAGAGAGAGTGAGTGAGAGAGAGAGAGAGAGAGAGAGAGAGAGAGAGAGAGAGAGAGAGAGAGAGAGAGAACAGAAGAGAGAGATACACGTACATATACACATAGATACACACACACCACAAATAAACGCAATGGGTTATAACATTGACTTGTTTTTGCGGTCCAATACATGTACATGTTTAAACGTGTAATAATTGTGTAACACGGTGTAATAAGACTTCACGTCGGCTATTTGTTGACCACAAGGCTGGGCAAACGTTTTGAGCCGCTGGGCCATTACTGGGTTTGTGAAATTGATCTGCCGGTCGGACCAGAAGAAAACAACTGAACGATGGGGCGTTGGTATGAACTAACATAAAGCTAAACATCATCATAAACATATAAAAGCCCTAGTGCTGTGCCTCAACCATGAAACGAGTGACGTCAGCGGGGCCGGATTCGGCCCTCGGGCCCTAGTTTGCCCATGGCTGGTGTAGCATGAGTCATATCCAGAAACACAAAAAAAAATAACCCTTTATTCACACTACGCCCGTTAGTAATATTGACATGCAGTGAAGAAATTACATTTTGTTTTTTAAAGTTTCGCTGCCATCGAATGGGGGCGTCTACTATAAAGGGGCGTAGAGGGCGGGCTAGCGACCCCCACCTTAGATGAGATGTTCATATTCTGATAGAGCAAATACAATCACGTGAAAATTATTTGTTTTTAATATTATGTAATAAAATGTCTAAATCGAAGAACTCACCCCCTCCCCATTCATGTTATAAATAAAACATTAATTTTTATATGCTCTTAAACTTCTCTGTGGCAGAAATCACATCATACTTTATTTTCATGTAAACCACTCTGTAATAACAAACATAATAATTGGTCTATATGCTGAATGGGGAAAATGAAAAGCAAAGGGTTAAAAAAAAATAAACCCTGCCGCTTAAAAAGTCCAAAGTAGTCGAAACTTAAAAAATCCGTGTAAACATCGCCATTTTTTACTTCCTTGTAAATAGACACATTTTGGTTATGACAAAGTTTTTTTTTCTTTTAAGATTTCAACGTTGTTTGTTTTGTTTTGTTTTTCCTTGTGTTATGAAATAAATTTACTGAGAAATTTTTGACTGAGTTTGAGGGTGTGAGTCGGTTTTTTTTTTAAATCATGATACATGTATGGGACAGGTCAAAGTGTACTGGGTCATCTTTGGCTAAGTGACAGACTTGCCTGCTGCGACAGACTGGAGAGATATGTTTTCTGCTGCGACAGACAGGAGAGATATGTCTTCTGCTGCGAAAGATCTGCCTGCTGCGACAGACAGGAGAGATATGTCTTCTGCTGCGACAGACCTGCCTGCTGCGACAGATAGGACAGACCTACCTGCTACGACAGAGTAGAGTGATATGTCTTCTGCGACAGATATGACAGACCTACCTGCTACGTTAGATAGCTCAGACCTGCCTGCTGCGACAGGGTGGCCAGACCTGCCTGCGGCAACAGAGCCGTTCTTGTGTGTGGGTAGACCAGGCGACGGTAGAGAATTTATTTTACAGAAACGTAAAACCAAGCAGTGGAGTGTCAGAGCAGCAGGGTGTCAGAGCAGCGCAGTGTCAGAGCAGCGGGGTGCCACAGGAGGATCCAAGTTCTCAGTAGAGGGAGGTGGGGCTGCAACTTGCATACAACTGGCCCAGACAGCGTTGTCGCCTTCAGTCCCCAAACGTAACTGTCCTTACAGTCCACCAAAGGTACCTTTGCCTAAGTCTACCAAATGTATCTTTGGTTGGCTCCTGTTAAATGTGCCTTTGCCTAGGTTTGCGAAGGTTACGAAGGTTAATAAACACAATTATGTATATAAATAAAATAACAAGACAAAGGAATGTTGACAATAAAGATTTAATGTTTTCATAAATACACAAACGTGTATAGTACAATTGTTACAAAAATAATTTTGATTTTAAAAAGTCTGTATTTATGAAATATATTTAACAGTTTTCATTTAAGAGAAAATAGGCTTATATAATTCAAGTTTTGAAATAAAACATACTTGAATATATATATTTTGTATGAGGTGATAGAGTCTGTCTTATATATTTCTGTATCACATTCAACTGTCTACTTGTCAACAAATTTAAAATGAACTGTTCAAATAAAATATTATAAAATTTTGTTTTGTAAAAACATTAATAAAAAAAAAAAACAACTTGAATTCTTTGTTGCGCATAATCATGGAATCGTAAAAAACAAAACTTGGATCAACTCAAGTCGGGATTGATCTATCCTTCAGTTATACACTGAGAACAAAAAACAAATATAATTATTAATTACTAGCTGTACCCTTGCAAAACCTTTGCAAAGAGTTAATATCCACTTATGCTTGATCGGTAGGCTAGGTTATTTTTTGGTTTCGGGCAGATCCAATTTTTTCTTGATTGTATTATAAACTGGAATACTGTTGTATTAATTCTTTACTTTCGATTTAACGATTTAACGCAGAGCCCAAATAGCTTTTATATATATTATGCTTAATTACCACAATAGAGTCTAGTAATAAGTGAAATCAGACATTTTCTTATGTATAGGCGTCTCACTAAGAATCAAATGTCCTATTACCGTCTGCATGGGCGATGTTTTTTTTTTTTTTTATTAGACGCATACAATATAGCCTGAGAGTCATAGGTTCGATACTCGGTGAGAGCCAACGGACTATTTCCAGGTCCTGGTGAAAATTGGTAAAATGTCCCTCGAGTTCACCAAAACATTTAATTGGTACCTGACTTTAGTTGGGGAAGTAAAGGCGGCTGAACGTTGTGCTAACCACACACAAACCCCTTTGTATGGTAACGGAAATGGATGAATTCTGCACTTCGTTTGCCCCCCGATTGCCTTATAAGGTTAAGGGAACTTTTTTGTTTACACTTTACACAACTAAATAGGTATCATCATATATAATAATACTCATTTCCAGTGTGCGTTAAATCGAAAGTAAAGAATTAATACAACAGTATTCCAGTTTAAAATACAACCATGAAAAAAATCGGATCTGCCCGAAACCAAAAAATAACCTCGCCTGCCAATCAAGCCTAAGGGGGATATAACTCTATGCAAAGATTTTGCAGGGTACAGCAGCTAGTAATGTTATAATTTTTGTATTCAAACAGCAGGGCCTCGATACGGTTACCTTTGTCTAGACACGCCCCCCCTCCCCAAATACTTCAAGGCCTAAAAACATATCTGACCGGTATACATTATGTGCGATTGCATGGCTCTTCCATCTAAAATGGCTGGAATCGGTGTAATTTATGTATTTGAATCGGTGTACTGTATGTACTTAAATCGGTGTACTGTATGTACTTAAATCGGTGTACTGTATGCACTTAAATCGGTGTACTTATTGCAGTTAAACATTTCAACTGTTACACAAATCTACAGAAGTGCATGCTCAATATCAAATAATTTCACGATTTTATTTACACACCCTTGCAACGACCCTACCCTCCCCCCCTCCCCTGCCCCGAACTCGGAGGCTTGGGGCCCTTTTACAAAAACCACTCAAAAGAATAAACATTCAACTACAAAGATGCCCCTCTTTTACTTATTGTTGCCCTTGAATTACGACAAACAGCTGTCTCCGGAGTGATTGAAAACAAAAACAAAAAAGTTACTAAGTATCAAAATGAAATATGAACTCTCTACTGACCAGGATAATCCAGACAATGATCCATGGGAAGAAGAAGAGAGTGATGATACAGTGAAGGCAGTGGTTCACACCTTGTCTGAAATGTAAACGCGACTATGATGGGACAACCGAAGCTAGAGACATTGTATACATGATTGAAATTTAAAACTGATACAACATTCACGGCTGGGTGTGGGTGGTGGGGGCAGGGGGGGGGAAGAGAGGTCACGGATGGCCGAGTGGTGTAGGACGCTGGAGTGTTCCGGGCTCCATCTTTTGTGAAAACCAAGGGGATCTTTCGAAGTCCTGTTGAAAGTTGGTCAAAAGTCCAAAGAGTGGGGCACGTGACCTAAAAGGTTTCTGGAAAACAAAGGGTGGCTGGGCGTTGCGCTAGCCACAATATCTCTCACTGTGCCTAAAGCCCCGATGACCCTCAAGGGGTTTAAGGGCTAACTTAAACTTACATCATGCACTGTCTGGCATCGACTGTATCTCACAGTGAAGCTGTCAGGGAAATGTGTAGTATTTGGTTGCTTTTTTTTAACTAAATCAATTTCAGCAATAACACACACACACAATTGTAAGATTTAAAAATGCATTTAAATAAAGGTGTGAGATAGAAGTTTCATTTTATACAAATGGGAATTAGGGATAGGAAACACTGTGGGCCATCCACTGAAGGGTTTGATTACACAGGGTGGGGGAAAAATGTACGACTTCCACTGAATTTAAACTGTGCCAAAAAAATCTCTGTAGGCCTAAAAGTTCAAAGTTTAAACATAAAATAATAATAAATAAAAAGAATATCCACTTTTTATGATATTTATTAAGAATAACAATAATTAATAATTAACATCCTTATTTATATTGACACCAGTAGCTGAACGAAACACATACAATAATATGGCTCTTGTTCTTGACAAAACTTTCGGGTGGATAACGAAAAATTCTGAGCACTGTCTCGTCATGCCTCTTACAACCAATGGGATGGCTCAAATATTGAAGTGGGGGGGGGGGATAATATGATGAGAAGAAAACTTCACTAGGTACACCAAGTCTTCATTTTGTAATAATTTCAACACATTTCTCTATTTTAATATTTCAGTGATAAACTCTCAAAAAATCTGGCAGCCTGCAGGCTATAGGCCTATACAATTTAAAAATTGAACTGTAGATTTACAAAACAATTTCAAGTTTAAGTTTTTATCTTTCTTCTTTGTCTTATACTTTTTTTTTCCACTTCATAATTAGAAAGGTTACAATGCTGACATTTTGTTAATTTATTGTATCCAGGGCCGTTTTTATGAATAGGCAAAAAAGGGAAACCTCCTAGGGCCCTCACTGTCAGTGGGCCCCCATAAAATGTAAATGTCTATTATAAATTATGCAAAGAGGGAATGCATTTAACTAGACCCCCCCCCTCCAAATATTCCCAGGAAGCCTGTGCCTAGTGCTACCAATGACCTAGGGGACGGATGGTCGTGCGGTAAAGCGCTCGACTGTCGACCTGAAGGTACCTAAGTTCGATCTGTGGTGAAGACCAAGGAAATTTTTCAGGTCTTGGCTCAAGTTTCCTATATGTCTCCCGTGGTGACTCCATGGCTATTGCACTATCAGCTATGGTGGTGATGAAAGAAGGGCACCACAAAAACCGTCCCATTAGTGGTTTATAGGATCTAAGAGATTTCATCTCATCCTTACAGGGACTTCACACACCAATGACCTATGAACGTCCACCCCCCCCCCACCCCCAACGATTGTATCAATTCGAAAACAATCTTACCTTTCAACAATGATTGTGTTTGTACTGGCGGGTGCTCCACCTCCAACAACGACTATATTGTTAGACTGGGGGGGGACGGAGAGACCAACATAAAAAAATTTGATAAATACATGGAATGAATACAAATGTTGTGAGGTATGGTTTTCTGAATGGTGTTACATGAAGTTACTATGGCAACAGTGGCCAATGGCGGCTCTTGTCAAACGTGCTGCTCCCATTGAAATTAACATAATTTTGTATATTAGTACAGTCGTTTTTTTTCAAAAATGCTCTATTGTCCCCGTTTTGTCTGTCTGTCTGTCCGTCATCACCCTAGATCTCAACAACCATAAGTCCTAGACCCATGATGTATATATCATTTTGTAGGTCTTGGCCTGCCATGTGTGCAGCAAAAGTTCATTTCGCGATCTGACCTCTGAGGGCCGTAAAAGGGGCTTATAAAGTACCGTTTTTTTACTATATAAGCTATATTAACAAAGGAGCGCCATATATCTCAGCAACCATAAGTCCTAGACCCATGATGTATATATCATTTTGTAGGTCTTGGCCTGCCATGGTACATCAAAAGTTCATTTCGCGATAGGACCTCTGAGGGCCGGGCTTCAGGGCTCCGAAGGGGCTTATATATTATATATATATATCCCCATTCTACACATTGTACGTTCAATAACCCATTCATTTGGTGCGAAATACTGCAGCACGTAGTTTCACCAAGATTTATTAAGAAACTCATCAAATGAATTAGTAAGCTTGTGTTCTGAGTTTAATTGAAAGTATCAGAGCTATGCAACAATTGACGGAGTTTTCGGACGATTAAATGACTACAATTTCGAATGTTTTCAATTATGAGTCCTATTTCAGTAACCACAAACCACTTGTAGTTAGATTTAAGAGAAAATAATTTTTTTTTCAAATATAAAGAAACGTCTTTATAATATTTTTTTTACAGATATATGCATTACACAATTGAATTTATAAACATTTCCAAAATTTACAAATATTTACTGAAAGCTAACAAACGTACTGATACATAACATGAAAATGCGCTAACACGTCCTGTGTCCAGAATGGAACAGGCTTAATTGCTTGTTTTTAAATGAACGCAATCTAGTTCAATCAACTAATGCAGCGGTCGGGGAAATTTTTTAATGATTACCCCAAAATTTTTTTTGTATAAGTTGATATTACCCCATAGCAAATTAAAAATATATACTTTTTACTCACAAAAGTTTCATTTTTACCCCCAAAAAAATTTCATTTTTACCCCATTTGGGGGTTATCTATTTACCCCGGTACCCCGACCGCTGAACTAATGTGTGGCTATTTTTTAGTGGGTGCACTGGTACTAGGGACCAAGAATGGCACTTTATTATAAACAAATTGAAAAAAAAAACTTTGACTAAGACTATTACGGCCTCGCCATCGACATCACGATTGGCCACTCCTGTTCTACTGTGTACAGATGAAGAATATGACTAAAGTAGACTGTCCAGCACTATATAGAGAGCTCGGGAAGTTGAAGGGCTCCCTCGCAGAAGAGTTCGCTGCGCTATTCCAGCTGATACTATCTCTCTCTCTCTCTCTCCCTCTCTCTCTCTCTGACTCTCTCTCTCTCTCGCTCTCTGAACTCTCTCAGTGAAACTGCGGGGCTGAGACTTAGTCTCTTAGAGCCTGTGAGATCAGACTAGGTGTGTCTCTCAACATCTGGAGACTGCCATAGAGCCCGATGTCCAGCAAGCTTTCGGACGGGTCCACCCTGTGGTCCGCTAGCCCGGGGCACTAAAAAATCACACGATCCACGGTTTCCTCCACTTCCCTGCAGTGTCTGCAAAGGATATCGACATTGCGCCTCAACCTCCCAAAGTATGCGCCAATAGAACAATGCCCAGTACGGAACTCAGCAATTAGCGCCTGCTCGAATCTCGAAACTGACTATCAGCGCGATATGGCTTTCTCATGGTACATTGCAACCTGGCTTTTATAAAAGACTGTTGTCAAAAGCCCCCCCCCCGGACTATTTTTAAGGCTGCTCCAGTTAAGAATTATGTGCAATGAGTACAACATACTATCATTGCGACTGGGTGCAAGGTTTTTTTCCCGGCAAATTATGATATTAAATTAAATATATTATATGATTCCTCTTTACTTTAAAAAAAAACATATCTATATAAAAAAAAAAAGATCTTTTGTTTAGTTAAACAGATGGCGGTCAATCTTTAAAACTAGGTCACATTTCAAAACTGCAGAGATCAATGCATTGGTGTCTTATGTGTGTCAGTGAAGTGTGTGTGTGTGTGTGTGTGTGTGCTACATCTTACCGTGGACGACTGCATCTGTTGTCCACCCGCGTAGTATGGCTGAGGAGGGGGGTATCCAGCCTGCGGTGGAGGATACCCTCCTTGGGGGTACCCTGCCTGGGGGTAACCGCCCTGAGGGTATCCGCCCTGGGCGTACCCCGCCTGTGGTGGCGGATATGCCCCCTGGGGTGGGTACCCTGCAGGCCCATAGCCAGGCCCATAGCCTCCTGGGATCCCAGCTCCGTTTCCAGGCTGTGCGGGCACTGAATAAGGGGGCGGGTTCTCTTTACCCTCCATGTTGTTTTAGCTGAGCCTGTGAAGTGTAAATATAAGACATACAGAACATGGTTATAAAGATAGATAGACAGATAGATAGATAGATAGATAGACAGATAGATAGATAGATAAATAGATAGAATATTGATAGATAGCTAGATAGATAAATAGAATATTGATAGATAGATAGATATATAGATAGATAGATAGATAGATAGATAGATAGATAGATAGATAGATAGATAGATATTGATAGATAGATAGATAGATAGATAGATAGATAGATAGATAGATAGATAGATAGATAGATAGATAGAATATTGATAGATAGATAGATAGATCAACTTTTGCAAGGCAAAGCTGTGATAAATACCAGAGCAGGAAGACAAACAAAAAGCCTGGCCTATGGGCCTTTTGTCCCGATATCATTCAGTACTGGTATAAAACAACATAATGATCGTAAGAAAAGAACCCCTCTAGTGTGAAGAAGTAAAAATGTTGGTACTATCACAGTAGCGACAGTATCCTCTAGAAATGTGCTTTCCTTTCTTCTCCTTTTTGTCAATTGAATTCCCTATCGGTCCTTTCCGTGATGTCCCGGTAAGGAAATGTTGATAAGACACTATAAGTTCCCTTCTTTCATTCCTCCACCATAAGCGATAGATAGTGCAACGGCCATGTAGGCAACACGGGAGACATTCACCATAACCTGAAAAATCCTCTTAGGTTCTCACTGGAGATCGAGACCCCCCCCCCCACCCCAGGTCGACAGTCGAGCGCTTTACCCTCCCCCCCTCCCTTTTCCAGTAAAGCAGTGATCCCCAACCTTTTTCTCGCCATGGGGCCGGTTCTGTGCTTGGTAATTTAACCGCGGCACGCTGGAGAGGAGGGGGGGGGTGAGAGGGGGGGTGACGTTGATTATTTCTCGTCCATGGAAAGTCGCCACAATCACGAGAGAAATAAATAAATAAAAAAAAAGGAAATAATTTAATGTTTTCTTGGGCGGTCCAGTAACATTCGTTCCACGGACCTGTACCGGTCCGCGGGCCCGGTGGGGGGGGGACCACTTCTATAAAGTGATACACTTCCTCAAGTAACAGGACTGGAGCTGCAGGTACGTGTATGTACAAAATTTTATAGTCCACATAGATAAAGCGGTTATAACCAAAAAAAAAAAACACACACAAATGTTATTTTTATAAACTGAAACTGAAAATAATGTCGTGCGTGTTGAAATTTTCCGAGAAGATAGCTTGCATAGATGGTGGTGTGTGTAGATTGCATAGATGGTGGTGTGTGTAGCTTGCATAGATGGTGGTGTGTATAGCTTGCATTAGGTGGTGTGTGTTGAAAGATCCTGTTTGTCATATTCACATGCCTCACACTTTATATGACATTAATTAACATATTGTTGTTGTTGTTGTTTAAAAAAAAAAGTGCACATTTTCTGAACCTGTTGTGCTCTACATACAAATCGTGTTTACCTGTTGATAGTTTTAATTAAAACAAAAATGTGTTGGTGCGTTTTTACATTCTGGTAAACATACAGTTCTTGAAGTCTAACACACACAACGTATGATACGCTAAGCACATAAGGGAGGAATGGGGAGTGGGGGGGAGTAGGGCACAGGGCTAAAATGATTTAACATTTGAGGAATCAGAGGGGGGCCCCAGTTGTCTAAGACTGTAAGACAATCGGTGTCTTTGACACTATCTTTGCTTAGGGCCCTATAAAGTAACTTTGCCTAGACCCCCCTCCTCCCCCTCCCCCCCCCCCAAATATAAGCCTACATTTGCCTAGCGCCCCCATCAACATGTAAACGGTCCTGTATTTAAATTTTTTTTAATGTATTAGCAGAAATTCCCTCAGAAAAACAATCCGGGAGAGGGAGAGAGAGGGGGTGGAGGAGGGAGAGAGAGGGAGAGAGAGGGGGTGGAGGAGGGAGAGAGAGGGAGAGAGAGAGGGGATGGAGGAGGGAGGGAGAGGGAGAGAGAGGGGATGGAGGAGGGAGGGAGAGGGGATGGAGGAGGGAGAGAGAGGGGGTGTAGGAGGGAGAGAGAGAGGGAGGGGGGAGTGAGAGGGAGGAAAGGGGAGAGGGGGGTGGAGGAGGAGAGAGAGAGGGAGAGGGAGAGAGGGGGAGGAGGGAGGGAGAGAGAGGAGAGAGAGGGGGATGGAGGAGGGGGAGGGAGAGGGAGAGAGAGGGGGATGGAGGAGGGAGGAGAGGGGGATGGAGGAGGGAGAGAGAGGGAGAGAGAGGGGAGAGAGGAGTGGAGGAGGGAGAGAGGGGTGAAGAAGAGAGAGGGAGAGAGAGGGGGTGTAGGAGGAAGGGAGAGAGGGGGATAGAGTATTAACTTGATTATAGTTTTGAAAAACTAAGGTGTCGATTCGTTTCATGGCCCCTCCCCCCTCGCTTTAATCTCTGAGATCACGTTTCAATTTACATCACCGTCACTTAAATAATTTAAAAAAAGGGTGTTATCAATGGGTTTGAGAAGCAGCGAGTAAGGTCTAAGAACGATAGAACAATTGTTGAACGATATAGGATATTATTTTCTTGAAATGAAACGATCTAAAAATAGCTTATGAGCAAGTAACGATCACACTGATGTTGGAGCTATTTATAGGTCATGGACTAGAGAGAGCATTGCGGCGACTGACACACACCGCCAAGTCAGCCACGCGATACAAACAACAACAACAACGATAGAACAATGGACATATTATCAAACCTATCAGATACAGCGATGTCACTTAACCCATGGCCCGAAAAGATAAAAGGAATACATGAATGACTGCACCAAAGTATGATATAGGCTATTACAGAATATGATATATTACAGAATATGATACAATACAGAATATGATATATTACAGAATACGATACAATACAGAATATGAAACAATACAGAATATGATACAATACAGAATATGTTATAATACACAAATTGATATAATATGATAAATGCATAATAAAAGTATTTATAAAATATTTTATATTTCAACTTGCTGACAGGCCAGATGAACTGTTGTTTCAATGAGCACTTTACATCATACATAATGGCATGGATCAGCATCCATTGAATACAGAGATTTATTGATTAGCCTTGAAGTATTGAAAACAGAGATAAGAAGGGTTGTGTTATTGTTTTTTTCAGGGTGGGCCTAGCTTATAAAATCCAGCACTGTCCTCCGTAAAGAAGGAAGGATTGTTTATTTTTACCTCACAGATCCGATTGCCGATTAACCACCATGACCATAGAATGAACCAGTGAGGATGGATTAAGGTAACTGGCATCACTTGGGACTCAAATCATGACCATAGAATGAACCAATGAGGATGGATTAAGGTAACTGGCATCACTTGGGACTCAAATCATGACCATAGAATGAACCAATGAGGATGGATTAAGGTAACTGGCATCACTTGGGACTCAAAACCCCCAAACCTTCACAATGAGGGGTCTCTACAACATCCTCAGGCAGCCGTTCTTGGGGAAAGGCAAACGAGTCGACCTCCCACACTTTCTAGGTTGGGGGGGGGGGTCCATTTCATGCCAGGTTCCTGTCAAAATTTATACGGTTGGGGGAGGGAGCCCCCGAGACGTACTATTGTCTAGTGACACCCCCTCCCCCCCAATTACATCTCTAAAAGTCTTTTCCTAGCCACCCCTCCCCTCCCTACACCCTTCCACCCCCACAACAAGAAACCTTTTTGTTTTTCTTTAAAAAAAATGAACTTAATGCTCTATGTGAGTGTAACAATGGCAGTACCTTGATCGACCAAGTGGGTTTGACACCACTACATGGGTGTATGACTCATTGTGTAAAAAAAAAAAACCTAATTGGGACAGTGTGTAATAGTTGATCAAGTCTTACCGTGTTCATTACCAGAAAATGTTAGCCACTTGTAGTTAGTTGACTTTTTTTTTTAATGGGAAATATTTCCAAAGTGATGTGAATTAACACGTGCTGGTGAATGAATAGCTGGAAACAGGATATGCGGCTAATCTTGTGTCATCTTCTATTATATATATATATATATATATATATATATATATATATACACACACACACACACATAAACACAGACATATAAAGACTTGTAGATGGAGAATCCCCGATGACTTTCATGGTAATTGTGAGCTATATGTTTTTTTTTTGTAAAACCATTGGGTGCAATGTGTGAGTGTAAATACCCGAAAAGCATTGAGTGGGTTACACGATAGAGAGGGGTCAGTTTAACACAATCAGTTCAGTGGGCAGTGGCATAGTGAGGGGGGTAAGGGGCTTCATGCCCCGGGCGCTACTCACAAAGGGGCTCCAAATGGTATATTTTACATATAATATTATATGGTTTTAGAATGGCGGGGAGAGGGGAGGCGGAGGAGGCGCTAAAAAAAGGTATTCTGCCCCGGGCGCGAGTTAAGCCCGCCACGCCCACTGTCAGTGGTTTCAAGGGTTTGAACATGACTGCACGTAAAACTCAACGCGATGGATGGATATCTATTTATTCTTTGAATGAATGAACTCCCCATTTAAAAAATAATTAATTCCAATTCAAACAGTACAGTCCACGGTCGTCATCAATGATTTTACCATTCAGTTATCTTTTGTTGTTTATTTTTTTATGATGTTTCGCCCTTGCAACTGGTAACTGTAAGGATCAGCTGAAATCTCTTATTAGATCCTATAAACCACTATTAAGCAAGTAATGGGTCAATGGGTCATGGATCAATGGGTCAAATGGGTGGCAAAATTGGATGGGTCACATGGGTCAATGTTCCCTGACCCACGGCCCATCCTGAGTCTCCGCCCGACCCTAAAAAAAAAACCCGTCGTCGCGCGATTTTTTATTTTAATTTCAAAATGGTTTCTATGGAGACGGCCGCCATCTTTAAAATAACAACATTCAATGGGTCATGGGTCATGATGGGTCTGGGTCAAGAACTTGATGGGTCATATGGGTCAAGCTTTACCGCACGACCAACCGTCCCCCCATTATAGCATCAGTGGCGCAGCAAGCTAAACTCGCGCCCGGGCACAATACCTTTTTAAGCGCCCCCTGCCCCCACCCCCAACCCAATTCGAAAACTATATAATATTATATTTTAAAAAAATATACCATTTGGCGCCGCCCATTTAGGAATAGCGCCCGGTGCATGATGCCCCCCCCCACCACTCGCTACGCCACAGGATTGATTACATGATGCTTGTTTTATCTACAATATTGGGTCAAATCTATATGTGTGCTCCTTTTACATTTTAAAACGGTGACAATTTTTTTTTACATTTTTTTCTGAAAATATATGGGCTATATTATTTACACTACACACGGTATGTATATTAAAGTAAAAAAAAATTCGACCAAAGTTCTTCATTTTTTCTGTGTTTTTTTTTTTTAACATTTCACTTCAAAACTGAAAACTCGGTTGGGTTCGTCTCAAACAAAAGTCATTGAATATCACATACCCCATAGGGAATGAGGCGCACTGATATATATATATACTGCACTAACGGGGTGGGATCGGAAGTGGAGTGGGGGTGTGTCTAGCGCAGTGCTTCCCCATCCCCGACGCCCTAGAGCTACTTTTTTTTTAGCTATACTGCCGCCCTCGACTTTTCTCGGAATATTTTCTAAAAAAGGATTGTTGCCGGAAACAAACGAGCTCCCATCTACATGAGCTGCCAACAGTCCATGGGTGGAACAAGAAACGCATGATGTGCTTTGAATTGATAGAATAGACGCATATCTGATAAGATCTTGATGACGAGTTCGAAATGTACAAAAAAAAATGAATACCTTCACGACTGCTGTGACAACTAACCCCCTCCTTTCTCTCTCTTTCTCTCTCTCTCTCTCTCTCCCCTTCCCCACCCTACCAAAACCGTTCCCGATTGAAGCTACTTTCCGTGCTACCGCGATGAACAGTTGCTATTGTTATTGTTTTTCTTTTCTCTTTAAATATTCCGGTGTTTCTTAATAATGTTTCCGTGCTGCTTAAATCTTAGAAAAGGTTACCCCGCCCTCCCCCCCCCGAACCCACATCCTCCACCCGACGGTATTTTTTAAATGCATGCGTGTCATGGCCGTCAAGTGTGAAATAATAATAATAAAAAGAAGTGTCATGTTATGTGAGGTCGAGAACTGGGGTTAAATATATATATATATATATATATATATATATATATATATATATACACACACACAGCTACCAAATCTCATACATAAATTACTATATAAACTGTCTTTTTTCTATATGTGAACCCCCCCCCCCCCAGCATTTTTTTCTATATGTGACCCCCCCAGCATTATATATATATATATATATATAGTGCAATAATGTAATTAGATAGTTAGATAGATGGGAATGTAAGCACATATAATAATAATAATAATATATACTCAATTAGCTAGATGGATAGACATACTTACTACGCAAGTCAACACTGTTACCAAATACATGTACAATCATTCTTTTTTTTTTTTAGCTCCCCCCCCCCCCACTTCCCCGATATATCAAATGTGACACTATGGGGAGTGGATGTTGGTAAGTGATGTACCAGTTTTTAAAAATAAATGATAACTGTCACCCCTAATTTCGATAATTACCAGATAACGTTTTTTTTCCTGTGTGGTAATTCACTACTTTTTTTTACTTTTTAAAGAAGATTCGCAACAAAAACTTCTAAGTAGTGTAATTTATTTATTTATTTTTACAAGTGTGAAGGACATATATTTTTTTTTCAATGCAGCTTGCTGACTGGTAACATAATAACAGTATTTAAAAAGCCTCGTGTGCGCCTATTCAATAGAATGAATGTATGAAATATGGTAGGACACAGATTAACTGTTAACTGTGCCGTGTTGCCAGCATGAATGTATGAAATATGGTAGGACACAGATTAACTGTTAACTGTGCCGTGTTGCCAGCATGAATGTATGAAATATGGTAGGAAACAGATTAACTGTTAACTGTGCCGTGTTGCCAGGAAGTTTTGGGCTAAAGTAAAGCGAAACCTTACGAAAATAAAATATTACACACATTAGCACCACACATTAGCACACAGGTCGTTGTATATAAACTATAATTTTGAGCTACTAAGGAGCTTTCTTTTATATTTTTTTTTTTTGGTTTTAGCGCACGGTCTTAAAATATAGCAATTTAATGGTAACACAATCTGGCAAAGCTGCAGGTGTGTTGGTTTTTGTCTAGACCATGTTACACACTTGAATCAACACAACATGTTTACTAGAGGCTTGGGGTGGGCTGAGGAAGGGCGAGGAGGAAGGGGGAGGGGTTGGGGTACAAAGGTCGTAATCAATCTTGATTAGTGGCCCAAGACCTACGGACAGAATGTACACTACACATACATACACACACCTGACCGATCTAAAATACACATCCGGTATACATTGGCATAGCGAGATTAATGAATGGGACGGGGGGGGGGAGGGTGGGAAAGGGGGGGGGGGTTCGGGTTATAGAACAAAGGGGGCCACTGGAGATGGCGGAGACACACTGTGGGATGAGAGGTAGGTTGTAGAATAAAGGGGGCCACTGGAGATGGCGGAGACACACTGTGGGATGAGAGGTAGGTTGTAGAACAAAGGGGGCCACTGGAGATGGCGGAGACACACTGTGGGATGAGAGGTAGGTTGTAGAACAAAGGGGGCCACTGGAGATGGCGGAGACACACTGTGGGATGAGAGGTAGGTTGTAGAACAAAGGGGGCCACTGGAGATGGCGGAGACACACTGTGGGATGAGAGGTAGGTTGTAGAACAAAGGGGGCCACTGGAGATGGCGGAGACACACTGTGGGATGGGAGGTAGGTTGTAGAACAAAGGGGGCCACTGGAGATGGCGGAGACACACTGTGGGATGGGAGGTAGGTTGTAGAACAAAGGGGGCCACGGGAGATGGCGGAGACACACTGTGGGATGGGAGGTAGGTTGTAGAACATAGGGGGCCACGGGAGATGGCGGAGACACACTGTGGGATGGGAGGTAGGTTGTAGAACAAAGGGGGCCACTGGAGATGGCGGAGACACACTGTGGGATGAGAGGTAGGTTGTAGAACAAGGGGGCCACTGGAGATGGCGGAGACACACTGTGGGATGAGAGGTAGGTTGTAGAACAAAGGGGGCCACTGGAGATGGCGGAGACACACTGTGGGATGAGAGGTAGGTTGTAGAACAAAGGGGGCCACTGGAGATGGCGGAGACACACTGTGGGATGAGAGGTAGGTTGTAGAACAAAGGGGGCCACTGGAGATGGCGGAGACACACTGTGGGATGAGAGGTAGGTTGTAGAACAAGGGGGCCACTGGAGATGGCGGAGACACACTGTGGGATGAGAGGTAGGTTGTAGAACAAGGGGGCCACTGGAGATGGCGGAGACACACTGTGGGATGAGAGGTAGGTTGTAGAACAAAGGGGGCCACTGGAGATGGCGGAGACACACTGTGGGATGAGAGGTAGGTTGTAGAACAAAGGGGGCCACTGGAGATGGCGGAGACACACTGTGGGATGAGAGGTAGGTTGTAGAACAAAGGGGGCCACTGGAGATGGCGGAGACACACTGTGGGATGAGAGGTAGGTTGTAGAACAAAGGGGGCCACTGGAGATGGAGGAGACACACTGTGGGATGGGAGGTAGGTTGTAGAACAAAGGGGGCCACTGGAGATGGCGGAGACACACTGTGGGATGAGAGGTAGGTTGTAGAACAAAGGGGGCCACTGGAGATGGCGGAGACACACTGTGGGATGGGAGGTAGGTTGTAGAACAAAGGGGGCCACGGGAGATGGCGGAGACACACTGTGGGATGGGAGGTAGGTTGTAGAACATAGGGGGCCACGGGAGATGGCGGAGACACACTGTGGGATGGGAGGTAGGTTGTAGAACAAAGGGGGCCACTGGAGATGGCGGAGACACACTGTGGGATGGGAGGTAGGTTGTAGAACAAAGGGGGCCACGGGAGATGGCGGAGACACACTGTGGGATGAGAGGTAGGTTGTAGAACAAAGGGGGCCACTGGAGATGGCGGAGACACACTGTGGGATGGGAGGTAGGTTGTAGAACAAAGGGGGCCACGGGAGATGGCGGAGACACACTGTGGGATGGGAGGTAGGTTGTAGAACAAAAGGGCCACGGGAGATGGCGGAGACACACTGTGGGATGGGAGGTAGGATGAGCCCGTCTTATATATTATGAGCCCGTCTTATACACACGGCGCAACATTGGTGGCTAAGTGTGCCTAACCCAATTAACTCCATTATAAACTAGTGGTCATGTGACTCTATTAATAGATTGAGTTTGTTATTACCAACAACATCAGTAAAAACAGTGGGTCGCTGTCCTGTGCACACATACATTAATTAACACATGCTCCGTGTTTGTCAAATGCCCCATGTCACAACACATGCCCCGTGCTACAACACATGTCCCGTGCCACAACACATGCCCAGTGATACAACACATGCACCGTGTCACAACACATGCCCAGTGATACAACACATGCCCAGTGATACAACACATGCCCCGTGTCACAACACATACCCCATGTCACAACACATACCCCATGTCACAACACATGCCCAGTGAATACAACACATGCCCCGTGTCACAACACATACCCCATGTCACAACACATGCCACGTGCTACAACATATGTCCCGTGTCACAACACATGTCCCGTGTCACAACACATGCCCCGTGCTACAACAAATGTCCCTTGTCACAACACATGCCCCGTGCCACAACACATGAAATGTGCTACAACACATGTCCCGTGTCACAACACATGTCCCGTGTCACAACACATGTCCCGTGTCACAACACATGCCCCGTGTTTCTCAAATTTCCCGTGCTACAACACATAACCCGTGCCACAACATATGTCCCGTGTCACAACACATGTCCCGTGTCACAACACATGTCCCGTGTCACAACACATGCCCCGTGTTTCTCAAATTTCCCGTGCTACAACACATGACCCGTGTCACAACACATGTCCCGTGTCACAACACATGCCCCGTGTTTCTCAAATTTCCCGTGCTACAACACACGACCCGTGCCACAACACATGCCCCGTGTTTCTCAAATTTCCCGTGCCACAACACATGACCCGTGCCACAACACATGCCCCGTGTCACAACACATACCGCATGTCACAACACATGCCCCGTGTTTCTCAAATTTCCCGTGCCACAACACATGACCCGTGCCACAACACATGCCCCGTGTCACAACACATACCGCATGTCACAACACATGCCCCGTGTTTCTCAAATTTCCCGTGCTACTACACTTGTCCCGTGCCACAACACATGCCCCGTGTTACCAAAAAAAGTCTCCTATTACAACCAAACTAATCTAGTGGATATGGAAGCGATGCAACCACTTAGCCCCACCCCCTCTCCCCACTGCCTAAGGGTACCCTTCCAGTAAAAATTCCAATTGAAATATTAATTATCGTGCCAGCCCCAACAAGTAGGGCTACATCTGTCTTAGGCCCACACAATATCTACGTCCCTGGCCCTGCCGAGGGACTCGGAATACCTAAGAAACGACTCAGCTTAAACTGTCTATTGAATGAGGTCAAATTAAAATCTCCGTTGTCAAATCAATCAGACATATATGTGTCAAATATATTTTCCAATATGCGTGTATTATGTTTAGATATTCCTGTCGGCAGTGCGTTCATTTAGCAAAACTGTAAAATGTAACTGGCACATGACTCTACAAGAGCAAATAATCAAGTCTTATATATATATATATATATATATATATATATATATATATATATATTTAAAAAGATGTAATACAATTAGTATGATCTAATATGTTGTAGTATGTTGCCCACCCACATTTGAAAAAAATGTCATATAAGAGGGGGGCATTTACCCCCCCCCCCCTTTACAGTTAAAAAAAAAGTCATAAAGTTGTTATTTGCCCCCCCTGGAAAATGTGTGCCCCCCCCACCCTGGAAAAATTCCTAGCGACGCCCATGTAGATATCTGGATATCTGTATACAGATCGCACCCATTGCTTCTCCTTCTCCTCCCCCCCCCCCCCACTCCCCTGATTCAGAGAAAAAATTAAACTTCCGCTTAGTGAACCAGTTTTAGTTTCAATCTACAGACACAAATCAGCTGCCCCCCGTGTTTTTAGCTGCCCCGTGTTTGTTTGTTTTTTGACTGGTACACAAATATACTAAAAATACATTTTTTTGTTTATTACTGCATATTAAGTTGTGAAGCTGTAATGACATGCACAAATACAACTATTATGCCTCAATTAGTAATCTTCTGAATTGACCTATTTTTACTTTTGGGGGTGGGAGAAAAATAAAGTAAACGTTTAGACCTCGTACTCCAGAACGGGTGACAATTCAACATATTTTGAGTCCTTTGTAACCCTAGTTCCACCCCCATTTATTTGATTTCTGATAACTTACCAAAACATTTTAAGTATCACTTTCGATCGGGTTATTTAGTATTTATTACTTAACATGCAAACATGGTGTGTGTGTGTGTGTGACTAGAAAAAGATTTTGTTTTTAGCCTTTTTGAAAGGTGATACCGTAATTCATTTATGTTATTAAAAGCACAATATGATTCAACAAAGTATATGTGTGTGTGTGTGTGAGTGCATACAGGTAAGTAATATAATAAAAAAAATAAAGAAAAGGGATTCTTGGCATTAAAATTCTGGTTACCTTTGAATGAAAACAGTCAATCAATGCACATACACAAAACCAACACAGTTCCTGTTTCTCTACTACTCGGCTTTCACAAACATAACACAGCTGACTTTTTTTTATCTTTTTTTCTTCCCTCTTTAAACCGTGACAAAAATTATCTACCAGCAAAAATTTGAGCCCACTGCGCATGTCATGTAAATCGGTCGTTTCTGTATAAGATAACAGAGGTTTATAACAATATCATTCAGATTAAGTTATAACAGTTTAGATTACTAGTGATAAATTATTGACATAAATTTGTCGGTCCCGGTAAAAAAACAAAGGCTTGGATGTGGGCTGCATAAAAAAAAAAATTAGTTAATTTAATATTTTTTTTTTAAAATGCACACATTTAATTTTCAAATTATATTTAAACTTACATGAGAAATGTCATGATGGACGGAACTCAATGGGACCCACCCCCACCCTCTTGAGATTCATTGACCCCTGGAGAAGGGTACAACAGGGTGAACCTTCTCTCTATCCACCACCCCACCACTACTCCCCCCCCCCCCAGGATTATTTGTGGTGTTTGCTTGGAGCAGCAAACACAGATATCTGCAAAACCGTTGAGTGAACAGAATACATTCATTCTGACATTAGGGTGGGGGTGGGTCGCGAATGTCGGGGGGGGGGAATTAAAATTGAATCGTCCATGTATTCATATTAAACATCACAGAGGAGTTGGTACAACAAGGCTAGTAAGCTGGTGAACTCAACCCACTTAGAGGCGCCAGAGGAAAGAAGAATGTCAAGTGCGGGGTGCAGTGACGTTGCTCTAAGCCCTAAGCTATATTTCATATCAAAACGCTTCTATCTGTGTAAGTCCAGTGACGTAGCTCTAAGCTATATTTCATATCAAAACGCTTCTTTCTGTGAAGTCCAGTAACGTAGCTCTAAGCAGCCATATTTCATATCAAAACGCTTCTATCTGTGAAGTCCAGTAACGTAGCTCTAAGCTATATTTCATATCAAAACACTTCTTTCTGTGAAGTCCAGTAACGTAGCTCTAAACTATATTTCATATCAAAATTCTTCTATCTGTGACGTCCCTGTAAAGATGAAACGTTTATGTTAGTTCTTATATCAGTTGAAGCCCCTAAAGATGCAAAAAAAAAAAGCATTGGGCCACTTAAAAAAGAATTATTAGAGGGTTGATATCAATATTAAAAGCTCTCATAGGTCGGGGCCCCGTCTTTATATTTAATTCTTTCCGACATTTATAAAGTTATTCCGTCAGATAGGATCAATACATGGGTCTTTCTTTATTCTTTTTTTCTTTTAAATTGGTCAATTTTCCCACTTAAGGGAAATAATTCATTCAATTACAATGGATGACGCGTCATTCCCGGTACATGCATATTAATATTAATTAAACCTACATAAACGTGATGTGCAAATAATGTCTAATATTGATTAAACCTAGATAAACGTTATGTGCAAATAATGTCTAATATTCAATGTTGATATGGTGGGTTCTGAATGTGATGTTGATTAGAATTAAAACAGTTTTTTTTGTTTTACTAATGGGTTTATAATTATCATAGATAACTTCACAAGAGTATAGTTCTCAGATCATCTCATGCTCAATATTTGTATGTCTCATTTCGACATTTTCTTTTGTCCTTCTGTGACGAGGTTACATTGTAGTGAAACGATAATATGATGGGAGCGAACTCACGTTCTGCTGAGGCAATGAAGAATGTTTATCAGCAGAGCAGTTCTTCTATCTGCGCGGTGGGAAAAGTGTGGGGGAGAGAGTGAGAGAGACTTTATGAGGTGTTTGGGGTCCCTAGACTGATACTTCTAAACCTATTAGGGAACTTAAGAAAATTTTTTGAGTTATGTGTTGTTTCTCTAAAAAAACTAATTTAAGATTTGTTTTAAAAAAAAAATTTATATTTATAAATAAATGGGTGGGCCCTTGGCAGTAGAGGCCCTAGGTGGTTTCTTATTGTGCATTTCCACAAGAGCGACTTTGGTTGTCAGTTATTGTGGAAAAAAACAAGTGTCAAATTCAGGGGAGGTAAACAAGAAACATTCTTGGAAATATATCCAAATTTGTAAAGGTGTTTGTTTGTAGACCTCTTTCTCTCTATCTTTTAGTTCTCTTATAAAAAGTTTCCTGTGCAGGGTGTTCATGTGTTCGGTTACGTGTTTAGTGTCAAATACAATTATCCCGGAGTTTCACGTTTTAACAATAACTGTCAAAACTAGATGGTGGTTACACCCCACAGCCATACTGACAATAGAATTCTTTTATCTTTATTGCGATGGTTCCCAGTCTATTGCTAAGCTAAACCCTACCTGTAAAAAAAAAAGATACGTGAAATTCCCTAAGGGCTCATAATGGCTGAGGAAGTGTGTGGAATTCATCTGTTACAGCAGTCACGGCATGTTGAGGGATTGTATGCAGGCCCGTAGCGTGCGGGGGGAAGGGTAGGGGGCCCCTGCTGTAGAAAGACTGACCCCTGCTGTAGAATTTTCACGCTACGGGGTTGATTGTATGGCTAGCACCCATATAAAGCTGGATGCACTTGGGGGAATTACAGTAGCCACGGCTAGCACCCATTTAAAGCTGGATACGCAGGAATTACAGCAGCCACGGCTAGCACCATATTAAGCTGGATGCACTTGAGGAATTACAGCAGCCACGGCTAGCACCCATATAAAGCTGGATGCACTTGGGGAACTACAGCAGGACCTTGAAAAAATCCCCAGGGTATCACTGAGATTCAAACCCGGGCCCCCTCCGGCTAACAGAGCCAGATTTCTTTTTTTTTTTTTTATTTATGAAATTTGCTCCGTTTATTTTCATGTGTGTCATTTTCAAAATGGCTTGTTAGTTAGAATTTTTTTTAAAAACAAACAAACATTGTCTATTTCAATCGAAGCCAAATGACCGAAACCGTTCTTAGAGTTAGGCAAATCTGGCGACGGCCTTGGGGAGAATTAATTGCAATTTTATCTGATGTTAAAGGGGGGGCCTCGACATCTACTTTACCATATGCCCCCCCTTTCCAACATCTATGGAAATCTATACACTTGCCCCCCTTCCCCCCACTTGGGCCCCCCCATATGCAATGTAATGGCCTGAGCGATGAGTTCTGTCATTGTCAAATGTTGAATGTGTTCTGCTGGCGCCACATCATTGTTGATGAACTAAATTACAGAGTGGTACAAGTTCTGTAGTTATTATTGGCGATGCTATTAATATTAGATATTTTTTTAAAGTTGTTAATTATGAGCTCAATGACTTGCGATTCAGTAATTATTACTAATTGTGTGAACCCACATCAAATTAAATCGCGTCGCTATCGCCACCTTTGGATACATATTAAATATGTTAAAAAAAAACAACTAATATATTTCATTTAACGCTAAAAAAAAGCATTAATAAATTTTCTCTCAACGCTTCAACTATTGAATTATCGAACATTTATAGCCCCCCCCCCCTCTCCATAAGATTATACTTATTGAACTAAAGTACTATGCCCTATGTCAATAAACGCTGGTGAAACTAACACTGATAAACAAGTTTTGGATTTCTTTTATGCCATTAACGTTTTCGGAATCAGTATTTGATGCTGATTTTGAATCTGTAAATCATTTTGCTCTATCAGCTCAAATTATTAAGATATTGCCGAACAAAGTTTTGTATGCGCCCAAACAGGAATAGACTGCTGACAGCATAATTTTATGCACATAAACGCACGCACCTGCGCGTACACACATGTTCACAAACACACATACCTCGTAATTATATACGTATATTGGCAATGTTCTTTTTTTTTCTGATGATGTCGGATGCTTTGTGGGTGAGTGTTGATTTGCAGTTGTAAGTGTATGAATTGCGCATTGTCTTAGAATTTGATTACGTTGCAATCATTTCAGACTTCACATAAAGGAGCAGGTGAATGTGGCAATTGCAAGTTGTTTAAAATGGTGGCGACCAGAGAATGCGTAAATTCACCAGATCTGTTTGGCTATAAGTGCGGCTTGTTCCCAAACCAGTCTCATCAGAAGACTTTCACGCCGTTACTGGGAAAAAAGCTTATCAACTTTATTTTGACTCAAAGGTGGATTGTGGTAAGTCGTGGGCACCACAGTTCATCTGTTCCGACATGTTCATGCAACTTGCATAGTTGGATGAAAAAGGCAAAGAAAAACAACCATGGCATCGGAGTTCGCGATATGATGTAGCTGTAAGCAAAGCAATCACTCCACAGATTGTTATTTTTGTTTGGCAAACATCAATGGAATTTGTTATATGAACTCGTACAACTGTCAATTACCCAAACGTTTCCACATCAAGCTCTTCAAAACCAATTCCACACGATCCTGTACATTGGTCCAGTACCAGAATCGCATGTAGTATACACGAAATAGACGAAGAGAAGGATGAAGAAAGTGATGTTCCATCTTGTGCCGATTGACTCAGACCCTGACTACAAAGCTGCCGGAGAGAGGAATTCATTTGATGAGTTATGCTGAACTTTGCGACCTTGTGCGAGATCTGGCGCTAACAAAAGGCCAAGCTTTCGAACTTTTTGGTTCACGGTTAAATGCAATTTAATTCTGTTTGCACCAGAGGTACAGCTACAGCAAACCTTTCGTCATACAGGCATAAACAGCTTTTGTTCAATACTTTGATGTGACTGGCAGTATTTGCCACTGCACTAGAGTGTTGACGGCCTTATGAGAAGTCTTGGTTGTCCGAACACATTGTTGAAGATTGGCGACTGTTCAGTTGACTCGTCAAAGACTAGCTTTAAAAGCAGTATTTGTGGTAACAATGGAAACAAATGAAATCTTCGAGTACAGTTGAATCATTCTGCCCACACAAAAGAGCATTATGGAAACATGTCGGAACTGTTGGAAACAATACGTTATCGCGTAGTACAACTGGAATATCTGCGGCGATCTAAAAGTAATAACTATTTTGATGGGAATGCAGACTAGGGTACACGAAGTACATGGTGCTTCATATGCAATGGGACAGCCGAGATAAGAAGCACCACTATACAAAAAGAATTGGTCGATCAGACAGAATGCAACCAGGAAACAAAACGTTCTTCATCAACCGTTGGTTGATGTGACAAAATTCTCATGCCACCGCTTCATATAAAATTAGGACTGATGAAGAACTTGTCAAGGCATTAGACAGCAAATCGGATGCATTTATATACCTATGCAACTAGTTTCCAGAGCTCAGTTATGCTAAAGTCAAGGGAGAGGTATTTTCATAGGTCCACAAATAAGAAAAATCATGGCCGATGATGACTTTCAAAACACTTTAAGTCATCCTGAAAAAAGATGCGTGGGTGGCATTCAAGTCAGTCGTAACCAATTTTCTTGGAAACAAAGTCTGTCGACTATGAAACAGTTGTAAAGAAATGTATTAGTGCCAACAAACACTTGGGATGCAATATGTCTCTGAAAATTCATTTACTCGATTCACATCTAGACTTCTTCCCAGAAAACCTAGGCGCAGTAAGCGATGAACATGGCGAACGCTTCCACCATGACATTTCTGTGATGGAGTCACGCTACCAGGGCCGGTGGAGTGCAGTGATGTTAGCTGACTACTGTTGGACTCTACAATGCGACAAGTACTCAGTACAAGCGGAAGTCCACAGCCAAGAAATTCAAACCATTAACATTTTAAACATTTTACACATGCATTTGACTTTAAATGGAATATATTTTTTACATATAATTTTATTAGTTAGAACTGATTTCATGCTTGTGTTTAATATTTTTTTTACATTAACTGCAAAAGAGAATATATGGTTTAAAAATTTCATTTTTATACACATTGGAATATTATAACTATAATAAAAAAAATTAAGATTGCGGATTTCTTAAAATTGGAGGCTGATAGAGACAAATGGTTTGCATATTCGAAATCAGCGTGTGTAAATTGAGTATGATTAGATGATGGGTACCAAGAAATCCACGATAAATTATTTTTTGTTTTCCAGTGTAATCGCTAGGTAGCATCATTTTGTTGTTTTTAACGAAGTGTACTTTTTTATTTTTTTAGATATTGTTAAGGTTGTAAGGTATCTTGATGTTATGGGGGTCTGACTGCAATTGCAGTCAGACTAAACTTGGAGGCGTTACTGTGGTAGCGTGTCACTTAATTTCTCACACACAAACACTGGTCCAATCAATGCACAATTCAATGTTGCTGATTCATTATTTTATTATCGTACGTAGACATTAACAATATTATCAAACCTTATACGAAAGTATATGACATAGGCACATCCTAGAAGTATCTAATAAACTATCGCTTGCTAGTCTAAATCAAATCAATAATTTCTTCATAGTTGGATAAGATATATGTCCTACACGTCTAGGATCTAAAAATGTAACTTAACCTTCTTTGAAGGTGATAAAAGACTATCAATTAACAATACTACTTCATAGCTCAGAATCCAATTTACAACTAACTAGCACGAGATAAAAATCATGACTGCCTAGTACCAAAACCAAAATATATCTCTCTCGACAAAGTTTTGTATCCAAGTAAAGAAATCTTCATGTGACCTCAAATAGCAACCAATACGTCACATAGTAAATATTACACATAAACATAATTCATAGTATTGAAAAGTGCGGTGCGCTAACTCAAGATTAATAAAAATAGATTTATGAATATCTGCACCAATCCTTCGTACTCTACATCTCCCCTCCCCTCAAAAATGTGCAACATTTAAATATCATCCATCATTATTTAACTATCAACTTCATAAGAATATTCAATAATAATCCATAGAACTCAACAACATTATATAGTATTCAATAATAATCAATGGTTCTCAATACGTAATAATAGTCAATAGTATTCAAAATCATTCAATAATAATAATCAATGGTTTTTTTTAAAATACTCAACATAATAATACTCAATGTAATAATATTCAATAGTATTCAAAACTCATTCAATAATAATGTTCAAAGTGAACAAACCAATTCTATCATATGCCAATTATCAATTTAACCAATATAAATAATACATTCTCAAAAAAAAATTTATGTTAGTACCACTAGTATATGTGTCTTATAAATTTTATTTTCATTTACCAGTGCCATAACCCTATCAAACAATTCTCCAAGCCATACAATCAATGTAATATATACTGTGTACCCTATTATATTAGTAATTTAATTCAGTAGTTTAACAGAGACTATTTAACTAGTCTAGATAAAATATCTGGTATAAAGTTTTCAGAGCCTTTAATATGTTCTATTTGAAAGTCATAGTCTTGCAGAAGCAAGGACCATCTAGTTAGTTTGGCATTATTTATTTGTTTACTTTTAAAATTGACAAGTGGTTTATGATCTATTAGAACTAAAAATTTTCTGCCCAGTAAATATTTTTGCAATTTGATTATAGACCAAACAATAGCCAGGCATTCTCTTTCTATCACTGAGTATCTTTTTTCTGTATCTGTTAGTTTTCTACTAAGATATAATATGGGTTTATTTAGATTATTTTCCCTATGCATTAAAGAGGAACCAATAGCAATACTGGAGGCATCTGTGCATAGTACTAATGTCTTATTTGGATCAAAGGCATTTAAGATAGGTGTACTTTTAAAATAATTCTTTATTTTATCAAGTACTATCTGACATTCACCATTCCACACAACTTTCTGCTTCATTTCTTTTTTAGTTAGATTGATAAGTGGATTCATGGTTTTAGTAAAATTATTTATGAACTTCCTGTAATAACTACAGAGACCAATTAAGGATCTGACTTGTTTTTTTGTTTCAGGTGTTTCTATTTCCAGAATTTTACTAACATTGCTGTCTGTTGGTTTTATTAGACCTTGACCTATGTTATATCCTAAAAAATCAATATTACTGTATCCTATTTTTATTTTGTCAGGAGATAATGTAAAATTGTTGTTTTGAAATATGGTCAGTAGCATTATTATTACCATTACTGAATATGATACTTTCCTATTATTACCTGTATCAAAATATTTCAACATGGACTTATCTTTTTGCTGTGGTCTGATAAATTCTTCTTTAGTAATGTTTAATATGGTAAATGTATCCTGATTGTTTATGCTGGGTCTTTCTTTTTGTTTATTCAGAGATTGAGCTCTAGTGATAGCGTTAATTACTTGTGATAATTTTTTATGTTCTGTTATGTCATGTTGTGTTTTACTTGTACTATCCAATTCTACCATAATGTGTTTATTTAACTGTTCCTTTTTTTTTTTTATCTCTGTCTGATTCTACAATAATGCGTTCGTTTAATTGTTCCTTCATTTTATCCCAATTATTAGAATTTTCCTTTGCAATGTTGTATGCTTTTTTGTGTCCTATCAGTAAATCTTTAATTATTTCTGATCTTTCATTTAATGGAACATCTATTATATGTTTTTCTACAATATTAATATAGTTTAATATGTGCCCTGCTCCATTCCATCTAGGAATTTTATTTGATGTTTCTACAGTTTCAATAGATTTAATAGAAGTATTTACCTTATCACTATCAATTAAGTTGTTCTGGACAGACTGAAGTGTTTTCTGAACGCTTATTTCCTTACCACTTAACCACTGTATAAATAATTCACTTGAATTGTCTGGTTTGATGTTTGGTATGTTTCCTATAATTAGGGGGGCCACAGGTGCTATCATCGCTATTGCTTCTATTTTTCCACTGATCCAAGGTGTATCAATTTCTATTATTGCCTTTTTACAGTTTAAAGTTTGACCATTACCTAATTTGACTTTTTCATAAGTATCTATTATGCAGTCCTCTGAAACAAGTGAGTGATCTACCACCACACAACTGGCTCCTGTGTCTCTAAGACACATGACAGGTTTGTCATTGAGGAAGCAAGGGTAAAATACTAGACTTCCATTATTGTTCAACAGTGCATTTACAGTATGTGTGTTGTTTGTTCTACCCAATGTTCTACCTCTGTCATTGTATTGTCTTGGTGGGCTGTTATTTGGTGATTGTCTCTGTCTCCTATTGTCTTGTCCTGAGTATCTACTAAAGTTTCTATTATTGTTGTTTCTAGCATATTGTCTGTTAGGTAAGTATCTATTATTCTGTATATTATTGTACCCATTCCTGTATTTTAATTTTCTACAATTGGCTATTATATGCCCTGGTCTAGAACAATAGTGACAAATTATATTACCAGGTACACTACTGTATCTTGACTTATTGTTATTATAGTTGTTGTTGTTGTGTCTGATAGCACTAAAGGTATTATCCTTACTTTTGAACATGGGGGTATTCTGATTACTGTCCTTATAATCAGATAGTGCAGAGATAAGGTCTTTTTTACAGTTTACTTTTCTTAATTTTATAAATGAAAATAATTTATCAGAACTAAGATTTAGGAATTTGTCCACTAACATTAGTTCTATTATTTGTTGAGGATTAGATGAATCTATATTTGCTGCCCTAATAAATTCCTTTAAATATTGTTCTATTTTGCTCACATAAGCTGTAGGGTGTTCTAATTCAGAGATAACAGTATTATGGAATAAGTTTCTGTAATATTCTTCAGTCTTGTTGTAGTATTTAAGGAGATGGTGTTTTAGTTCACTATATGGTTTATCTTCAGGGTGTTCTATCATATGTAGGACATTGAGGGCCTCATCATGGAATGCTCCTATTAGGTGTCTGGTCCATTCACTTTCTGGTGTTTTGTTAAGTTTAAACTGACATTCACATTTAGTTAAAAATATGTCAATGTTATTGTCCTTGCTATTGTATTGACCCAACTTTAATTTATCATATGTATGGTTTGTTGTTGTTTTTCTTGTATTTTGTTCATGTTCTATTTTTCTTGTTTGTACTTCTGCTTCTAATCTAAGTCTTTCTTTCTCTAATTCTATCCTAGCTATTTCCATATTATTTTCTCTATCTTTGTCTAACCTTTCATTCTCTAACTCTATCCTAGCTAGTTCCCTATCATTTTCTCTATCTAACCTTTCCTTCTCTAAATTGGCAAGTTCCCTTTCCTTTTCTAGATTGGCAAGTTCCCTTTCCCTTTCTCTATTAATTATTCTTTCTTCCCTGTCCAACCTTTCTTTAGTTAATTTCTCTTCTTTTTCAATGTTTTCTTTAATAAATTGTAGGAGTTTCTCTCCTGTTAGACCATATTTTTCACCTCTCCTCTCATATGCTTCCCATAAATTTTCTTCTATATTTTTAACCTCCATATTTATGATTTAAGAAACCCTTCAATGATCAATTAACAATTTCTAATAGATTCAAATAGATTTCAACAATATTGGAGAAGAAGGAAAAAAAATTTCACTGGCACTGATATATACAATTGGCACTATTTAAAATATCACATATATCAATCAATGTTTACATAAATAAATGTCCTATATTATATGCATGGGATTGGGATTCAGTGTCAAAAATAATAAACAAATAGAAAATATTTATAAAAATGTATGTATAATTATAAATTTCACACTACAGGACAAACAATAACTGAATCAGCTTCCTATTAGATGATAGTGAACAGTAGAATACAATGTATGCAAACAAAACGCAGACGTACACTAGACTGAGTTAAAATAATTACAACGAATATATATACGAACAAATAGGACAATAGATAGACAAACTTCTCAAGAACAACTAAACATTTAAATGATGTCCGTATTTTAAATGGATCCAAGTATCATTAAATTATTGTTAATTATACAATGAAGTATATTAGATCCAGATAAAGTACTACCATCTCCTAGTAGAAATTACCCCAAACTAGCTAATCTAAGTTTGGTTCGCCTCCCGTCCTCCCTTTTATGACATATAAACAGATGTGGACACTGAATATTAACTATATGGGGAAAAAAATAAAAATAATAAAATAGTACGTTACAATTTGATGTCCTCTGTTTGTATCAAGGCACCACAATACTTCTAGGCAGCCATCTTGAATCTGTGACCTTGACTCCTACTCCGTAGTTCCGGATGAGATGAATGAAAGTGTCAAACCTTGACCTTGATCCTTTGCCGTGGGAAATTTCAATACTGAATGAATGTGAACACAACAAGCAGCTATCTTGACTTGATGATGAAATAACAATAAACATATGTATTCAAAGTATGAACACATAAGACACTCGACCGGACCGTAGAATAAATTTATCGCGGTCAGAGGTGTCTCCGAGATATGATCTCGAGCAGATGACACAACAGTGTTGATTCTGCATTGTCAGGACTGCAGACTGGTCATAGGCTCACTGGTCCGACCAACTGGACTTGTTCACTGGACTGGTTTACTGGACTGCTCTGGAGGTCTGGTTCATTGGTAGGATCAATGGACTGCTCTGGGGTCTGGTTCACTGGTAGGCTTCGGGTTGCTTAGGCTGCTAGGTTCTCCATGCTGCCACCATTGTTAAGGTTGTAAGGTATCTTGATGTTATGGGGGTCTGACTGCAATTGCAGTCAGACTAAACTTGGAGGCGTTACTGTGGTAGCGTGTCACTTAATTTCTCACACACAAACACTGGTCCAATCAATGCACAATTCAATGTTGCTGATTCATTATTTTATTATCGTACGTAGACATTAACAATATTATCAAACCTTATACGAAAGTATATGACATAGGCACATCCTAGAAGTATCTAATAAACTATCACTTGCTAGTCTAAATCAAATCAATAATTTCTTCATAGTTGGATAAGATATATGTCCTACACGTCTAGGATCTAAAAATGTAACTTAACCTTCTTTGAAGGTGATAAAAGACTATTAATTAACAATACTACTTCATAGCTCAGAATCCAATTTACAACTAACTAGCATGAGATAAAAATCATGGTTTTCAACCAATTTCTTCAACAAATAAATGTTTTCCTGACTTTTTTTCAAATATGCATATTTTCCCTCATTATTCATATAAAAATGGTATATTTCAATTTTTTCTTTCCCTAAATATTTTTTTTCTCAGTATATATTAAATATATCATTCTTTTGATAATAAAATGGTAGTTTAATTAAATCTATATTTTATCATAATATTTAGCTATTTTATTAGAATTATCAATATATTAAAATCAATAAGACAAAGTAATAATCAGGTTTGAATGCAAAAGGAAAAAGATATATAATTAGTTAAAATGTTTGGCTTACATAAACTACTATCAATTCTGGATCAAAAATCTAAATGTGAAAACAAAGCATTTAGAAATGATTTATTTAAAAGTAAATTTTATTAATTAATTTTCGTTAAAAAGATAATTCCGAACTAAATCCACACAGCATTCTTTCCCACTCTTCTTGATACATGGACTCTTTCCTCTGCACTTGTAGCTTTCAGATCTTTCTCTACATCAATGACCCAACTGTTTCTTGAAATCACAAATTGTTACTTGGTATCCTGAATATGTATATAGGGGAAAAAAAATTAAATTTAAATTAGCTTGTGATACTGAGATAAACAATTTCTATCTTTCATAACGCACAAAAACATATCACACACTACACTTGACATTTGTTCTTCTCTAAACCTTGTCATTTGAATAGCACAATCTACATTTACTACATTTATTTACTATTATTGGATCTATTGCATGTTTTAAAAAAAGAGTGGCTTAGTCGCAAGAGGTACTGGAGCACTTTCTGAAATATTACCAAAGTCTCCAATGAGTTCTTCAGAAAAATGTAATTGTCCATAATTATTAGGTCTGTGTAACTCTTGAGTTCATCTATAGAAATATTTTCATATGGTTGAAACTATGTCATGCATTTCATTTTTATGTATGTCAGTAGTGTTCTTACTTTACATAATTTGTCATTAGGGTTTTCATTTTCAGGATTTGTAATTTTTAAGAAACTCAGAATAGCTTTAAAACTGTCAAAAGACATGAATGCACAAGCCTAGAATCCATTATAAAGAGGCTTTTTACTCCAAAATCTGTCATACTAGAGGTTTTAACTATTCCTGCATACATTATCAGCCCACAAAAGCTATAAAATTCCTCTGGTGTAATACCAAACCAACCCTTGTAAATACTTACTTTTGTGGTCCATGAATCTTTGCGTAATCATTAGTATACTGGCTTATGCGAGTTACTATATCCAGTGTGAAGTATAGTTTGAAGTAATCCATGGCATAGAAGAACCTCTTTGCACTATCTCTTGTTCTAACTTTTTTCAAGTGAATACCTGGAACCCTTTGTGGTAGAATTGAAGGAGGTGACTTTCTCATCTTAGCCAATGAAGCTGTGTCTAATAAAAATAATGTAATTAATTATAAATTAAGTTTTTTTATTTTTTTTCATATAAAATAATGTTTTAAATGTAATAATAAAATATATAAATAATATATATCAAACAAAACAGAAGACTATAGTACATATATCTGTGTGCTCTCCTATCAGCTGATTTTTGTTTATCAATCAGCTGAGAGCTAAAGATTTATATATTAGTACCATGCTTTAAATGGAAAAACAAAATATTTAACATGTATTTTTAAGTTTTTTTTATTATTAATACACTTACAATATTTTTCTGCTAAAATGTTATAACTAGCGTGATATTAGGTGATTATTTAGCATATAACAGACCATATCTCGTAAAAAATAAAACGAAAAAAAAATATAGCATGTTGTTGTGAGCATTGGTATACTTACACATGAGTATTAGATGCATTCAAACTTCCATTGAACGAAACATTTTCATCATCTGAAACATCAGAAACGTCGGTTAGATCCCAGACTTCATCTTCACTTGAAACTAACTTGGAATCGGGCTGAAAATCTGAGTCAGAATCCATTATAATGAGCAGGTCAAAGTGCGTCTTTCCTTAGCCGGCTTCAAAATGGCGTGCGGAGGAAGTGCCATTATCGGCTTTGTTTACGTTTTTAAAGTCGCGAGAATTTATATTTATTATAAAATTTCGTAAATATTTTTTTAATTTTAATGTATTAGGTCCATTTTTTACAATTAAATTTTATAAAATAATAAATAATATTATTTGTATTAAGTTTAAAAAAATTACCAAAAAAAGGCCCATTTCTTTGTATTCCGTCGTTTAAGATTTAAGCTGATCTCAAAATTTATAAACGCTAAAACAAAATCCACAATTATTCGGAAATGGAAATGAAGTAAAATGTCGCATTACCTGGTGCTTCTTTTGCAATATGGTAACAGCCTTTACTATATTTGTTCCATTATCGCATATGACCAATAAAACTTTCTCAGGAGCTATATTCCATAATGTGAGACTGCTGTCAAGACATGCTGCCAGTCTTTCACCGGTGTGAGGATGTTCAATCTCGGTCAAATTCAAAAAAGCATGAATCGGAGTAGACGTTTCTGGGTCAAAAAAACATGCTGAAATTCCAACGAATGAAGATGACAATCCTGGCTTTGACCATCCATCAAGGCATATGGTTATCCAGCGTGCTCGATCAAGTAAGGCCCTTATGCAAACCGACTTCAGAGTGAACTGTTCAGTAAATTTCTTGTTCATTGTCGACGACGCTAGAAAGCAACAAACATAAATTTCTTAAAGAACAGTGGTGGCTAATATTGTGACATTGTTTATTTGACAAAGTCCATAGTTAACTTTAAAAAAAATTACAGCCAAGCCAGAAACTAAGATATGTATAAGATATAAGCTATGTATAAAGCTGTTCATAAAGAATATGAAATTATGAATTTATGAACTGCTAAGTATTTAACACTTAAAAAACGAACCAGGAAGAAGGAACTTTGGATCAAGTGTTTTAATCATGTGTCAGAATGACGGCTTGTCAACCACTGTGACCGGATAGCAGGTGTCTATCAACATGTCCATCACACTGGACAAACGCTGTTGATACTCCTGCGACTCTGTTGACCAGGATACGATTTTACGTTGAACGCAATCAGCCAATGTCTGAGTCGCATTTTTGCAGACCGTCGTTTTCTTTGGTTTTGTCTTTAATGATCTCGCCTCGGTTGCTTTAACATACTGCTCATACTCCTGCTTATGTAATCTGCGGAGATGCGACAGCATATTTGTACTGTTTTTACCCGCCAAAAACACTCGCTATTAGTCTTCTCAATAACAACTTTACATTTCACTTTCCCTTCCTGCTCCATATATGTAAAGTAATCCCACACCAGACTCTCCTTCTTTCTTCCAGCTAACATCTTTGATAATGAACTCATTGTCTTCAAAAACAAACTTTACTCGTCCAAAACAAATATAATTCAAATAAATAAACCGGCGAAAGTTTTTGAACAGGAAGTAACCGATCATGAAGAAATGCGATTCTTTAGCGCTTTTTACTACAATACAAATTACGGATTTTGACGGAAATGACTGGACGAATGCGTCAACACGAAAAGACGGAATTCGGCGCAAATGGCGGAACATATTCCACGCGATATTCGTTCCATAATAATTTTCGTTATTATTACTATTCTATTCATGAAAATTAATTTTTATTTCTATTCTATTACTGTTCTCAAAATAATTTTTGTTCTTATTTTCGTTATCGTTAACGAATTTCAATAATTTTCGTTCTTATTCTTATTCTCTTTAACGTAAATATCACTGGTATGATGTCATTTGTTTTCTAATACCAAATACTCTCGATACAAACTGCTATAAATGGCACACAAGATAGTATGATCTTCAGAGGGAATGGAATGAAAAATAAAATACAAAAAAACAACATAAATAATAAGTCTGATATTAGAGTTTCAAAACGTGTTCGTATTTTAAGGGATTTCAAAATTTTTGAGTCTGTTTCAAAGTTGTTTGACTTTGAATGCGTTCTGATTTTGTTAAAGAGGGGGGCGGCCCCCAAAGCAATTTAAGACATCGGATCCGCACCCTCCCTCCGATGTGCCACTTTCCAAGAGGGGGGGGAGGGTAAGGGTCAGGTTGACCACACCCAGAGCTGTTCTAGTGTAGTTGGGCCCCGGGACAGAGAGTTCCTGTGACGTAATGGGGTTCAAGAACAAAGTTCTCGTCCGGGGAGAAGGGGTGGGGGGGTATTACCATCAGAGTCAATGTGGAATGATACTTGATTGAGCACTTTCTGTTATGGGCAGTGCTCGATTTACCGCCGGGGATACGGCTCTGCTTTAGCTAATATATCCCTGCCGGGGATGAAACCATAGATATTTATCCCCGGCTTTGCAGACATTTTTTTTTCATCCCCGGCACTGGTTTTTTTTTCTTAAATCGAGCGCTGGGGGGGGGGGGTCAATGGGTGGGGCAGCTAAGTTTGTCAACTCGTAAGAGCGGCCCAGAGACACATATAAAAAACATCACGTGACAGAACCACTTCCTTGTTTATGATAGTAAAAGGTGTGAGGGGGGGTGCAGGGGAAATTACGAAATGGGTGAACGCCCCTGTGTACTATATATCAGATAATGGGGGGTGCATTTAGTTTTAAAACAGATGCCCCCACGCATTTTTTTTTCTAAAAAAAAAGGGTTTACCTTGATAACGGATACATGGTATTAAAACGGCTTCAGATATAATGCAAACATAGTCGCCTACACTACAGTACTGCCCAGCCAGCCAGCCAGCCCCCCCCCCACCTCCCTCCCAAAAGGGTCTCGACAGGCAGAGCCATAGCTCGCTGTTGAGGCGCCCGTGTGAGAAATACAGTTTCCGACGCCCTCCCCCCCTCCCTCAATCTAAAAAGCGCAACAATATTTAACGGCGCCCCTTCCCAGTTCGGCGCCTAGTGCAGCCCGCTACTGCCGACTAGTATACTGGTTTAAGCACTGGTGCGCTTTCAGTGCCGAACCTAGGGATTTGAGGGGGGGGGGCGGTGGGCGTGGCCTCTTTGGTGGGCCCCTGCATTATGACATTCGACACCATGACATTAGATAATGTATTTAATATTTTAAACGTAAAAAAAAATGTGGGCCCCCCCTCAAGCAAGGGGCCCGGGGGGACCTTCGATTTCGGACCCCCACCACCCTCCCCCCACCCTAGGTACGCCTCTGCTGCATTGTGTTGTAATGTGGCTGCGCGATTTGAGCGTGTTTGTGTGCGCGCACACCTTGGGGAAACACTTAACCCCACCAACACACACACACACACACCAACACAATGGTTTTGTGTACAATATAAAACACTGGATTGAAATTTATTTATAAAAAAAAAGCCAAAATAATTTTTAAAAAAAAAGAAGAAAAATAATTTCACCTCACGTAATAAGATTCCAAGTTTATAAACTCCTGGCTAGTTTTCACGATGTTGCTGGATAAGTTAATGCACTCCTATTTGGTGTTCACCACATCAACTCCACAGACTGATATGCATAGTGAAAGGAAAAAGGGTGAATGATTGGATATCTTCGAAGACTCGGAGATTTTTTGAAAGCTGGTTCGTACAATTGAAGAAAAAAACAAAAAAAAGGTGCGGCTTGAGCCACGTGATTTTGTCATGTGACCTCGCGCTTGACGTGCAAGCTGCTATAATAATGCTGTTGTTAATATAATGGTGTGTAGGTGGCAGTTGGGTTGGAGGAGGGGGGTAGGTAGTGGGAATAGGAGGGCAGTGGATGTTTATAAATAACTATGATGATTTTCTGTACGTTTTTTTTTTTGCAAAATTCGTTGATTGGTGTACAACGGCTAATGTAATTGTATACATACTTGAATGACCAACCTTGACCCCACAACGTCCAGGCGTCGAGGTTATCTTGACACACTCAAGCTGTCCTTGAAATTAACTCCTTTCCCTCCCCTCTTTCCATTCCGGGCAACGAGGTTGACGCGTCCTACTTGCAGCAGATAGCAACGTCATTCGCACTGGTTGCTTTAAAATGTTGCACGTAGCACCCCCCGTGAACTGCATAAAGATAGAACACGGTACCGGTCCGTTGCTCAAATAGTACTGGGCCGCCCAAGAAAACATTTAATCAGTTCCATTTTTATTTACTTTTTGTATTACTCTCGGGATTGTGTGACTTTCCATGGTCGAGAGGTTTAACCGGGAGCTGAGCGGGCAGCGATGAGGTTATAAAACGTGGACCGGTCCGCGGCAAGAAAAAGGTTGGGGACCACTGCATTAGACCATTCGCTCAAAGTATTCTAATGAGACTGCACACCCCCGGGGAGCAGAGGAAAATGTTGGGCCCTTTAGGAAAAAAAGAGACACATATCTAAGGGTTTAAAATTGGGCTATGTGCCCCCCCCCTACATATTCGAGATGCCCTGGGCGCGCGTACGATGCGCCCGTCCCTTAAATCCACCTCTGTGTTCTTGTGTTTATGGTTGGGTTGACGGGGGCGGGGCGAGGTAGAGGCTTCCAAATCAGTTTGTGAGTCTCATTAAGGCAAAGGCACATTCGTGGGTTTCTGAACATCAGCTTTAATTATTCTTTAAAGGACCCTAGTCTACTCCCACCACACGTCCTTAATTTTTACGCTGTGTTTACAAAGCCAATTTTGCCACCGGACAACGCAACCTATACACAATAGTAAAGCAATCTATATACAGTAGTAAAGCAATCAATATTCAGTAGTAAAGCAATCTATATACAGTAGTAAAGCAATCTATATTCAGTAGTAAAGCAATCTATATACAGTAGTCAATAGAAAAGAAACATATACACAACAGTAAAGCAACCTATAACAATTGTAAAGTACCCTATATACAATAGTTAAGCAACTTAGTATGAAGAAGTTCAGTAGAGTTAGGAGAGTATAGACGTGAGTTCGACTGAGGCAGTCGTAGAGTGGACGTAGTAGCCAGTAGTAGTGTGTAGAAGTCCACATTAATCAACCTACAGTGTAGTCCTAAATGTGAGTTGGGATCTAGACAGAAGATTTTTAGATAGAGCGGTAAGCAATCAGGAATATCTTATAGTCAAGTTATTGGACTTGGTGAAACCATATGAACTTGTAACTATCACTGCTATATTTATATAGTTGATTTTGCCAAAGGGCTTTTGTATGTACATGTAACTGTACCGTGTGTGAAGACGCCTATATTAATATATACAATAACAGAACGAAAAGGAGGATACATAACTATTATATTCGAGGCCCAAGTTAAATGTACATTGGAGAGGAAGTGGGGTTGGTGGAGGGGGGGGGGGAGGGAGGGAGGGAGGGAAGGGTGGCCTTAGAAAAAAAAACGCTGTTAGGGCCGCCACTTGCAACAATATTGGGCCCCAGTAATCTTTAAAACAAAAGAATGTCGCCACTGACGAGAGCTCGGATTGCCACTTCTTGTTGTCTGGCTAAATAAAACATTTCGACATGGGGTGGGGGGGGGGTCCCCAGTGGAAACTTTAGACATTAGCTTAAATTTGTTTATCCAAACGAACGGTTATCGATGCAGCAAAAAAAACATAAAACAACAACATGATTTAAGCTCGTGCATAGGGGTTCCAGCTTACGGAAACATTAATGATGACAACATTGCGATGATGGCCCCCACATTGCGATGATGGCCCCCACATTACAATGATGGATACGTTATGATGATGGCCCCCACATTACAATGATGGATACGTTATGATGATGGCCCCCACATTACAATGATGGTCATATTATGATGATGGCCACATTGCGATGATGGTCATATTTTGATGATGGCCACATTGCGATGATGGTCATATTATGATGATGGCCCCCACATTACAATGATGGCCATATTATGATGATGGTCACATTATGATGACGGCCCCCACATTACGATGATGGCCCCCACATTACGATGATGGCCCCCACATTACGATGATGGCCCCAACATTACGATGATGGCCCCCCACATTGAGATCTGATTGCCCGTTTTCCGACTACGTCACGTTACATTACATTCAATGATCTCTAACTGCCGGTTTCTCTGTACGAGTAATCCTAAGTAACCCCCCCCCCCACCCCAATCTACCCTAACCCAGTGACACACCCACTCCAAACCCGTATCCAATGCCACAACCTCTACACATCAGGCTCGCACTAAATTTGTATGGATTTTTACTGCAAGGAACGACAAGCTTTTGAAAGATTTTTTTAAATTGAACAAAAAAAAATATTTTGCTGATAAAAAAAACAACCGAAAAGTATATGGTGTTCTGCCCACTACCCCACCCCCTACAACAGTTGTGTTACACGTAAGTTGTGTTAGGGATGTTCTGGCCTTGGACGAACCTCCAGGCATTAGTCATGGGTCCTTCAATTGTATAAAGTTTAATCAATGATAAGTCTAATCAATGATAAGTCTCATCAATGATAAGTCTAATCAATGATAAAAGAGGTTAAAGCAATATAAAAAAAAACAACTTTACTATCTGCGATTTATATTTGAAATGTTCAATATTCAATTAATAATTTTTTTATAAAATAGGTTTAAACTTAAATTACGTAAAGTTTAAAAAATTAAATATTGCCTAAGTCCAATAGAAGCCCACAAAAAAAACAACAGGCGGGAAATACCGCCAAAAGCTGACTACACTTTCCGGCCTTTCTTACCACTGCTCGCCATCGGGGACGGATAATGCGCTCGACTGTGTCAACCTGAAGGTACCTGGTTCGATCTACGGTGAGGACCAAGGAAATTTTGCAGGTCTTGGCTCAAGTTCCCGATATATCTCCCGTGGTGCCTCCATTGTCATTGCACTATCGGCTATGGTGGGGATGAAAGAAGGGCACCATAAAAACCGTGGTTTGTATGATCTAAGAGATTTCATCTCATCCTTACAGGGACTTCACACACCACTGCTCGCCATACGCCTTTATGAACCATTACGTGTATCACCGGACAGTAGAGTGGGTCAGACACTACCATATGCATATGAAAAATAGGCAACCCCTTTTCCCCCCAGCCCCCCCATTCAAAAGCCACCCCCAAACAGACGCTCACCCTCCACCTTCCTTACATAATTTACAACTTTTCAATTTATTTTTTTTTATTATTTATCAAAGAAATAATTATTTCAAATTAATGTGGACCAAAATAATTATTAATCATTCAAGTAATTAAATGATGTTTATCAGATTCTATATGTACAACAGAAGGGCCCACGGTGATACATTCGCGCCCCCTCCCTCCCCCACCCCCACCCCACGGACCCGCATGCGTCCATCAAAATCTTTTACAAGGTACTCGCTAATCACAATAAGGTGTAAGAACGAGCATTCAATGGGCTCAAAACATTTGAACAGCTACTGACTGATGAAGACGTTGTTTGTTTGTTTGGTTGGGTTTTTTTTTACATTTTTGGAAAAAAGCCTTCCTGGCCAAATTACGTTTGTACAAATTATACAAAATAAATCCAAAAATTCCAAAAAAAAAACAACCAACAAACACAAAATTCGTAGAATGAAGTTGAGATAAATTTTTAGTTTTCTTTCCAACACGGTCACTGTGAAATGGCTTTCCCATGGACTCTATTTGTAATCCTGTTTATCTGTTTGTCTTTCTGCCTATCTGTTTGTCTTCCTCCCTTTCTATTAGTCTGTCTAGCTGTCTGACTGTCTGTTCCGTATTACAATGACACCAGAGGCGTACCTAGGGTGGGGGGGAGAGGGCGTGGTCCAAATTCGAAAGTACCCCCGAGACCCCAGCTTGAGGGGGGCCCACATTATTTTTTTTTTGCATTAAATATTAAGTAAATTATCTCATGTCATGGTGTCGAATGTCAAAATGCAGGGACCGCCAAAGAAGTCAAGCCCCCTCCCCGGGCCCTCCAAATCCCTATGTTCGGCACTGAGTGACACCCCAGAAAATAAATTAAATAAGTTCTTCGAAATTCGGTAATAGATCATTCTAATTCGGAATCTAACAATTTGGGGGGGGGGGGGGAGAAAGAGGGGGCTTAGCGTTGCAATAGTTTGTCTGAACGTAATTTGGCCAGGAAGGCTTTTTTCCAAAAATGTAAAAAAAAACCCAACCAAACAAACAAACAACGTCTTCATCAGTCAGTAGCTGTTCAAATGTTTTGAGCCCATTGAATGCTCGTTCTTACACCTTATTGTGATTAGCGAGTACCTTGTAAAAGATTTTGATGGACGCATGCGGGTCCGTGGGGTGGGGGTGGGGGGAGGGAGGGGGCGCGAATGTATCACCGTAGAAATGAGTAGAAATAACAAAGAAACGCATGAAATACAACACATTCACCGCACGATATGAAAACTACCTGCGAGGGAGACACACGGGTTAGACGATTATGTATTTAAGGATTGGATATATATATATTAGAATTAGATAACTTACTATTGTTAACACTTAAGTAGGTGTACTTTTTATCAAGAGGGAGCAGGAGCGTTCGATCCCTATTTAAGGGCCCACATTTTTGTTTCTTCAGCCGGGGGGGGGGGGGCTACCTAACTCAACCCGCCTTTGTGTGTGTTTGATCTAAGTAGAATAATTGTAGACAGGGGAGAGGTAAATTGTGTACAATGGCTGTTGTCATGACAGTGAAAGTAGGCCAGGGCGTAGGTAAATTTAAGTTCAAGCTTTTGGAACAATGTAACGTAATTGGATAAGGGTTACGGGTGGACAGTAAGGTAGACAGTACCCGTTAAAACTTTAACACGGAACAGGGATGTTAGACACTAAACAATAGTGTCATGATGGAATTCAGGAAGATGTGTCTATGTGGGGTAGGCTCAGGAGGTCAGGGTTAGGGCCCTGCTTACAACTAAATACAGTTTAGGAACAATGTGTCGGTGTTGGGGGGAATTCGTGCAAAACGAGACGCTCAGTGTCCTGTCCATGGGCGTATTCATGGGGGGGGGGAAGGGGGGCATTTGTCCCCCCCCTTACATTTAAAAAAATGTCATAAAGTTGTTATTTGCCTCCCCCCCTGGAAAATATTTGCCCCCCCCTTGGAAAAATTCCTAGCGACGCCCATGGTCCTGTCAATTATGTTAAGTCCATGGAACTTTTAATTATGTAAATGATGATGTGGGGGGGGGGTAAGTAAAGTTCCCTTAGCCCTAATGAGCCATCGGGGCAGATGAAGTGTAGAATTCATCTGTTTCTATAACCTCAGCATATGAAGGGGTTGTGTGATTAGCACAACGCCCAGCCGCCTTTACTTCCCCAACTTAAGTCAGGTACCCATTTAAAGCTGGGTGGACTTGTGGGACGACTTTGAAACAAATTTCACCTGGAAAAATTACATGGGCCTCACCGAGGATCGAACCCAGGACTCTCAGGTCGACAGTCGAGTATCTACACCACTCGGCCATCCGTCCCACGGGGGGGGGGGACTATCAAGCAAAAAAGAGACTTGAGACCTATAGGATGCTTTGTACAGATAGCCTATCTAAATGCTTTGTACAGATAGCCTATCTAAATGCTTTGTACAGATAGCCTATCTAAATGCTTTGTACAGATATCCTATCTAAATGCTTTGTACAGATAGCCTATCTAAATGCTTTGTACAGATAGCCTATCTAAATGCTTTGTACAGATAGCCTATCTAAGAGAATGAAAGTTTAGTTCAAGAGAGAGTTTTTTTTTTCGGCATAAGACGATCGTGTAATGCAGACTGGTTTAGGTTGAAGTATTTTGTGAATTGACATAAGTTTTATACGAAGAAGTCAATGAGAAGTTTTGTTTTTGAGAAATGGATATTTTGTAAAGTATTTGTGAAGCCGTCACTCAATAAGTGTTGACTTGACTTTTTGTTAACTCCTTATATATTCCATAAAGTGATGGTTGATGTTAAATATTTGAATAAATCACTTGTATTAAACATCATGAGATACAAGTTACTTACATTACAAGCATTCGTATGAAAACAAAATAAGTATAGTCTAATCTTTTAAATCTTTTTTTATTTCGGGGGGGGGGGGGGAATGCCCTCAATGTGCCCCCCCCCCTTGTTGCGCCAATGGATACTACAGACCTAAGTCGCCATCAGTGACAGTTCTTAGAAACTTGTGTTCAACAAAATGAGCTCAGGTGTTATCTCTGTAAGAAATCACTTCCTCTTTCTGTCAGGTGGTTGCTATCATCTAGATTCTAGAGCAGTGGTCCCCAAATGTAGTGTTTGGCGGGGGTACTCGCTGCACCAGATTGAGAACAGAGGCGTAACTAGGGTGGGGGAGGGGGTTCAAATTCGAAAGTCCCCCCGGGGCTCTAGCTTGAGGGGGGCCCCCAAAATGTTTTTTTACATTAAATATTAAGTAAATTATCTCATGTATGTATCTCATGTATGTATCTCATGTATGTATCTCATGTACGTGTCGAATGTCAAAATGCATGGGCCCCCAAAGAGGCCAAAGCCCCCATATCCCAAGGCTACTATCATCTAGATTCTAGAGCAGTGGTCCCCAAATGTAGTGTTTTGCAGGGGTACTCGCTGCACCAGGTTGAGAACTCATAAAAAATTGACAAATATTTGCCTTTAAAAACTTGGAAGAGCCCCCCCCCCCAAACAAAATCCTGGGTACTGTACTAGGGCCACCAGACACAGTAATAGTGGCAACTAGGGCCACCAGACACAGTAGTAGTGGCACTGGCAACTAGGGCCACCAGACACAGTAGTAGTGGCAAATAGGGCCACCATACACAGTAGTAGTGGCAACTAGGGCCACCAGACACAGTAGTAGTGGCACTGGCAACTAGGGCCACCAAACACAGTAGTAGTGGCACTGGCAACTAGGGCCACCAGACACAGTAGTAGTGGCAGCTAGGGCCACCAGACACAGTAGTAGTGGCAACTAGGGCCACCAGACACAGTAGAAGTGTCTGGTGGCCCTAGTTGCCACTACTACTGTGTATGGTGGCCCTAGTTGCCACTACTACTGTGTCAGTCAAACTCACTAATGACCTCCTCCTGAATATCATACTTACTGCACAAAGTCTCAACTTTCAATAATAAAAGTAAACCTCAAAATGTCACAGTAAACTTGTTGCCCAGGGTTATGATGGGATACACTTGCCTCCCTACAGGCCAAACACAGCCTCCCTACAGTCCAAACACAGCCTCCCTACAGGCCAAACACAGCCTCCCTACAGTCCAAACACAGCCTCCCTACAGACCAAACACAGCCTCCCTACATGCCAAACACAGCCTCCCTACAGTCCAAACACCGCCTTCCTACAGGTCAAACACAGCCCCCCTACAGGTCAAACACAGCCTCCCTACAGTCCAAACACAGCCTCCTATAGTGTAAACACAGCCTCCTTGCAGGCCGCATGCAGCCAAAGAAAAACTACTTTCCGAAACATTGGTTTAGACCAGTGATGCTAAAATACTGGCCAGCGGGCCAAATTTGGCCCTTTATGATTTTTGGCCCCCACAAGTTTAAAAAAATAACATCTCATTATATACATACGTATATAAAAATTATATTTTTGGCCCACCAAATGTTTTTGGCAGACAATGATGACCCACAGAAAATAAGGTTTAGCATCACTGGTTTATACTTAGAGACAATCAAACGAGAGAGAGAGAGAGAGAGAGTGAGAGAGAGAGAGAGAGAGAGAGAGAGAGAGAGAGAGAGAGAGAGAGAAGGAGAACAGAAGAGAGAGATACACGTACATATACACATAGATACACACACACCACAAATAAACGCAATGGGTTATAACAATGACTTGTTTTTGCGGTCCAATACAGTGGGTATTCGGTTAACGAACTGTTCGGACAGCGAACAAATCGGACAACGAACACTTTCAGGAAAGATTTATGTGTTCGGACAACGAACAAAATTTGGATAACGAACAAAAACTAATTCTAACGAACACGTCTCGGATCTCGAAACACCCGACATCAGTCCTAAATTTGTATTGAAAATGGATGTGCGCGTGCGCTGACACGTCATCATTCATACTACGTAGCAGTGAGGCAGCACCATACGACGCGTAGGGTAGTGTGCGACGACACATGGTCAATAGTGTACCATACATGTGTAGTTGGTTTATGTCCTTGTGATTTTCGTATGTGCTTCTCTAAATCCTTATAAAACACCCCTGAAAATTTGACAATATTATGGGACCTGAAAAGAGTGGAGTGTCAAGAACATAATCGGTTCATAAAAAACCAAGCAAGAGATTATAACTTAAGTAGAGAGTGGACAAATAATGACTAATGTTACCAGGCAGTACAGCTTGAACAGGTCTACAGTAGGCACAATCCTAGCTTAAAAAAAAAAGATAGCATCACGAAGACTCAAGCCGCTAAAGGAGTAACGAAAATTACATCTGAGAAGCAAAAAAAAAGTGTCATTCATGATAAAATCGAGAGTTTGCTTTTAATTTGGATAAATGAACGGGAGGTGAAAAGAGATGCAACTAGAATGGCCATCATTCAAGAGAAGGCTGGAGAAATTTTTGAGAAATTGAAAGAACAAACTCCAGGCTCGTCCTCCGAAAATCTAGAATTCAAGGCTACCACTGGCTGGTTTACAAAATTTAAAAGGAGATCTGGCATCAAACAAGCTGATGTCAATAGGGTTGCTGATCTCCACAACGACATTGCTATCCATCATTTTCTGAAAGTCCTGAAGGAGAGAGAAAAACAATCGACATTGGACATGTTCTTTAACGCCCAAAGAAAGGAAAAGGACCTATTAATGAGCAAGACTATATGTATGTAACATATTTGTAATAAATAAACGTACTAAGAAATTATTCTTGTACATGACAATTTTTTATTTAATTTTTAGGATCTCCAGAACGAATTAATCGAATTTCCATTAACATATATGGTAAATCGATGATCGGTTAACGAACGATTCGGATAGCGAACATAATTGTGGAACGGATTAAGTTCGTTAACCGAATACCCACTGTACATGTTTACACGTGTAATAATTGTGTAACACAGTGTAATAAGACTTCACGTCGGCTATTTGTTGACCACAAGGGTGGGCAAACGTTTTGAGCCGCTGGGCCATTACTGGGTTTGTGAAATTGATCGGCCGGTCGGACTAGAAGAAAACAACTGAAAGATGGAGTGTTGTTATGAACTAATATAAATCTAAACATCATCATAAACATATAAAAGCCTTAGTGCTGTGCCTCAACCATGAAACGAGTGACGGGCGGCGGGGCCGGATTCGGCCCTCGGGCCCTAGTTTGCCCATGGCTGGTCTAGCATGAGTCATATCCAGAAACATTAAAAAAAAAACCTTTATTCACACTACGCCCGTTAGTAATATTGACATGCAGTGAAGAAATTACACTTGTTTTTATTTTAATTTCGCTGCCATCAAATGGGGGCGTGTACTATAAAGGGGCGTAGAGGGCGGGCTAGCGACCCCACCTTAGATGAGATGTTCATATTCTGATAGAGCAAATACAATCACGTGAAAAAACATTTTTTTTTAATATTTTGTAACAAAATGTCTAAATCGAAGACCTCACGCCCCCCCCCCATTCATGTTATAAATAAATTATTAATTTTATATGCTCTTAAACTTCTCTGTGGCAGAAATTACATCATACTTTATTTTCATGTAAACCACTCTGTAATAACAAACATAATAATTGGTCTATATGCTGGATGGGGAAAATGAAAAGCAAAGGGTTAAAACAAAAATTTAAAAAAAATAAACCCTGCCGCTTAAAAGTAGTCGAAACTTAAAAAATCCGTGTAAATATCGTTATTTTTTACTTCCTTGTAAATAGACAAATTTTGGTTATGACAAAGTTTTTTTTTTCTTTTCAGATTTCAACGTTGTTTGTTTTGTTTTGTTTTTCCTTGTGTTATGAAATAAATTTACTGGGAAATTTTTAACTGAGTTTGAGGGTGTGAGTCGTTTTTTTTTTTAAAATCATGATACATGTATGGGACAGGTCAAAGAGCACTGGGTCATCTTTGGCTACGTGACAGACTTGCCTGCTGCGAAAGACTGGAGAGATATGTTTTCTGCTGCGACAGACTGGAGAGATATATCTTCTGCTGCGACAGATCGGCCTGCTGCGACAGACAGGAGATATATGTCTTCTGCTGCGACAGACAGGAGAGATATGTCTTCTGCTGCGACAGATCTGCCTGCTGCGACAGACCTGCCTGCTGCGACAGATAGGACAGACCTACCTGCTACGACAGAGTAGAGTGATATGTCTTCTGCGACAGATATGACAGACATACCTGCTACGTTAGATAGCACAGACCTGCCTGCTGTGACAGGGTGGCCAGACCTGCCTGGGGCAACAGAGCCGTTCTTGTGTGTGGGTAGACCAGGCGGCGGTAGAGAATTGTATTACAGAAACGTAAAACCAAGCAGTGGGTGGTGTCAGAGCAGCGGAGTGTCAGAGCAGCGGAGTGTCAGAGCAGCGGGGTGCCACAGGAGCGGGGTGTCAGAGGAGGATCCAAGTTCTCAGTAGAGGGAGGTGGGGCTTCAACTTGCATACAACTGGCCCAGACAGCGTTGTCGCCTTCAGTCCTCAAATGTAACTGTCCTTACAGGCCCCAAACTACCTTTGCCTAATTCTACCAAATGTATCTTTGGTTGGCTCCTGTCAAATGTGCCTTTGCCTAGGTTTGCGAAGGTTACGAAGGTTAATAAACACAATTATGTATATAAATAAAATAACAAGACAAAGGAATGTTGACAATAAAGATTTAATGTTTTCATAAATACACAAACGTGTATAGTACAATTGTTACAAAAATAGTTTTGATTTTAAAAAGTCTGTATTTATGAAATATATTTAACAGTTTTCATTTAAGAGAAAATAGGCTTATATAATTCAAGTTTTGAAATAAAACATACTTGAATATATAAATTTTGTATGAGGTGATAGATTCTGTCTTATATATTTCTGTATCACATTCAACTGTCTACTTGTCAACAAATTTAAAATGAACTGTTCAAATAAAATATTATAAAATTTTGTTTTGTAAAAACATTAATAAAAAAAAAACAACTTGAATTCTTTGTTGCGCATCATCGTGGAATCGTAAAAAACAAAACTTGGATCAACTCATGTCGGGATTGATCTATCCTTCAGTTATACACTGAGAACAAAAAACAAATATAATTATTAGTTACTAGCTGTACCCTTGCAAAACCTTTGCAAAGAGTTAATATCCCCTTAGGCTTGATCGGTAGGCTAGGTTATTTTTTTTGGTTTCGGGCAGATCCGATTTTTTCTTGATTGTATTTTAAACTGGAATACTGTTGTATTAATTCTTTACTTTCGATTTAACGATTTAACGCAGAACCCAAATCGCTTATATATATATATATATATATATATATATATATATATATATATTAAGCATAATTACCACAATGCAATATGTGCAGTCTAGTAATAAGTGAAATCAGACATGTTCTTATGTATAGGCGTCTCACTAAGAATCAAATGCCCTATTACCGTCTGCATGGGCGATGTTTTTTTTTTTATTTTTTTTTATTAGACGCATACAATATAGCCTGAGAGTCATGGGTTCGATACTCGGTGAGAGCCAACGGACTATTTCCAGGTCCTGGTGAAAATCGGTAAAATGTCCCTCGAGTTCACCAAAACATTTAATGGGTACCTGACTTTAGTTGGGCTGAACGTTGTGCTAACCACACACAATCCCTTTGTATGGTTACGGAAATGGATGAATTCTGCACTTCGTTTGCCCCCCGATTGCCTTATAAGGTTAAGGGAACTTTTGTGTTTACACTTTACACAACTAAATAGTAATAATGTTATAATTTCTGTATTCAAACTCCAGGCCCTCGATAGGGTCCCCTTTGCCTAGACGCCCCCTCCCCAAATACTCCAAGGCCTAAAAACATATTTGACCAGTATACATTATGTGCGAATGCATGGCCCTTCGACTTAAAAAGGCTGGAATCGGTGTAATTTATGTACTTGAATCGGTGTACTTTATGTACTTGAATCGGTGTACTTTATGTATATAAATCGGTGTACTTTATGTACTTAAATCGGTGTACTTTATGTATATAAATCGGTGTACTTTATGTACTTAAATCGGGGTAATTTATGTACTTAAATCGGTGTACTTTATGTACTTGAATCGCGTACTTTTTGCACTTAAATCGGTGTACTTTATGCACTTGAATCGATGTACTTTATGTACTTAAATCGGTGTACTTTATGTACTTGAATCGCGTACTTTTTGCACTTAAATCGGTGTACTTTATGCACTTGAATCGATGTACTTTATGTACTTAAATCGGTGTACTTTATGTACTTGAATCGCGTACTTTTTGTACTTAAATCGGTGTACTTTATGCACTTGAATCGATGTACTTATTGCAGTTAAACATTTAAATTTTACACAAATCTACATATGTGCACTCTCTATATCAAATAATTTCACGATTTTATTTACACACCCTTGCAACGGCCCTGCCCCCCCCCGCTCCGAATTTGGAGGCTTGGGGCCCATTTAGAAAACCACTCAAAAGAATAAACAGTCAACTAGAATGACGTCCCTTTACTTATTATTGCACGGCCATGTCATTGACTTACGACAAACGGCTGTGTCCTGAGTGACTGCAAACAGGCACGCCGAGAAGGGGGGCGGGGGGGTCATTGCCAGGGGGCCCGCATCTGTAAGGGGGCCCGGCCGCCCCGACCATGTCAATTTTTTCATGACTTATTGTTTTTTAAGAGGCCCGCAACGATGTCCTGCCCTGGGGCCCCGTGTTGGCTCTCGGCGCCACTGACTGCAAACAAAATAAGCTATTTAAGTATCAAAATGAAATGTTAACTCTCAACTGACCAGGATAATCCAGACAATGATCCAAGGGAAGAAGAAGAGGGTGATGATAAAGTGAAGGCAGTGGTTTACACCTTGTCTGAAATGTAGACACGAATTAAATGAGACCAATCAAATTTTGAGACATTGTGTATACATGATTGAAATTTAAAAAACTGATACAACATTCACGGCTGGGTGTGGTGGGTGGTGGGGTGAAGGGCAGGGGGAGAGGGGGGTCACGGATGGCGGATTGGTGTAGGGCGATGGATTGTTCCGGGCTCCATCTTTTGTGAAAACCAAGGGGATCTTTTGAGGTCCTGTTGAAAGTTGGTTAAAAGTTCCCCTAGTGGGTACGTGACCTAAAAGGTTTTTTGCAAAAACAAAGGGCGGCTGGGCGTTGTGCTAGCCACAATATCTCTTACTATGCCTAAAAGCCCAGATGACCCTTAAGGGGTTAAGAGCTAACTTCAACTTACAGCATGCACTGTCTGGCATCGACTGTATCTCACAGTGAAGCTGTCAGTAAAATGTGTAGTATTTGGTTGTTGTTGCTTTTTAAAACTAAATCAATTTCAGCAATAACACACATACACACACAAGTGTAAGATTTAAAAATGCATTTAAATAAAGGTGTGAGATAGAAGTTTCATTTTATAGAAATGGGAATTAGGAATATGAAACACTGTGGACCATCCACTGAAGGGTGTGATTACACGGGGTGGGGGAAAAATGTACGACTTCCACTGAATTTACACTTTGCCGAAAAATCTCTGTAGGCCTACAAGTTTAAAATTTAAACATAAAATAATAATAATAAATGATATTTATAAAGAATAACAATAATTAATAATTAACATCCTTATTTATATTGACACCAATAGCCGAACGAAACACATACAATAATATGGCTCTTGTTCTTGACAAAACTTTCGGGTGGATAAAGAAAAATTCTGAGCACTGTCTCGTTATGCCTCCTACAACCAATGGCATGGCTCAAATATTGAAGTGGGGGGGATAATATGATGAGAAGAAAACTTCAACAGATACACCAAGTCTTCATTTTGTAATAATTTCAACACATTTCTCTATTCCAATAATTGAGTGATAAACTCTGAAAAATCTGGCACCCTGCAGGCTATATACAATTTAAAATTGAACTGTAGATTTACAAAAAAATTTCAAGTTTAAGTTTTTATCTTTCTTCTTTGTCTTAAACTTTTTTTTTCCACTTCATAATTAGAAAGGTTACAATGCTGACATTTTGTTAATTAATTTTATCCAGGGCCGTTTTTATGAATAGGCAAAAAAGGGGAAACCTCCTAGGGCCCTCACTGTCAGTGGGCCCCCATACAATGTAAATGTCTATTATAAATTATGCAAAGAGGGAATGTATTTAACTAGACCCCCCCCCCCCAAATATTCCCTGGAAACCTGTGCCTAGTGCTACCAATGACCTTAGAACGTCCCCCACCCCCCAACGATTGTATCAATTTGAAAACAATCTTACCTTTCAACAATGATAGTGTTTGTACTGGCGGGCGCTCCACCTCCAACAACCACTATATTGTTAGACTGGGGGGGGGGGGAAGAGACAAACAAAACAAGCAATTAAGCCTGTTCCATTCTGGACACAGGACGTGTTAGCGCATTTTCATGTTATGTATCAGTACGTTTGTTATCTTTCAGTAAATATTTGTAAATTTTGGAAATGTTTATAAATTCAATTGTGTAATGCATATATCTGAAAAAAGATATTAAAAGGACGTTTCTTTTTTTTTTTATATATTATGAGTTTTATAAAAAGTACGGGAAGTAAGTCATGTTGAATAACTGTTACAAAAATAAATAATGATTACGCCCCTTTGATTAGCTTTTATTATTTATATTTAAAATATAAGCAAAACGGTACATAACAAACTCTTATATTTTGGCCCTGAGAGGTCAAATCGCGAAATGGACTTTTGATGTACACTTGGCAGGCCAAGACCTACACAATGATATATACATCATGGGTCTAGGACTTATGGTTGCTGAGATATAGGGCGGTCCATTATTAATATAGCTTATATAGTAAAAAAAATGGTACTTTATAAGGCCCCTTTTACGGCCCTGAGAGGTCAGATCGCGAAATGGAAAAAAGCTATTTCTTGGCAGGCCAAGACCTACAAAATGATATATACATCATGGGTCTAGGACTTATGGTTGTTGAGATCTAGGGTGATGACAGACAGACAGACAGACAGACAGACAGACAAAACGGGGACAATAGAGCATTTTTTTTCGAAAATGCTCTAAAAATTTGATGAATACATGGAATGAATACAAATGTTGTGAGGTATGGTTTTCTGAAAGGTGTTACATGAAGTTACTATGATAACAGCGGCCGACCCCCTCAGATCTTCCTCAAATTTTCAGGGCTTGTGGTACATTCAAAGTTGAGTGATTCCTGAAAGTTTCAGGCCATATGGTCAAAAACTTTCTGAGATATGATTTTTTAAATTTTTAAGGGTAGTCGCGAGTTCGCGTGAACAATCTGTGAACACCACTGGTTGAATTAACATGGAATGACCCTATATATAAAATAATAAAATAACCCCGTTGGGTATGCGATTCAAAACTCATAGTTTAGATGGATAGCACAGAGGTCACCACGAGTTCCATTCAACGTTGTTGCAAAAATGTTTGTTTTTGTTGTTTTTGTTTTCCTATAAAAAATCTATTACTACAGCTAGGAGCTTAGGAAAGTCTTGTACTTAGGATAGTCTTGTACGTAGGATAGTCTTGTACGTAGGACAGTCTTGTACGTAGGACAGTCTTGTACGTAGGATAGTCTTGTACTTAGGAAAGTCTTGTACGTAGGATAGTCTTGTACTTAGGAAAGTCTTGTACGTAGGATAGTCTTGTCTTGTACTCAATGGCGTAGCGAGCTTAACTAGCGCCCGGGGCACAATAGCTTTTTAGCACACACACCCCCATTCGAAAACCACATAATATTATAAACAAAAATATACCATCCCATTTAGCCCCCCCCCCCTTTGTGAGTAGCGCCCGGGGCATGATGCCCCCCCCGCTACGCCACTGCTTGTACTGTCTTTTCTATATCCAGACCATAGTAAGAGTTGCAGAAGCCATGGAGGTAATACAGGGGACATAAATCACTGAGAAATAGTTTAGCACAGACGTGACCAGTCCTGCTGTTTAGTATTGAGAACCGAGTGACTCAAGTCATAAACAAACATTTAAATTGAATTTTGTTTTTATTGGGTTTTTTTCGTGTGTCTGTGTGTCTGTTGATTTGTTTGTTTTAGTCTTCAGTGAAAACGTAATGCGATAATAAGCACTCATTGATGAGTTCATCTGATAAGTTGATCTGATATGTTAATCTTATAGGTCAGGGGGATCGGCAAGTAAGTTGCGGCCCAATCAAATACCAAAATATTGAAACAAAAATTTTAGTGGCTCTTTAAAAAGTGAGAAAAATGCAAATTTTAACTTTTGGCTCTTCCGTCTCAAAAGGTTGCCGACCCCTGTTATAGGTTGATCGACTCAAATGTCATCAGTCTTTAATTATCATCAGTATAAGATTAGATCGATTTGATGACTGGAAAAAAAATCAGTTAATTTGACTACTGTAGTATTAACTGAGGAAACCGCTTTCAAACGTAAATGTTTCTTAGAAAGTGTATGTGTGCGTGCGTGCGTGTGCGCGCGTTTGTATGGGTGTATCTTTGTGTGCGTGCGTGTATCTTTGTGTGCTTGCGTGTGTGTGTGTGTGTGGTGTGTCCATGTGCTAGTGAGTGTTTAAGGTGATAGTTAACTTAATCATTATGTTTTTTGTCCCCGTTTTGTCTGTCTGTCTGTCTGTCTGTCTGTCATCACCCTAGATCTCAATAACCATAAGTCCTAGACCCATGATGTATATATCATTTTGTAGGTCTTGGCCTGCCAAGAAATAGCTTTTTTCCATTTCGCGATCTGACCTCTCAGGGCCGTAAAAGGGGCCTTATAAAGTGATGTTTTTTACTATATAAGCTATATTAATAATGGACCGCCCTATATCTCAGCAACCATAAGTCCTAGACCCATGATGTATATATCATTTTGTAGGTCTTGGCCTGCCAAGAAATAGCTTTTTTCCATTTCGCGATCTGACCTCTCAGGGCCGTAAAAGGGGCCTTATAAAGTGATGTTTTTTACTATATAAGCTATATTAATAATGGACCGCCCTATATCTCAGCAACCATAAGTCCTAGACCCATGATGTATATATCATTGTGTAGGTCTTGGCCTGCCAAGTGTACATCAAAAGTCCATTTCGCGATTTGACCTCTCAGGGCCAAAATATAAGAGATTGTTATGTACCGTTTTGCTTATATTTTAAATATAAATAATAAAAGCTAATCAAAGGGGCGTAATCATTATTTATTTTTGTAACAGTTATTCAACATGACTTACTTGTCCTTTTAATATCTTTTTTCAGATATATGCATTACACTATTGAATTTATAAACATTTCCAAAATTTACAAATATTTACTGAAAGATAACAAACGTACTGAAAACACGTCCTGTGTCCAGAATGGAACAGGCTTAATTGCTTGTTTTTATTCATTTTGATTATTTCAAAGGTTTTTAAGAACTTCGCGCATGATTTTTTTAACATATAGACCTTTATCCGGCTTTGTATTTAGTTTAATGCGGCAGTTATTTACTGACAGTTATTTCGTATAATTTCAATAAATTGACAATGATGTAGCTATTTATAACAAAAAATACAAATTAAGGACCAGAATGCAACATTTGTTGGCCTTGTGCGCGTGCGTGGGGAAACCTTGACCTTTTATTACAACTTCCGTCCAACTCAAGACATTTTCTACAAGACGACAAGATTACTTCCGAGAACTTCAAAACTAGGTGTTGATTACACTTCATGGAAACTGAAAGTACTGTACAATAATACATGGAGTTTTGGTCCAAGATGAATAAAGGAAACTGAATGTGACATCTAGTAAACTCGGTTCATTGTACATCAGTACACACTTTTAGTGAACTAATTAGGTCAAAAGGTGGATCACTTGACTTAAAACTGCAAGGCAACAATGGTAATCCGTGAAACCGAAACTGGACTTTATGCTTTTGTACAGTGTGAAAATAATAAGCATGATAATTATAGTAGCATTTAAAAACATTTATTTTTAATAACGCAAGAAATAATTGATTTTTTCTTTGATCTAATAAATTTATTTATAGAACATTCCTAAGTCTTCGGTAAATACTCTCATGAACCGCTCAGGGCAGACTCTTAAAAAGTCACACTCCTATAACTGATCGAGAAAACGGGTATGCTTTAAAATTCGAACGGGAATTTTATACGGAACAATTTCATATTTTGAGGTATTAAGTCGGATACCACCCTAAACGGAGCACACTCCGGTAGCAGATACAGCGCCACCAGGGGCGGACCTCCACCCTTCTTTATTAACGCCACGGCCCCTAAGGTATTAGCCAAAAATTATGGAACCTTCTCAAAAAAAAACTTTTGTTACATAAAACTAAAGACAATTATTGTCAACGACGAGCAATAAACTGGACCTACTTTTTAGTTCTTTTTAACCAGTACATTATTTACATTATAGTTTTCTTTTTTTTATGTATACTGTTTTATTTTTCTTGTGTGTAATATAAATAATTACATTACTAGATGTACCCTGCAAAATTTTGCATAGAGTTATTTTCCCTTAGGTTTGATCAGTTGGCTAGGTTACTGTTGGTTTCGGACAAATCTGATTTTTTTCATTATTTTATTACAATTTAATGATGCAATACGTTGTAGAAATACAAAAAACAAACAAGGAAATATTTAAATGGAATTATTTCACATTTTGACCTTTGGGTTTTATGTTTAAAAACTGTAACTATTATTTAAAATTGTAGATTTTTAAAAAACATTTATCGAATTGAGACGCGGTCAAGACGCCATTTCGAATTCTTGTTTTCCGCTTTCGATTTAACGCAGAACCCAGACCGCTATTATTATATTAGATTTTCAGAAAATAGGCCGAAGTTGTTGTGTTTTGGTTGAATACATGTAGGCTTAAATGGCTCGTTCTGTAGGTTAAGGAAATCTATGGGCTAATGGTTATGGATCAAATGAAAATTTTAAAATACGCTCATATCAATCACAGTTTGCATGATTAAGTTAAAAAAAAATAGAAACAGCGAGATTTTTTAAACCGAAAATTAGACTTCAGTAGATAAAGAAATAGTCTTACAAACTGTAAATAAACAAAACACAACAACTCTAAACAAAACACAGCATTTCTAAACAAAACACAACAATTCTAAACAAAACACAACAACTCTAAACGAAACACAGCTATTCTAAACAAAACACAACAATTCTAAACAAAACACAGCTATTCTAAACAAAACACAACAATTCTAAACAAAACACAACAATTCTAAACGAAACACAACAATTCTAAACAAAACACAGCTATTCTAAACAAAACACAACAATTCTAAACAAAACGAAAAAAATCACAAATCCCATGCTAACAAGATGAACAATGTTTCTGAACTAAAATTTATATAGTGAATTTTAATTTGTGCAAACAAGTTACGCTGTAGCTTCTGCATATGAGCCATGAATTGTGGTTACTTAAGTCCCCCAATATAAAATCGTTGTACCCTAAGTTTATGCCAACACAAAGCGAGCGAGCGCACACACATTACAAATGTGCGCACTAATATTTGCTCACTACGCTAATTTACCGTCTTAATGCGCCGAACAATGTCACATTCAGAAGTAACAATCGTGATCATCTTCAGATGTTTCAAGTAACAATTGAAATTAATTGGCTACAATTTTGAAAAATAAATGGCAGTCATTGATTATTTTAAAAAATACAAGCATTAGTTTTATTGGTGGCTCCACAAGCAATTTGCTAGGAACTATTTTTTCTAAACACGCGCACTTTCGGGAATATTTAATTAAAATTACCGATTTATTTCGATTATTTTTATTATTATAAAAACTTTTTTTTTGGTTTATACAAATAAATATCTAAAGAATTATACCTACACAATATATCCCAAAGCTTATTTTAAACATAATTTAAAAAAAAAAACATATCACTAAAATTTCTATGAGCAAAATTGTGTTCATTTAGTACATTACAGTTTTCTTAGTTTTTACTTATTTCAAGTCAGTATAGTACTTTTAAAAATTACATTTGAATATCTGACAAACTTTTAGTTTCAGGATATAAAGACAAACTGTCTACGCTCTCGACTTTCAAAAACTATTTCATAAATACTAGGGGTGTGCCGGAATCCGGTCCGGAATCCGGTTCCGCCGGATTTTGCACTATCCGGTAAAATCCGGTTCTGTTGGATTTACATTTATCCGGAATAACCGGATTCCGGAATCCGGAAAATACCGGATTTCTGAATTTGACAGAATTTGTGACTCACGGACCATAATCTGAAATAAAAGTAATTATCTTTCCCGAATTCTACACGATCACGATACATTAATCGATTTTTTCGAGCGTTGAGCTTGTTTAATGTTTTGAACATAGAGTCAGCACCGCTAATAGTGGCCAATCGGCCCAATCCCATACATGATAGTGCGGGGATGAGTAATTATTATTCGTGACGTCATCTTAACCGCAATCACCAATGACGCTGTAACAGTTAGCAAATAATAAGGCAACTATACTGCCCAAGCGCCTGGCCGCCAGCCCGCTTCAAAATAAATAACAGAAATGAATGGTTTTTGATTAATTCAACATTTAAGTTATTTAGATTTCTCTGAGAGATGGAAAAGATGTCTTCTTTGTTATTAAATTAAAATGCATCACCCACGAGATATCCTGTTGAAAAAATAGTTCAAATATCAATATTAAATATTGTAAAATGAAAAATAGAATATTTTTCCATTCTGAAATTTCCGTGAAGAAACACTAATTCTCTAACACTAATTAATAAAGTCACTGAGTTGGTAATCTAACCCTAACCCTAAAGTAACGTCTTCCATTAAAAGCAATTCCTTCCCAATTTTTGTCCCCGTTTTGTCTGTCTGTCATCACCCTAGGTCTCAACAACCATAAGTCCTAGACCCATGATGTATATATCATTTTGTAGGTCTTGGCCTGCCAAGAAATGACTTTTTTTCCATTTCGCGATCTGACCTCTGAGGGCCGTAAAAGGGGGCTTAGTACCGTTTTTTTACTATATAAGCTATATTAATAAAGGAGCGCCCATTCTCAGCAACTATAAGTCCTAGACCCATGATGTACAGACTTGTACATCAAAAGTTCATTTCGCGACAGGACCTCTGAGGGCCGGGTTTCAGGGCTCCTAAGGGGCTTATATATTATATATATATACACCTTGTACGTTCAATAACCCATTCATTTGGTGCGAAATACTGCAGCACGTAGTTTCACCAAGATTTATTAAGAAACTCATCAAATGAAATAGTAAGCTTGTTTTCTGAGTTTAATTGACAGTATCAGAGCTATGCAATAATTGACGGAGTTTTCGAACGATTAAATGACTATAATTTCGAATGTTTTCAATTATGAGTCCTATTTCAGTAACCACAAACCACTTGTAGTTAGATTTAAGAGAAAATAATTTTGTTTTCAAATATAAGAAAACGTCTTTTTAATATCTTTTTTCAGATATATGCATTACACAATTGAATTTATAAACATTTACAAAATTTACAAATATTTACTGAAAGATAGCATACGTACTGATACATAATACGAAAATGCGCTAACACGTCCTGTGTCCAGAATGGAACAGGCTTAATTGCTTGTTTTATTTTATAATTCTATTTTATAATAAAGGTTATTATAATTAAACTAGGAATTAAAAGTCAAATATGCTTAAAAAAAATTTACCGTAATTTTAATTCATATTTTGATTTATATTATCGTTCACTCAATTGTTAAAAATGCGTATCGTTTTTGAGTAAAAATTAACATCACGTTAGCGGTCTAGTATAAATTTAAAGGTCTTTGGTGATCTCTATGTCACCAAGCCATCTTCGGCGATTCTCGCTTGCGCTATGATCTGTGCTCTTTGGTTTAAACCAGACTTGCGAAGCCGGAGTCGGAGCCGAGGAGCAGGGAGCCGCTACTTTTTGCTGGAGCCCGGAGCCGGAGCCGAAAAAATCTGGCGGCTCCACGGCTCCCAAATGCTTTTTTTTTACAGCAGAATTTTTTTTATAGCTTTAAAATCCCAAATTTGTTTGATTGTTTGCCTCCTACAATTTGAAATGTTGTTATTTTTAGGAACGCCACAACAGTAACAGCGTTAAAATGATAGCGTGCACGCACATCACTACAAGAAATCTTTAATGGGGAATCGTTTAATGTTCGTTTTAAATCGTGTTTACCCTCCGAAATTTTTTTAACGGCATGTGATTTTGTTATATACAAATTTAAAACAGTTTTATTTCATAGAATAATTGTATCAATCATTTAAAATAAATTTTTACTAAGACGACAAATAGAACGCGTCATTTCGTATTATTATTTGACCGCGAATCAGGCCCGTAGCGTGTGTGTGGGCCAGGGGGGCTTAGACTCTTTTGCTTTTTGTCTTTCCCCCTCTGCTTATTTGCTCTACTTAGTAAAATTACTATTTAGACTTTATTTGACGGAACCCGAAAAAATAATAATACAGAGTCCGCTTAGTGGAGCCCTAGACACTGAGTAACGATTAAATCATACAATTCAAACAATTCTAAAAAAAAACAATAATGAAGTTTATGTATAGCTAAGCTAAGTGCATATTTGCCACGGGCCCGAATAACAATCAGACTTTATTGGGACGGGGTCCGAATAAAAATCGGAGTTTATTGGTACCCGGGTCCGAATACTCACTTCGAATTTATAAATAATAAATATAAATACTGAAGTCTTTAAAATAGTTTAAATAATGTATCATTTTACTATTTGCTAATTTGATCATTGAAATAACTTTTTATTACTTATGAAAATGGCGACTAGTGAAACCTCGGTCGAAAATAATGATATGATTCTGGATGCACTGAAACGGTTTGTTTTTAGTAAAACCGACATGCGTATATTTTTCAAGTTCCTGACTATGGGGCAGCCCCGTAGCGTGAAAATTCTACAGAAGGGGCCAGGCATTCTACAGCAGGGGGCAGGCAATAGCGGGGGGGGGGCAGGTAATACATTTTACTAAGTAGAACAAATAAGCAGAGGAGGCCAGACAAAACGCATGGGGCCCTGGCCCCCCTGACCCCCCGCAAGCTACGGGCCTGCTATGGGGGTGAACGCGACAAAATTTGCATAACTTTTTATCAGCGGCATGTTTGCTTGGCGCAATTACAAAAAATTTTGTCTCGTGTGATAATAATAGGGAGCCGGAGCCGTGCCGGAGCCGTCAAATTTGTGGGAGCCGGAGCCGGAAAAAATTTGGCGGCTCCGCAAGCCTGGTTTAAACGACGGTATGACGTAGCCGCGGCCCGCGGCGCTCAGCTGTGATTTTGTGGCATCACTGGAATTATCTCATTATTTGGCTGTGGACTTGGAGTAACTTAACACTGTTAACAAACTAATAGTCATTAGTTAGATTAACAACATCATTATTGCCTACTTCTTTAGGCTTGGATAATGACTTTGTCAAATGCCAATTGAATTCATTAAAATTTGTATTTCAAATTTTCAAACTTGTAAAGTACAGAGTACAGAAATACAGAATTATTGTTCTCGAATCTCAATTCCATTCAATCTTGTTATTTGTTTTTTTTTCAATTAATTATCCATTTCAATACACATAATAAACTATGAACATTTGAACAATAACAATAAGCAATAAGCATCCATCATCCAATGAGCAAATGACAAGAAGAGATGAACTCAGATGATGAGTCTGACTTTCTCCTCAGATTCAAAACAATTAGTGCACTACAATAGTTCTTCACTTCCAACTTCTAATCAGCCAATGTCATTTAACCATTTAGGCCAACTGTTCAGAAGGCATCCAACCCATCAGATTTACCGGTATCTGCAAAGTACCAAAATCCGGAATCATAATCCGGATCCGGTACAGGATCCGGCGGATTTCACATAAGAAAATCCGGATCCGGATCCGGTTGGAAAAACGGATCCGGCACACCCCTAATAAATACAACCCTCGAAGTACGCCTTAATGAACTAGCATCAATTTCAAAACTCTTCAAAAAAATGATAATTATTAATAACTAAGTTTAGTCATATTTTTTTGTTTTGTTTTTGTGTTTTTATAACCTAATATCCATGAAGGGTAAAAAATAATAATAATGATAATAATTACCATCTCTCAATGCTTCCCTTTCACGTGTTCCTTCCTGCAATCAAACAAAAAACAGTCAAACAGTTTATGTTGCATCCGCTATACTCTATCTACCATTTGTTGTACGCTGTGTTCCTTTGGAGATGGAGCAGCTGAGTTGAGGGTTACACAACTGAATCTCTATGACCACTTTGGCATAGGCGATGGACCTTTGTGGGGGGAGGGGAATCCTCGAAGTCTCCACCTCTATGTAGTGTAAACAATTAATTGTTTTTCTAGAGAGTTCAGTAGAGACGCCCATGCTCTGTGTTCAAGTGGGGATGTATCTAACAATTGTGATGCGTTGGATTTAAAAAAAAAGTATGTACTTGAGTTGTTTTTTTTTTGTTGTTCTCCCGCCCAACCCCCAACACCCCTCTCCTCACTGCTCTGTAACTTTTTATTTTTTATTATTTTTAAAATTTGTCAAACTTCAGTCATGACGCCAAGTAAAGAATGGCGTCCACTCCGCTACACTCACGCTCATTACTAAATTAAGTTTTACAAAAGATTTTTAGTTCATGGTATTTATTTATTTATCGAACTATGGGGTGGGTGTTTTGTTTTCAAAATTAATGATTCGATTAGTGATCTCCAAAATAAAGATTTAAGCTGCAGCCAAATTGTCAGTGCTCTGCAAAATAAATAATCTAACTGCAGATAAATTGTCAATGCTATATAGTACTGTGCGATTTAGCTGCAGCAAATTTGTCAGTGCTCTACAAAAGTTAATGATTTATCTGCAGCTAAACTGTCAGTGCTTTACAGTACTAATTAATTTATCTGCAGCTAAATTGTCAATGCTGTACAATGCAAAGTTTTTCAGCAAATTGATAATGTGGATCCACCAGTCAATTAACTACACTCTACCAGTCTATTAGCTACGTTTTACCAGTCTATTAGCTACGCTTTACCAGTCTATTAGCTACACTCTACCAGTCTATTAGCTACGCTTTACCAGTCTATTAGCTACATTCTACCATTCTATTAGCTACGATCTACCAGTCTATTAACTATACTCTACCAGTCTATTAGATACACTCTACCAGTCTATTAACTTTACTCTAACATTCTATTAACTTCCCTCTACCAGTCTATTAGCTACGCTCTACTGTTTATATTAACTACACTCTACAATTCTATTAACTTCACTCTACCAGTCTATTAACTATACTCTACCAGTCTATTAGCTACGCTCTACTGTTCTATTAACTACACTCTACAATTCTATTAACTCCACTCTACCAGTCAGTCTATTAACTATACTCTACCAGTCTATTAGCTACGCTCTACTGTTCTATTAACTACACTCTACCAGTCTATTAACTATACTCTACCAGTCTATTAACTACTCTACCATTCTATTAACTACACTCTACCAGTCTATTAACTACGCTCTGCCAGTCTATTACATACACTCTACCAGTCTATTACTTACACTCTTCCAGTCTTTTACTTACACTCTACCAGTCTAGCCTTATCTACCTCGTGTACGTATGTAAATAACTTTCTGCTACGCGTGTGTGAAAATGAAAACTTTGCTGTAAGAAAGACTTGGATAAAAAGTCACAAATGTATTTAGTGTGACATTAAAATACGGAACTGTATTCAGGCTCATGATCTGCTAGCAGATAACTTAACCATTTTACATCCTTCTTGTAAATAAACAAAAAAACTATGGGATTTTTTTTTAGAAAAACAAACAGATGAGACATAAAACATATAAATGTGTGCACATTAGATAGATTTGAACATTAGATAGATGTGAACAAATGAGATAGATGTAAACAATAGAGATAATTACTAACAAAAACATAGAGGTTTTCCATAAAACTAGCTTCAGACATTGTGGACATTTCTGAAATTGTGGTCATTTCTGACATTATGACATTTCTGACATTATGGACATTTTTGACAGTATTGACAATTCTGAACGTATGGACAAAACTGGCAAAATGGACACTTCGGGAAGTATAAACACATCTGGCAGTACTAACACTTCAGCCAATATGATGCTGCAATGATATTCTAGATGTACACAAGACATATCTATGTATACACATATACACAGACAGTTTACTCCTGTTTTATGATGTCAACTTATCTCATTGTCACACAATGTCCAATTATCTCACTGTCACACAATGTCAAATTATCTCACTGTCACCACAATGTCGAATCATCTCACTGTCACACAATGTCCACTTATCTCACTGTCACACAATGTCAACTTATCTCACTGTCACATAATGCGAACTTATCTCACTGTCACACAATGTCAACTTATCTCACTGTCACACAATGTCAACTTATCTCACTGTCACACAATGTCAAATTATCTCACTGTCACACAATGTCCCATTATCTCACTGTCACACAATGTCAAATTATCTCACTGTCACACAATGTCAAATTATCTCACTGTCACCACAATGTCAAATTATCTCACTGTCACACAATGTCAACTTATCTCACCATCACACAATGTCAACTTATCTCACTGTCACACAATGCGGAATTATCTCACTGTAACACAAAGTCAAATTATCTCACTGTCACACAATGTCAACTTATCTCACTGTCACACAATGTCAACTTATCTCACTGTCACACAATGTCAAATTATCTCACTGTCACACAATGTCCCATTATCTCACTGTCACACAATGTCAAATTATCTCACTGTCACACAATGTCAAATTATCTCACTGTCACCACAATGTCAAATTATCTCACTGTCACACAATGTCAACTTATCTCACCATCACACAATGTCAACTTATCTCACTGTCACACAATGCGGAATTATCTCACTGTAACACAAAGTCAAATTATCTCACTGTCACACAATGTCAACCATATATCACCGTCACACAATGTCGACGTATCTCACTATCACACAATGTCTACTTATCTCAATGTCACACAGTGTCGAGGTCAACACGTGAGTGTCACTGTTTGATATATTTAAACATTTCTCACAGTCCAACTGTTGGTTGCCTCAAACACTTGTTGTGCTTATGTTCCTTCAAGTGGTACGAACATTGTTCAACATAGCACTGAATAACTGTAAATAGTCAGAGGCTCAATGTTGTTGTATAACAAATAAAATGTGTTTTCTAGCAGTAACATAAGCTCTGACTACTGTTGTTCAAATAGTGATTATCCTCTTATGCAACTTATCCCTTCATCTATTTTATCCCTTCATCCAACGTATCCCTTCGGCAAACTTATACCTTCATCTATTTTATCCCTTCGGCCAACATATCCTTTCATCCTACTTATCCTTTCATCCTACATTTCCCTTCAACTAACCTACCCCTTCATTCAACTTTTTCTGTTAACCGACTGATTACAATTTATCCCGTTATCCAACTTTTCCCATCTTACAACTACTCCAGTTGTACAACATATCCCGTCATACAACTTTTCCCGTCATACAACTTATCCCGTTGTACAACATATCCCGTCATACAACTTATCCCGTTGTACAACATATCCCGTCGGACAACTTATTCCGTCATACAACATATCCCGTCGGACAACTTATTCCGTCATACAACATATCCCGTCGGACATCTCATTCCGTCATACAACTTATCATCAATCCACTTATCCTCAATGTAGACTCTCTACGTGACGTCATTGTTGAGTTGTCTGTTTCGTTATTTCGCTGGTCTGTTAATTCATCAAGCTGATCAGTCCAAATCAAAAACGTGGTATAAAATTTAACTTAAACAAAAAAATCGCTAATAAAAAATCACTCTTGGTCCTCTATATACTTCGAACAGGATGCATAAACAACAATCATCAATGACGGAATAAATTTCAAATCATCAAATATTATAAAGCAAAAAAAAAAACATCACCAATACTAACTACTACAATGCAAGAGCTGACCATCTTCATCAACAACATTTGAGTATAAATAAAGTTAAAATAATCATTTAAAAAATACAAATTTAAATCACAGAGGCGAGGAGGGATAACACATGCATGAGTGATACAAGTATACAAAAATATGTTTCATTTTAATTGGTTTCAATTAATGTGATTTAGACTTGAGATCTATTATTGTCATAACCCTTTCATTCACACACTGTTTTCAGGTCATAAGGACCTCTACAACTGTAGCTATTGCTTGCGGTATCCTTACAACTGTAGCTATAGCTTGCGGCATCTTTACAACTGTAGTTATAGCTTGCGTCATCTTGACAACTGTAGCTATAGCTTGCGACATCTTTACAAATGTAGCTATAGCTTGCGACATCTTTACAACTGTAGCTTGCTACATCTTTACAACTGTAGCTATAGCTTGCGACATCTTTACAACTGTAGCTATAGCTTGCGACATCTTTACAACTGTAGCTATAGCTTGCGACATCTTTAAAACTGTAGCTATAGCTTGCGGCATCTTTACAACTGTATTTATAGCTTGCGACATCTTTACAACTGTAGCTTGCTACATCTTTACAACTGTAGCTATAGAGTGCGACATCTTTACAACTGTAGCTATAGCTTGCGGCATCTTTACAACTGTAGCTATAGCTTGCGACATCCTTACAACTGTAGTTATAGCTTGCGACATCATTACAACTGTAGCTTGCTACATCTTTACAGCTGTAGCTATAGAGTGCGACATCTTTACAAAATGTAGCTATAGTGGTGCATCATACGTAGTAGACTAAGATAAAATTTAAACAAACTCAAGTTAAAATGTCATCAAAACCAGACGTTTATTGTTGTATTTTTCCCTAGAAATTCAATATAATGAGAACAATGATAGTGACGATGAAACATTTTGAAGTGAACATTTGAATGACCCTCTTGTTAAAGTCGGTGTTACAACACTAAATGGTAATGATCAAGAGTAGTGAATGTTAAGTAGTATGTACAGCTGCACTTTCACTAATGATTCCGGTAACGTACATTGAATTTCATTGAGATAATTCTCTGTCATGAAGCTATTAGTGACATTAATGAGGGGTAAGTTACAAGTGACTGAATAAAACTCTTTACTGGTTATTTTTCCCTAAAATTTTTTTTTTTTTTAAATATATGTATCTATAAAATCTTTAAAAAGTATGTTTTGTTATCACTAAGTTTGAGCAGACTTACTTTCATGATGGCACCAATAAATCCCTAACGCAAATGTTCGTACAGCATTCACATTATTTAAATCGTTCACAAGATTTAAATTATGTGAACTGCAATGTACAATTACTGCTTTTTGGGTCTTTTTTTCGAATTATTGCTTGGACTGCTCCTTCTTTACTTGCCATTGTAGAACATCCATCTTATCCTTGACCAACAATATTTGTCATATCTAATCAGGTCCGTAGCGTGCGGGGGGAGAGGCAGGGGGCCTGGCCCTCTCTGCGTTTTGTCTGCTTGTTTGCTCTACTTAGTAAAATTTATTTCCTTGCCCCCCTGCTATTGCTTGGCCCCTGCTGTAGAATGACTGGCCCCTGCAGTAGAGTTTTCACTCTACGGTGTTATGTACAAGGATCTTTCGGGGCGTTGACTTGACGTCGTCACTAATCAAATGTGTCAGTACTCTGACACATTAGAACAGTGCACCTGCTAATCCACACAATAGCTTCATACTGAAATAGTCCAATCAGGAAAACAAACGCGGTATTCCTCAAAAGTGGAAAGTAATAAGTAAATTTAATCCAACCATATATATGAAAATAACATCATTACAAGAATACAATAGTCCCATGAATACATCCACAGCCTAACTTCTACAAAAACGTCTACCTCTAGCTGTGCCACTTCAACGACTGACCACAACGGGCTGTTACCTCTTAACTACCGACCGCCGTCCCACACAGCAGACTACTGGCTAGCCCGTGTGCACTAGTTCCGGTCTCCTACCGTGAACTCCTTTTTACGATTAGCACGCCGTGCCCTTTAACCCCAACCCAGCTCTCATAGCCAGCACCCGACAGTCCCCCACCCAATATCCCAACCAATGCACAACAACGGGGCTGTATCTAATCCAAATTCTAATGAATTTGTAATTATGATGTTCTTTGACAAATCTAACACCAAGTGACATCTGCTCAATGCCTGAAATTATATTGTCTCGTCGGCAGGTATAGAAATTGCAACTGAATTATTTGCTTCACGAAAAATGCCTTCATGCAAGAGAGACCCACAAATTTTGATCATAGTGTTTTGTATAGTTTCCGACAGGCCCACCAACAGAAATTTCGGGCCCCTGGGCAGGGCTGTCACGGGCCTCCCGTGCTGATAATAATATTTTCAAAAGTTGATTGGCCAGCTCAGTCCGGGCCCCTAAATCTCGTCGAGCTTTTGGGCATTTGCCCCCTTGCCCCCTCTCGTCGGCACTGGTTGCCGAGATATGCATAGCATTACAAGAACCAATTGACAAATGATTACCTAGAACTTCATCTCCAGATTCAACACGAAACTCTAACAGGTCGTAGAAATTACCAGAATGTGATTCTTTCCACGAAGTACCAAGTCAGCGTGCCGCAAAAAAATTGTAGAAATGTGTAGGGACCCAGTTTGTTGCAATTTTCTTGAATTTGTCTTCTAAATGATGAGTTCAACTGCTCATCTATAGAAACTGCTTTGACTACCAATAGTGCAACAAAATAGCTTGCATCCTTAATAAAAGTCTTTGTGCCATGTGCTTTGCATGTGGCTACGTTCATCTTCGTTGAAAATTAAACAAAAAAAAAATTAAAATCGGAACATGCTTGTGCTTGCAGTCAAAATGTTTGAATTTTCAAATACATTTATTTATGTCAATATAAATAATTAATTAATGTTATACTTAACTTGGATTTAATTGAGAAATAAACCTGTATCACATATTACGTTACTTGATTGTCTAGTGTATCACTTATTATGTTACATGATTGTCTAGTGTATCATCATATTACGTTACATGATTGTCTAGTGTATCACTTATTATGTTACATGATTGTCTAGTGTATCACATATTACGTTACATGATTGTCTAGTGTATCACATATTACGTTACATGATTGTCTAGTGTATCACATATTATGTTACATGATTGTCTAGTGTATCACATATTACATTAATGATTGTCTATTGTAGTTTATAGTATGTATGATGATTGTCTAGCGAAGTTTATATTATGTGTGATGATTGTCTAGTGTAGTTTATATTATGTATGTAGTGTAGTATAATTATGTGTGATGATTCTCTAGTGTAGTTTATTATATGTGTGTAATGTAGTATAATTATGTGTGATGATTGTCTATTGTAGTTTATATAATGTTTGATGATCCTCTATTGTAGTTTATATTATGTTTGATGATCGTCTATTGTAGTTTATATTATGTGTCATGATTGTCTTGTGTATTTTATATTATGTGTGATGATTTTCTAGTGTAGTTTATTATATGTGTGTAATGTAGTATAATTATGTGTGATGATTGTCTATTGTAGTTTATATAATGTTTGATGATCGTCTATTGTAGTTTATATTATGTTTGATGATCGTCTATTGTAGTTTATATTATGTGTCATGATTGTCTTGTGTATTTTATATTATGCGTGATGATTTTCTAGTGTAGTTTATTATATGTGTGTAATGTAGTATAATTATGTGTGATGATTGTCTATTGTAGTTTATATAATGTTTGATGATCGCCTATTGTAGTTTATATTATGTTTGATGATCGTCTATTGTAGTTTATATTATGTGTCATGATTGTCTTGTGTATTTTATATTATGTGTGATGATTTTCTAGTGTAGTTTATTATATGTGTGTAATGTAGTATAATTATGTGTGATGATTGTCTATTGTAGTTTATATTATGTGTCATGATTGTCTTGTGTATTTTATATTATGTGTGATGATTTTCTAGTGTAGTTTATTATATGTATGGTGATCCCCCACTATTATACATATTATTGTGATATGTATTATATATGATCAAAGTTTAGTGTAACAGATATTATGTACAATGATTGTCTAGCATTATACACATTATGGGCTAGGATGGACAAGTGTATTCTATATAATGAGTGATTATTGTCTAGTGTAACACAGACTATGTGTAATGGCTGTTTAAAGTAATACATATTATGTGTGATTCCATTCTAGAATAACAAATGTTGTGTGTGATTATTGTATATTGTATAGTAATAAAGCTTCACTAATACACACATTTCTGTCAAGTGTAATACATTACATTTTATGTTGACTGTGTAGTGTAAGGAAAGCTTCAGTTTTTTTTTATGAGGGATGGGTCCACATGTAGTCATACAAGTGTCACTTCAGATATTAAAAAGTGGGAGAATAAAATAGGTCGCGTGCCAGAAAGTTAACGTTTTAAACTTAAAACTTCTGAAACCCATCCATACGTAGAACACAACAAAGAAGTCCGGAGTGTCTAACACTGACAAACATTTCAATTAATTTAAATATCAGCAGAGTATTTTTTCAATACTATATCATGGTCCAGAAATTGAAAAAATTCTGCGATGCTGACACAAAACATGGTTTCGTATTAAACTTATTATTGATAGTATTAAATATTCAATGATGATATCTGATTAAGTTGTTCGAACGTCATTTTCAAGTATTAACTAAATATTTTTGTAGGCGTTAAAAGTGTTATTAACATTTACTTCTTTACTTTCTTTTACACAGTTCAAATCTTTTCTGGATAATAAATGATGTAAATAAATGTGTTATTCGACAGACACTGATTGAAAAGAATACTGAATTAATAAAAAAAAGTTATCTACTTGGTTACAAAATCCGTCACTTGCAATTATGTGAACTTTCCTATATCCAATAAAGTTATACATAGAACAAATACTCAAATAAATTATAATTTATTTTAAACAGTAACAAACATTTACTAAGTTGTTTAATCAGTTATTAACATAGATTTATATTTCAAAATTTGTTTGATCATTTATTGTTTCACATGTTGTTAGTAAATATATCATAAGTATAATTGACTAAAAAAGCTAATTGGCTAATATACCACACATATACAATGTTTTTCTAATATTCAACACTCCAAAACTGAATTCTAAGACAAATTTTGTCAACTTTAGCAGCCGGTATATATATATATATACTAGTTGCAAGTACCCGGCTTTGTCCGAGTTTAAAATAAGGTTTTCTGTTTAACTTCTGTTTTCTCCCTACCCCTCTCTCCCTTCCTCTCTCTCCCTCCCTCCCTCCCTCTCCCCCCTTTCCCTCCCTCTCTCTCTCTCCCTCTCCCATCTCCCCTCTCCCCCTCCTTTCCCCCCTGTCCACCCCCTCCCTCTCCCCCTTCCTCCTTCCCTCTCTCTCCCTCCCTGCCCCCCTCTCTCTCTCTTTATCTCTTCCTCCCATTTCTCCCATCCTCTCTCTCCCTCTCTCCTTTTCTCCCCTCTCTCTCCTTCCCTCCTTTCTCCCTCCCTACCCTCTCCACCTCTCTACCTTCCCCTCTCTCCCCCTTCCTCCCTCCTTCATTCCCTCTCTCTCCCTCCCTTCCCCCCTCACTTTATCTCTCTTCCACCCTCTCTCTCTCCCTCCCCCCTACCCCCTTCCTTCCTTTCCTTCCCTCCCTTTCTCTCTCCCATCTCCCTCTCTCCCTCTCCCCCTTCTCTCCCACTGTCATCCCCCTTCCCTCTCTCCCCCTCCCTCCCTTTCCCTCCCTCCCTCCTACCCTCCTTTACTCTCCCCCCTGCCCCCTCTTTCTCTTTATCTCCTTTCCCTCCCTCCTTCCCTCCCTCCCTCTCTCTCTCTATGTATATATATATATACATATATATATATATATATATATATATATATATATACTAAGTTAAGTACCGGCTTTGCCCCGGGGGTTTAAAATAAGGTTTTCTGTTTACCTTCTGTTTTCTCCCCTACCCCCCTCTTTCCCTTCCTCTCTCTATCCCTCCCTCCCCCTCCCTCCCTCCCTTTCCCTCCCTCCCTTTCTCCCTCCCTCCCTCTCCCTCCCTCTCTCCCATCTCTCCGTCCCTCTCCCATCTCCCCCTCTCCCCCTCCTTCTCTCCCCCTGTCCATCCTCCTCCCTCCTCATTCCCTCTCTCTCTCTCCCTGCCCCCTCTTTCTCTTTCTCTCTTCCTCCCATTTCTCCCATCCCTCTCCTCCCTCTCTCCCTTCCCTCCCCCCTCTCTCTCCCTCCCGAACCCCCCTCTCTCCCTCCCTGCCCCCCCCTCACTCTTTATCTCTCTCTCCCTCCCTCTCTCCCACCCCTCTCTCCCCTCCCTCCCTCCCCTCTCTCTGCCTCCCTACCCCCTCTCTCCCTCCCTTCCTTCTCTCCCATCTCCCCCTGCTCCCTCTCCCCCCTGCTCCCTCTCCCATCTCCCTCTCCTCCCCTCCTTTTCTCCCCCTGCCCAACCCCCTCCCTCCTCTCCCCTCCTCCCTCCCTACCCTCCTTTCCTCTCTCTCCCCCCTGCCCTCACTCTCTCTTTATCTCTCTCTTTATCTCTCTCTCCCTCCCCCTCTCTCTCTCTCTCTGTCACGGGTTGTGACTAATCTGTCGAAACCATCCACTTACTCCAACCGTTAACTTAATAGTATTACTAACGTTAAGATGTATAATAATATACGTTCCCGCTCTCAAGTTCCCCACCCTTTTTACCCCACCCCCGTAATTGCGTCATCAGCCAGGTGGACAGCGGAAGGTGAACGAGGCAGCGGGTAACAGGAACATGTTACATTCCACGGGGAATTCTCTCTGACCACCTGACCACTGGGCTCCGGTTCAAAGCCGACAAAGGGACGGATGTCCAGTTACTTGTCGGTATGACGTACTTCTCCCCCCCCTCCTCATCTAGGCTCCACCCCCTAATTTGAAAGTTTGAAAGAAACATATTATATTTGATTGGCTAGGGGTCACGTGGGAAAATGAGATGAGGAATGTAAGATAGATTTATAGACATTCGTCCGGTGAGCCGGGCAGGGTGTGATCGCATATTCGACTGAGTGATAGCTAGTCGATTGATGTGTCTCTGAGTGAGATAGAAAGAGAGAGAGAAGGGTGATCTATCGAGAGAACGTCCCTTTAATTCTGATCATTGATACTGGATTAATCTATGACATTTTTGGATTACTTTTGCTTATGATTTTAAAGACCACCAGATCTCTGTTACGGACTGGTGTCTCTGTAAATAAATATATTTTGTCGCTGTACACACTTGTTGAATTAATAATCGTCACTTGTTATACGTTTAATTGTTGGTGAGACTGTGTGTGGTAGAACCACAAATACAAATACGAGTCATCATTGAGTCAGCCCTCATACTCTTAGCAACAAGCCAAGGATACCCTCAAAGGGGTCCTCAACTCTCTCTCTCTCTCTCTCTCTCTATATATATATATATATATATATATATATATATATATATATATCACAGAGTGACTGTGTGCGCTGTGGGGTGAATAACGGTATGGTATGTATGGGCAGGGGAGAGCATGAGTGTGTAACTGGAGACTGTATTGTATTCTCTGTGGGTCTGTGTGTGTGTGTGTAACTGGACAGTAAAAGACAGTTAGTTGTACGATGACCTATGTTCGGTGGGGTTGTGTTTTTGAGTTTAGTCATTAGAAGTAGACGCGGTCAGTAGTAATTGGGGTTCAGGATTTCTTAGCTAATAGTGTGTTTGTACTAAATAAAAGCGCTATTGAGTTTCTTCACAGGATTTGTGTTAATTTCGTTATCAGTGTTTATGTTGTGATATCTGTTAGTAGGTAAAAGACGACGGAAGATAAAAGCACATTGTGATATCTGGGGGCTCGTCTAAATTGTGCTGTGTCTGAAGGTCGCACAGGTACGTCACACGTGTACTCTTTTTGGTTATCATCATGGATCCCAAACCTCAAGATGACTTTTTTTGAGTTGTACCGTCAAAAAGGGGTCTCGTTAGGATTACGAGGTGAGAAGTTGAGTGTTTTTATTGAAAATGCAATAGCGCGAGATGAAAGAGCGAAGGAACGAGAGAGGCAGGAGAAAGAAAGGGAGGCTCAACTACGAATGATGGAGATTGAACTAGAAAAGGAAAAACTACGAGAGGTGCCGTGCTCGTCTAAAATGAAACAGAGAGAAGTCTATGAGGACAAAGATAAACTTCAAAAGAAGGTAGATGATATACATAAGGAGATGGAGAGACTACAAGGTATAATTCAGTCAGTTGTACATGCAAAAAAATGTCGAAAGCTGAAAGAGACCCCATCTTCGAAGATGCTCAATGCAGAGTACGATAAGGAAGAAGACAGAGAACTTAAGAAGTATTACTCAAGATTGAGACATCTTAAAGCACAGCTAAAGGTGAAGCAACCGCAGCTAACAGCTTGGTATGATAATAATTCAAAAATGGTATCTAAAGGAGAGAACATGCTGGCAGAGATTGAGAGACGAGTTCAAGCAAGGAAGGTACAGAAAGAAAAGGAGGAGGAAATAGAGTCGGCTTGGAAGTATTTTGGAAAGACTGAATCTGAAATTAAACAATTAGAATCAGAAGACCAGCAGATGATGCAAAGACAACAAGTCAGGGCGAAGCACGAACAAATAGAGAGAACGACGTGTGACACTACTGAACACAATGGCCGTGTGAGGTGTGAACAACGATCATTAGGCAATTGTCGGTTAGCAGAAGTGAGTCAGGAGGTCAGTAAACAAAGGAATAAATTAAGTTCTGACAATAAGACAGAGGTTAGACAGAAGGTAGATCTGAGTTGTCAGACTGTTGCCGTGCAGTTGAAGGCGATGTCATGTCAAACAGAAGTCAAGCAGAGTAAGGAGATGTCATGTCAGACAGAGGTCAGGGAGATGAAGGAGATGGCATGTCAGACAGAGGTCATGCAGATGGAGATGTCATGTCAGACAGAGGTCATGCAGAGGACGAAGATGTCATGTCAGACAGAGGTCTGGCAGAGGAAGGAGATATCATGTCAGACAGAGGTTATACGGATGACGAATGTGGAATGTCAGTGGAGGTCAGGCAGAATGTTGAGGCGACCTTTCAAACAGATCATATGACAGAGTAAGGCAGTACAACAGAAGGTGGAAAAGATACAGGAGGTAAAGAAGATACAGAAGGTGATTGACGATAACGATTGTTGTCATGACGACACCGTGAAGATCAAGAAACATTCCGAAACGCAGGAGAACGTTGAGACAACGTTGAACGTTAAGACTGAGCAGAACATTAAAGCAGGTCAGACTTACGTGCAGGTACTCAGGGCTGACAGTGCAAATGATCCAGGACTTATGTATTACGAGACGTGTGGGATATCCACATCACGGGAAAGAAGTACTGGGCCTGTAGTGTACCTAGGCGACCCTTTCTGCTAGCTGAAGTTCATAAAGCGTGAAATATGCTTGGCCATCTTCATTGGTCTCATCGTAAATATATTTCACATTCAACAGGCTATCCAGCTCGGGAAAAAGTATTTCTTGGCCAGCAAAAAGTGGAGAGAATACTTCGACTTCAGCAACGTGAACAACATACCAAACCACATCACCTACATGAGCTGCATTTTGGCTGTGGTTTCATTTAGCCAAATACTCTATCAGACCTTTACTCTGGTCTACAGGCACCTGGGGGTCATCACCCGGGTCGCCTATGAATCGTTCGGCTACTTTATACTTCAGAGAGGTCATGCACCCTTGAACTTTTTGAACAAACGCAAATCCATCAACGCCAGAGTAGCCGATGAGTGTTGCTACTACCAGACGTCACAGTTATTGTGGAGGTGCTACCTGGGACCAGGTGGTGGAAACGTTATCTAAACAACCGATAGATGACAGAACCGGCATCAAGGACACATGTGTTTGGAAGGCAGACGACGGCAGCCTTAAAGACACTTACTTAGTGATTGAGTAGACTAAACTATTGTTATGTTATTTGAATTTATTGTATATTTTGTTCATCATGATATGTATTCGATGTCATTTTATCATAATTGGTAATTTTGTTAGTAATGATTATTATTAATTAGGACATTCGGTTGGATAGGATACATTTGAAGTTATTTGTTTATTAAGGGGGAAGATGTCCCAGAGCTATTATTTTGATTATTTGGCATTTCGTTAATAGTTACACTCAATGTATTACATTTTTGTTCGTAACATTTCATATGGGAGGTTCTTGTTTTCACTGTGTGGGGATGGTGGTTTGTTAGGTTTGCAGCCACATCAGTTTTGGGTACTTGGGGTTATTTGTTCTTAATGATGTTATTGGTGGTATTTGGTTATCCTATTAGTTAGTAGGGTGTATCATTGAAAAAAAAAACAATTATCATTGTTTCTGTAAAGGTGGAGGGTATGTTACAGAGTGACTGTGTGCGCTGTGGGGTGAATAACGGTATGGTATGTATGGGCAGGGGAGAGCATGAATGTGTAACTGGAGACTGTATTGTATTCTCTGTGGGTCTGTGTGTGTGTAACTGGACAGTGAACGACAGTTAGTTGTACGATGACCTTTGTTCGGTGGGGTTGTGTTTTTGAGTTTAGTCATTAGAAGTAGACGCGGTCAGTAGTAATTGGGGTTCAGGATTTCTTAGCTAATAGTGTGTTTGTGCTAAATAAAAGAGCTATTGAGTTTCTTCAAAGGATTTGTGTTAATTTCGTTATCAGTGTTTCTGTTGTGATATATGTTAGTAGGTAAAAGACGACGGAAGATAAAAGCACATTGTGATAATATATATATATATATATATATATATGTATATGTATATATATATATATATATATATATATATACTTATTATTATGGCTTCACACTTCTTCTAAAATCCTTCTTCATTCCTTTACCTTCCTTAAGCTGTACAAATCAGAGAGCAGGAAAAAACAACAATTCTTTGCATCACAAAGGCACAATACAGCACCAGCGCGCAAGATCTATTCGATCATCGGGAAATGACGTCACAGAGGAATTTTATTTATGGCGCCGTCGAGATTACTTTAATATAGTAAAATACTAAAATAAAATAAAATTAATTACAATTAAACTACACATCGAGATGAAACGAAACCTGTCCTATAACCTTCCCCATGTAATTATGTGTATGTGTAACAAATTTCAAGTTATTTGTTTGTCTGGATCTTGAGTTATAAGGGAACAGACAGACAGACAGACAGACAACAAATGCGTCTTATATGTATATATATATATATATATATATATATATATATATATATATATATATATATATATATATATATATATACTTATTATTATGGCTTCACACTTCTTCTAAAATCCTTCTTCATTCCTTTACCTTCCTCAAACTGTACAAATCAGGGAGCATGAAAAAACAACAATTCTTTGCAGCACAAAGGAACTATACAGCACCAGCGCGCAAGTTCTATTCGGCTTTATTAGTAGGAAAATTTAAAAATGTATCATTGGGAAATGACGTCACAGAGGAATTTTATCTATGGCGCCGTCGAGATTACTTTAATATAGTAAAATACTAAAATCAAAATAATTAATTACAATTAAACTACCCATCGAGATGAAACGAAATCTGTCCTATAACCTTCCCCATGTAATTATGTGTATGTGTAACAAATTTCAAGTTATTTGTTTGTCTGGATCTTGAGTTATAAGGGAACAGACAGACAGACAGACAGACAGACAACAAATGCGTCTTATAAGTATACTAGTTGCAAGTACCCGGCTTTGCCCGGGTTTAAAATAAGGTTTTCTGTTTACCTTCTGTTTTCTCCCTCCCACTCTCTCCCTTTTCCTCCTTCCCTTTCTCCCTCCCTCCCTCCCTCTCCCATCTCTCTCCGTCCCTCTCCCATCTCCCTCTCTCCCCTCTCCCCCTCCTTCTCTCCCCCGTCCATCATCTTCCCTCCTCCTTCCCTCTCTCTCCCTCCCTGCCCCCTCTTTCTCTTTATCTCTTCCTCCTATTTCTTCCATCCTCTCCCCTTCCCTCCCCTCTCTCTCCCTCCCGAACCCCTCTCTCCCTCCTTTCTCCCTCCCTCCCCTTTCCACCTCTCTCTCCCCCTTCCTCCCTCCCTCATTCCCTCTCTCTCCCTCCCTGCCCCCTTACTCTTTTTCTCTCTCCCTCCCCCTCTCTCCCACCCTCTCTCTCCCTCCCTCCCCTCTCTTTCCCTCCCTACCTTTCTCTCTCCCTCTCTCCCTGCTCCCTCTCCCCCTGCTCCATCCCCCATCTCTCCTCTCTCCCCTCCCTCCCTCCCTCCTACCCTCCCCTTTTCTCTCTCTCCCTCCCTCCCCCCCCCTCTCTCTCTCTCTCTCTCTATATATATATATATATATATATATATATATATATATATATATACTTATTATTATGGTTTCACACTTCTTCTAAAATCCTTCTTCATTTCTTTAACTTCCTCAAGCTGTACAAATAGAGAAGCATGAAAAAACATCAACAATTCTTTGCAGCACAAAGACACAATACAGCACCAGCGCGCAAGTTCTATTCGAATCGGGAAATGACGTCACAGAGGAATTTTATTTATGGCGCCGTCGAGATTACTTTAATATAGTAAAATACTAAAATAAAAAAAAATTAATTACAATTAAACTACCCATCGAGATGAAACGAAACCTGTCCTATAATCTTCCCCATGTAATTATGTGTATGTGTAACAAATTTCACGTTATTTGTTTGTCTGGATCTTGAGTTATAAGGGAACAGACAGACAGACAGACAACAAATGCGTCTTATAAGTATAGAGATACTAGCTGTACCCTGCAAAACATTTGCATAGAGTTACATATCCGTAGGCTTGGTCGGGAGGCGAGGTTATTTTTTGGTTTCGGGCAGATCCGATTTTTTAGAGCATTTTCTAAAAAAAAATGCTCTATTGTCCCCGTATTGTCTGTCCGTCATCACCCTAGATCTCAATAACCATAAGTCCTAGACCCATGATGTATATATCATTTTGTAGGTCTTGATCTGCCAAGAAATGACTTTTTTCATTTCGCGATCTGACCTCTCAGGGCCGTAAAAGGGGCCTTAGTACCGTTTTTTACTATATAAGCTATATTAATAAAGGAGCGCTATATCTCAGCAACTATAAGTCCTAGACCCATGATATATATATCATTTTGTAGGTCTTGGTCTGCCATGTGTACATCAAAAGTTCATTTCGCGACAGGACCTCTGAGGGCCGGGCTTCAGGGCTCCTAAGGGGCTTATATATTATATATACACCTTGTACGTTCAATAACCCGTTCATTTGGTGCGAAATACTGCAGCACGTAGTTTCACCAACATTTATTAAGAAACTCATCAAATGAAATAGTAAGCTTGTGTTCTGAGTTTAATTGAAAGTATCAGAGCTATGCAACAATTGACGGATTTTTCGGACGATTAAATGACTATAATTTCGAATGTTTTCAATTATGAGTCCTATTTCAGTAACCACAAACCACTTGTTTTTCAAATATAAAGAAACGTCTTTATAATTTATTTTTTACAGATATATGCATTACACAATTGAATTTATAAACATTTCTAAAATTTACAAATATTTACTGAAAGATAGCATACGTACTGATACATAACATGAAAATGCGCTAACACGTCCTGTGTCCAGAATGGAACAGGCTTAATTGCTTGTTTTTTTTTATGATTGTATTTTAAACTGGAATACTGTTATATTAATTCTTTACTTTCGATCTAACGCAGCGCCCAAATCGCTATTATTATATTATATAGGTATATTAAAGGCAAGAGTTCTTTCCAGCATATACCATTTATTGTGACATATGTTTGCTTACTGTTGTGTGGGTTAGTTACTGGCTGCAATTTTTGCAAAATGCATTGTAACAAAATTGCCGATCATAAATGTATTTGTCTTTAGATGATTTATTAAACAGAAAAATCACTTTCCTATAATGATGTGGATTTAAGACTTGCAGATCTTTTAACTGCAACTGTAGAAAACAAAAAAAAAGATTATATATATATATATATATATATATATATATATATATATATATAATACACGAAACAAACTAAGAATGAAAGTTGTATTCTTATTTTATTTTTCAACAGTATCGTACTAAACATTTAGAGAGCACTCGAAATTCTTGAGCTTATGTTATGTATCCTCTTCTAAATTGGACAATAAAGGTTTTCTTCGGGTTGAATATAGAACTGATAGACAAATATAAATGGAGTATTTTATGGACATGTAAAATTGCAGTGGCGCAACTGCAAATAATGTGATTTTTTAATGCAAGGGTTTTTTTTGCCCCCCCCCCCCTGAAAGTTTGGTCTATTTGCGCCTCTGTAAGATTGTATAAAGTAGCACTGATAGGTCGTAAAAGTTCTTCATCTAATAGCCAGTGAAACGTTGTAAGCCATCAGATCCTACCCACACCCACACACAAACACACACCGTGGCTTAGGCTGCTATGTCTCTAAACGTGTCATAAATGAAAGTAAATTAAATTCCCTCCGCCCTTGGGGACCATCGGTGTGGATGAAATGTTTCTGTAGCCACGGCATACTAAGGGGTTGTGTGGCTAGTGCAGGGGTCGGCAACGCAGCCCCGTAGCGTGAAAATTCTACAGGAGGGGCTAGGCATTCTACAGAAGGGGCCAGGCAATAGCAGGGGGGCAGGTAATACATTTTACTAAGTAGAACAAATAAGCAGGAAGGCCAGACAAAACGCAGGGGGGGGGGCGGCAATGTACGGCTCGCGAGCCGCATGCGGCTCTTTTGATGTCAAATTGCGGCCTAATCAAATACCAAAATATTGAAACAACAATGTTAGTGGCTCTTTAAAAATTGAGAAAATAGTAAATTATAACTTTTGGCTCTTCCGTCTCAAAAGGTTGCCGACCCCCACCCCCTGGGCTAGTGCGACACTCAGGCTGCTTCACATTTATATTTTATGCAAGAAGCATTTTAAGCCACACTCATATATTCCACTTCTTGGGTTAGGCTATAGTCTGGCTTGAGAATCTCTGAAATATGAAACAGATCTGTCTGTCTAAACTATGATGGAAGCATTTAAAGGAATTCTCTCTTGTGGGCCACAATCGCTCTTTTACAGAGCAGCATGTGGGCTAGACATTTATGCATTGTGTCAACAGTGGCTGTCAGTGGCTGTCAGTGGCTCATTGAACAACAGGAGGCTTTTCATTGAGTTTCATTGTGTAGCCAGTGGCGTAGCCCGGTGCACAATACCTTTTTTAGCGCCCCCCCCATTCGAAAACCATATAATATTATATATAAAATTTAACATTTGGCGCCCCTTTGCGAGTAACGCCCGGGGCCTGATGCCCCTCTTGCCCACCCCTATCTACGCCACTGTTTGTAGCCATTAAATCAAATGTTGTTATGTGACTTTTTTGTCCTTGAATTCGTTTTTACTAAATCCTTTTGAATTCACTTTGACGATGCTCCATGTAGTTTTTATAATATAAATAAACAGGGGGTGGGGTAGGGTAAAGTGCAGCTCTCCCCCCGCCCCCCATCAATCTTATGCTGGGCCACGCCTGCAATTAATAAAGTTACTATACAAATTGGACAACTTGCAATCATCTTAGGTGGACGAAATGAGAAGACAAAGAGATATCAGACTGTATTTGGTTTACCATCTTGCAGTGAGGTCGTAGTCTCAAGGTACATGTCATTCAGCGCCATCCTTCTAGAGGTGATCTGCTTGCTTAGCAGTGGATTCAAGATGGACGTCCTTCTGTAGATCAAGTAGCCAGCTACGGTGATTAACGAAATGACGAAAAATATCATCGGCGCAAAGAAAAAAATACGGTTGCCGCCTGCCAGAAAATTGCCTGTAAAAAAAAAAATAAAAGATAATTACACATTTTTCTATTTAAAAAGTTATTTCTTTTAGTTGGCCTATGTTAATGTCGTAATTTATAAAACACTCATCATTCGTTAGGTCATGCGCTCCCCATTGTTGTCATCAAGTACTCACCCTCGGAGTTCAATAGAATATTATAACGTAATCATATAAGGATTTCATTGGAATGTTATTAAGTACTCCCCCTTGGAGTTCAATAGAATATTATAAAAGTACCGGGTACTCAACATTTGAGTTCAATAGAACGTCATTAAAAAAGCAATCACCCTTGGCGCTCATTAGAATGTTATGAAGCAGCAACCTTTTTTCAACTCGCGGCACACTAAAAAAAAAAGGTCGCATACAAAACTCGGTGACACACTAAAAGACTTCCTTTATCCAATTAGACGATGGGGGAGATTGAATTGTGATCTACGAAGTTATTTATATATTTCATGATGTATATATTATGTTGACGGCCCCATGATCATTGCAGCCTGGCATTGGTACAAATTTCATTACCATGGTTTCTTTATGAGTATCCGTTTTATATACAGTGGATTCCGCTTAATTGGGACACCGTTTAATTGGGACAGCCGCTTATTTGGGACAAATCTAAAAGAAACCAAACCAAGAAGCCAATAGTAAATTTGTATGTTTAATTGGGACACCGCTTAATTGGACAGCCGCTTATTTGGGACAAATCTAAAAGAAACCAAACCAAGAAGCCAATTGTAAATTTGTATGTTTAATTGTGACAAAAAGCCTCGGTCCTGATGTGTCCCAATTAAGCGGAATCGACTGTATTGTATTTTTCTTGTCTTATATTAAGTAATATAGTCTACCAACTAACCAATTCATCGTCTTTGATGTCCTCTCTCGGGACAATAATATATCTGTCAAAAAAAATCTCTGAGAATACTTTCGACAAATACGTTACGTATTCTGTTTTTTTTTTCCGTGGCCCATCTGGCACCGTCTTGCGGCACACCGATTGCTGAGCACTGTTATAAAATACCCACACTTGGCGATCAATAGAATGTCATAAAGTATACTCACCCTTTGAGGTTTCCCTGACTGTCACAAAAATCTTGCGCGAGACAACGTTGGACTGGTTCGTCCACAGTTGACACACGAACCATCGGGAGACCGTGGACCTATAAACGGTGAGTGTGGACACGTAGCGGTACCTGGTACAACTAAGTAGAACAAATAAGCAGGACATCTCGGCCTTCAACTTTGTCCGTGATGTTGACCGGAATGGTCATCTCTGATATGTTATGGAGTCCGGTGGAGTTCTCAAAGTACCATTGAATCTTGGCATTCACTGGTCCCTGCATGGGGAGATATGGACGGCCAGTAGATAAACATGTCTGGAGTGGCAATAGAAAGGCAAGTGTCAAATATAGAATCTTATTTACAGTTTTTTTTATTTTTAAGTGTTTTTTTTTTAAATGTTAAAGACACAGAAACCATTTAAAAGGTTTACGTTTAGATGATTTTTTTTTCTTCCAACTTGTTGAGTATAGCAACGATAGACTAATAGATATGCTATATGGTAAAAGTGATGTTTCTAGGCTAGCTACATTGTATCATGTTAGAGACTTCTGACTTAAATGACAACCCTTTGCTGGCTACATTGTATCATATTAGAGACTTCTGACTTAAATGACAACCCTTTGCTGGCTACATTGTATCATATTAGAGACTTCTGACTTAAATGACAACCCTTTGCTGGCTACATTTTATCATATTAGAGACTTCTGACTTAAATGACAACCCTTTGCTGGCTACATTGTATCATGTTAGAGACTTCTGACTTAAATGACAACCCTTTGTTGGCTACATTGTATCATATTAGAGACTTCTGACTTAAATGACAACCCTTTGTTGGCTACATTGTATCATATTAGAGACTTCTGACTTAAATGACAACCCTTTGTTGGCTACATTGTATCATATTAGAGGCTTCTGACTTAAATGACAACCCTTTGCTGGCTACATTGTATCATATTAGAGACTTCTGACTTAAATGACAACCCTTTGCTGGCTACATTGTATCATATTAGAGACTTCTGACTTAAATGACAACCCTTTGCTGGCTACATTGTATCATATTAGAGACTTCTGACTTAAATGACAACCCTTTGTTGGCTACATTGTATCATATTAGAGACTTCTGACTTAAATGACAACCCTTTGCTGGCTACATTGTATCATATTAGAGGCTTCTGACTTAAATGACAACCCTTTGCTGGCTACATTGTATCATATTAGAGACTTCTGACTTAAATGACAACCCTTTGCTGGCTACATTGTATCATATTAGAGACTTCTGACTTAAATGACAACCCTTTGCTGGCTACATTGTATCATATTAGAGACTTCTGACTTAAATGACAACCCTTTGTTGGCTACATTGTATCATATTAGAGACTTCTGACTTAAATGACAACCCTTTGCTGGCTACATTGTATCATGTTAGAGACTTCTGACTTAAATGACAACCCTTTGCTGGCTACATTGTATCATGTTAGAGACTTCTGACTTAAATGACAACCTTTTTTCCTCTAAATGTCTAAAAATAAAAGTTTGTTTACCTGCAGAGTTATTTGGAAAAAATTAAAATATTTGAATTTACAAAGGTGTTTCAAAATTTACTGCACGCATACACAACACACACACACACACACGCACACAACCACACACAAATAAACGCACTGCCAGTGAAAGTTCCTGTCAAATCTGATGCTTTAAGCGGACCCGTATTTTTCCCTAGGTCACCCTAATATATTTAGGTTTATGGCCCACAAAAGTCCATTTACGGTTCTGTATAAAACATCAAAATATTGTTAAATAATTATTGCAGAGCATATGATCTCAGAAGATTGTTAACTTACTACTGGTAAAAAAAATGACATCAGAAGATTATCAACTTACTATTGGTAAACAAATGACATCAGAGAATTGTTAACTTACTACTGAGAAACAAATGACATCAGAAGATTGTTAACTTACTACTGAGAAACCAATGACATCAGAAGATTGTTAGCTTACTATTGGAAAACAAATGACATCAGAGGATTGTTAACTTACTACTGAGAAACAAATGACATCAGAAGATTGTTAACTTACTACTGCATTACAAATGACATCAAAAGTTTCTTTAGGAAGAAGTGAACAGACATGCGATCCCCTGCACTGTAACACATCGAGAACAGAATAAGCTTCTTTAGCTGTATAAAAAAAAATAAAAGATATAAGAAATTATTTTCTGCTTTTTAGTACGCAAGAAAAACGTTGTTTTTTTTTTTATTTTATAAAATATTGTTTTATAATGTAATTTTTAAAATTCAAAAATTACAATAAAATATATTAAAATGAAAACACAAAAAAAAGCAATTAGAAACACACCACTTCATCATAGGACAGACACAGAGCATACTTTTAACATATTTATTTGAGTCTTGTCTGTTCAAAATTAGTGTACTGGGAGACAACCAGTTTCTTTTTATTTACAATTTCTATGCTCTGTTCTAATACATTTTTTTTTGTTATCTCGACTAATATCCTTGAAAAATACTCTGTCGTGGCATCATTTAAAATCTAAACGCTTAAAAGCCTAAACATCAAAATTTCACAATCAGACGAAACAAATTGTTGTTGGTTTTTTTTTTTTACTCGATTTTTTTTAAGGTGGGGATTTTACATTCAAATTTGTTTAAATAATGGTTTGTGATTCTCTGCTTAAATTAGGGTGTGTGATTCACTGTTTAAACTATTCAATACGAATATATTTGGGTTCTGTTCAGATAGTCCTTTCGAGCTTTAGCCCGTTGCACCCAGTCAATGTAGTCAGACATTGTCCAGATTGCAAAAAAGCATTGACAGTAACACGCGTAAATCAACAGCTATACCCACACACTAGTGTATTCTAGCTATACCCACACACTAGTGTATTCTAGCTATACCCACACACTAGTGTATTCTAGCTATATCCACACACTAGTGTATTCTAGCTATACCCACACACTAGTGTATTCTAGCTATACCCACACACTAGTGTATTCTAGCTATACCCACACACTAGTGTATTCTAGCTATACCCACACACTAGTGTATTCTAGCTATACCCACACACTAGTGTATTCTAGCTATACCCGGAAACTACTGTATTCTAGCTATGCCAACACACTAGTGTATTCTAGCTATGCCAACACACTAGTGTATTCTAGCTATACCCACACAATAGTGTATTCTAGCTATACCCACACAATAGTGTATTCTATCTAAACCCACACACTAGTGTGTTCTATCTATGCCCACACTCTAGTGTATTCTATCTATGCCCACACACTAGTGTATTCTAGCTATGCCAACACACTAGTGTATTCTATCTATGCCCACACTCTAGTGTATTCTAGCTATGCCAACACACTAGTGTATTCTAGCTATGTCAACACACTAGTGTATTCTATCTATGCCCACACACTAGTGTGTTCTAGCTATGCCAACACACTATTGTATTCTATCTATGCCCACACACTAGTGTATTCTATCTATGCCCACACACTAGTGTATTCTATCTATGCCCACACACTAGTGTATTCTATCTATGCCCACACACTAGTGTATTCTATCTATGCCCACACACTAGTGTATTCTATCTATGCCCACACACTAGTGTATTCTATCTATGCCCACACACTAGTGTATTCTATCTATCCCCACACACTAGTGTATTCTATCTATGCCCACACACTGGTGTATTCTATCTATACCCACACACTAGTGTATTCTATCTATGCCCACACACTAGTGTATTCTATCTATGCCCACACACTATTGTATTCTATCTATGCCCACACACTGGTGTATTCTATCTATGCCCACACACTAGTGTATTCTATCTATGCCCACACTATAGTGTATTCTAGCTATACCCACACACTAGTGTATTCTAGCTATACCCACACACTAGTGTATTCTAGCTATGCCAACACACTAGTGTATTCTAGCTATACCCACACAATAGTGTATTCTAGCTATACCCACACAATAGTGTATTCTATCTAAACGCACACACTAGTGTGTTCTATCTATGCCCACACTCTAGTGTATTCTAGCTATGCCAACACACTAGTGTATTCTAGCTATGCCAACACACTAGTGTATTCTATCTATGCCCACACACTAGTGTGTTCTAGCTATGCCAACACACTAGTGTATTCTATCTATGCCCACTCACTAGTGTATTCTATCTATGCCCACACACTAGTGTATTCTATCTATGCCCACACTCTAGTGTATTCTATCTATGCCCACACACTAGTGTATTCTATCTATGCCCACACACTAGTGTATTCTATCTATGCCCACACACTAGTGTATTCTATCTATGCCCACACACTAGTGTATTCTCTCTATGCCCACACACTGGTGTATTCTATCTATGCCCACACACTAGTGTATTCTATCTATGCCCACACACTAGTGTATTCTATCTATGCCCCCACACTAGTGTATTCTATCTATGTCCACACACTGGTGTATTCTATCTATGCCCACACACTAGTGTATTCTATCTATGCCCACACACTAGTGTATTCTATCTATGCCCACACACTAGTGTATTCTATCTATGCCCACACACTAGTGTATTCTATCTATGCCCACACACTAGTGTATTCTATCTATGCCCACACACTAGTGTATTCTATCTATGCCCACACACTAGTGTATTCTATCTATGCCCACACACTAGTGTATTCTATCTATGCCCACACACTGGTGTATTCTATCTATGCCCACACACTAGTGTATTCTATCTATGCCCACACACTAGTGTATTCTATCTATGCCCACACACTAGTGTATTCTATCTATGCCCACACACTAGTGTATTCTATCTATGCCCACACACTAGTGTATTCTATCTATGCCCACACACTAGTGTATTCTATCTATGCCCACACACTAGTGTATTCTATCTATGCCCACACACTAGTGTATTCTATCTATGCCCACACACTAGTGTATTCTATCTATGCCCACACACTAGTGTATTCTATCTATGCCCACACACTAGTGTATTCTATCTATGCCCACACACTAGTGTATTCTATCTATGCCCACACACTAGTGTATTCTATCTATGCCCACACACTAGTGTATTCTATCTATGCCCACACACTAGTGTATTCTATCTATGCCCACACACTAGTGTATTCTATCTATGCCCACACACTAGTGTATTCTATCTATGCCCACACACTAGTGTATTCTATCTATGCCCACACACTAGTGTATTCTATCTATGCCCACACACTAGTGTATTCTATCTATGCCCACACACTAGTGTATTCTATCTATGCCCACACACTAGTGTATTCTATCTATGCCCACACACTAGTGTATTCTATCTATGCCCACACACTAGTGTATTCTATCTATGCCCACACACTAGTGTATTCTATCTATGCCCACACACTAGTGTATTCTATCTATGCCCACACACTAGTGTATTCTATCTATGCCCACACACTAGTGTATTCTATCTATGCCCACACACTAGTGTATTCTATCTATGCCCACACACTAGTGTATTCTATCTATGCCCACACACTAGTGTATTCTATCTATGCCCACACACTAGTGTATTCTATCTATGCCCACACACTAGTGTATTCTATCTATGCCCACACACTAGTGTATTCTATCTATGCCCACACACTAGTGTATTCTATCTATGCCCACACACTAGTGTATTCTATCTATGCCCACACTCTAGTGTATTCTATCTATGCCCACACACTAGTGTATTCTATCTATGCCCACACACTAGTGTATTCTATCTATGCCCACACACTAGTGTATTCTATCTATGCCCACACACTAGTGTATTCTATCTATGCCCACACTCTAGTGTATTCTATCTATGCCCACACACTAGTGTATTCTATCTATGCCCACACACTAGTGTATTCTATCTATGCCCACACACTAGTGTATTCTATCTATGCCCACACACTAGTGTATTATCACGGAATTTACCCACCGGTGACTCGAACGTGCCCTTTCTGTGTCATGACGTGGTCGCTCTCTGTCAGCCTCACCGAGCACTGGTACCAGCCACTGTCAACACATTTACTCTCCACCACTGTGAGTGTCAACGATAAATGGCTCACCCCATCACTCTCAGACCCATAATTCACTTGGATGTCCCAATTTCTTCCCAGTGGTTTGTGCTGAAATGAAGTATTGATAGAAAAAAAAGCGACTTGAACATCTCAACTTATAAGGCTACTTTGTTTATTTATGTCGATATCTGTAAAGTTCCTGTAGTGATGAAATCTGTATCCCTTAGATCCTATCAACTGCCCGCACCTTGGCCAACAGAGCAATCGCCAAGGGAGACATGGAGAGAATTTTACACCAATACCTGAAAAATTCACTTCGTTCTCATTGGAAATCAAACCCGGGACCCTCAAGTCGACAGTCGAGCGCGCGGCTATTCGTCCACTCTCAACGGCTTTATAAAAAAAAGGGGGAGAGGGGTCCGCTATTTTATGTGCCTTAATCCGCTTCTGTCGTCTCCTCGTATCGATCTGCTTTAAAAGGACTTATTATTACCTAGAGATGGGGATTAGTTTTAGGGTCCCGTTTATGATAGTATTGCCAGCGCCGGCCCTGTTTTATCATTTGACTATAATACGTTGTTGACTCCTTTTGAAATAAATTACTTAGTAACTCTTTCTTTCAAGAATACGTTGATCGTCCCCAGGCCCGTGGCGTGCGGGGGGGGGCGTCCCCCTGCGTTTTGTCTGACACCCCCTGCTTATTTGTTCTAGTTAGTAAAGTGTATTACTTGGCCCCCCTGCTATTGCCTGGCCCCTGCTGTAGAATGCCTGGCCTCTCCTGTAGAATTTTCACGCTACGGGGCTGATCGTCCCACTGATTTCTATTGTGATATTATGTCAGTGAAAGAAACTATCGGGCTCGTAGTCGATCACGTTAGTTCTTGACAGCATTGTTGTTTTAACAACATTGTTGTAGAAAATAAGCCTGGATATGAATTTACAATACGAACAACAGACTTAGACCACCGGGCACTTACAAATTCTAAAGGTTGTTTTAGGTTTCTTATATGGCAAGCGAGGATCGATTACGGTTTTGATTCCCTGGAGATTTCCAGAACATCAACATCCCCGGGGAGGACATTAAACAGTGCGGTGCTGCAGTTGATAGAGAAGGACCCGCCGTCCACAACTTCCATTGGGCTCAGAATCTTGTTGGACTCTGTAGAGAAATTAAAATAACAGAGTTGCCCATACATGCAGTAATTAAACTCAGACTGGTATAAGTGTAGATAGAACAAAAGGTATGGAGTTGAGTAGACGATGAGCAGATAGACAGATATATGGACTGTTGTTCAGACAGAGAGAGATTGATATATATATATATATATATATATATATATATATATATATATAGAGAGAGAGAGAGAGAGAGAGAGAGAGAGTCAGACAAGTCTGTAGATGAATAGACAGAATATATTCGAGTGTATACCTGTATTCGCGTAGATATCCGCATACTCTGTCGAAATGAGGTCATCCCCACGATAGAACCTGCACGTGAACCTGGTGAGCAGCTTGGGCGTGGTCAGGTCCACAGTCACCCGCGACATGTAGTCGAATATCTCGCACTGTTTGTGGTGCATGTACTTGGCCGTCCTGAGAGACTAGGACACGTTGTACTGAATGCTCTGATTGGACGTCCAGAATATCTTAGCATCACTGTGACCCTGTGCACGTGCATCAGTGTACTCACGATCATTTTTAACTTTGTGTGAAACTGTCTTCTGATTTGTGCACACTTTTTATATTTTATCCTAGTGTAATCCCGGGCTTTGCCCGGAAAATCTGTTTGACATGTCCCGCCACCCCAATCTTTTAAAACAGTTGATTTTTATAACGACTAATTAGGTTGTATAGGCTACCTAATATTGGGCCCCTGACAATGTCCACCATCCGTAGTCCCTTAAGTGCTAAATCGTTTTACATCAGATGTCTTTACCAGGCGGGGCCAGTTGGGTAAGGGGAAGCCTGGCATGTGTTCAGGTGTATAATCGTCTACGTCAATCGATGGTTTACATTTTGATTATATTTGGTATACTTGTCGTTGATATCAGAAGCACAATGGTTTACCATGTCCCCCCTTTCCCACCTGAAAGTTGGTATGACAGCTCTGGCTAATTAAGTCGACAATTAACACCCTTTGGATTGTACGGTTGTGTATAGGGTCCAATAATAGTGCCTACTATATGATTTCTAGAAATTATATTACCATTTAAACAAAACCCTTTCAGAGTAGATAATATTTATTGCCAATCAATTAGGCCGTTTAAATCTTATCTGAGTATGGATTACACGAATAATTCGATAAGACTTCGTTATAATTACCAAAAATTTGTCATAAGTCATGACCAGACATGTGTCATAAGTCATGACCAGACATGTGTCATAAGTCATGACCAGACATGTGTCATAAGTCATGACCAGACATGTGTCGTGAGTATTGACCAGACATGTGTCGTGAGTATTGACCAGACATGTGTCGTGAGTATTGACCAGACATGTGTCGTGAGTATTGACCAGACATGTGTCGCGAGTATTGACCAGACATGTGTCATAAGTCATGACCAGACATGTGTCGTGAGTATTGACCAGACATGTGTCGTAAGTATTGACCAGACATGTGTCGTGAGTATTGACCAGACATGTGTCGTGAGTATTGACCAGACATGTGTCGTGAGTATTGACCAGACATGTGTCGTGAGTATTGACCAGACATGTGTCGTGAGTATTGACCAGACATGTGTCGTGAGTATTGACCAGACATGTGTCGTGAGTATTGACCAGACATGTGTCATAAGTCATGACCAGACATGTGTCGTGAGTATTGACCAGACATGTGTCGTGAGTATTGACCAGACATGTGTCGTGAGTATTGACCAGACATGTGTCGTGAGTATTGACCAGACATGTGTCGTAAGTAATTATCAGACATGTGTCGTAAGTAATGATCAGACATGTGTCGTGAGTATTGACCAGACATGTGTCGTGAGTAATGATCAGACATGTGTCGTGAGTAATGATCAGACATGTGTCGTAAGTAATGATCAGACATGTGTCGTGAGTATTGACCAGACATGTGTCGTGAGTAATGATCAGACATGTGTCGTAAGTAATGATCAGACATGTGTCGTAAGTAATGATCAGACATGTGTCGTGAGTATTGACCAGACATGTGTCGTGAGTATTGACCCGACATGTGTCGTGAGTATTGACCAGACATGTGTCGTGAGTATTGACCAGACATGTGTCGTGAGTATTGACCAGACATGTGTCGTGAGTATTGACCAGACATGTGTCGTGAGTATTGACCAGACATGTGTCGTGAGTATTGACCAGACATGTGTCGTGAGTATTGACCAGACATGTGTCGTGAGTATTGACCAGACATGTGTCGTGAGTATTGACCAGACATGTGTCGTGAGTAATGATCAGACATGTGTCGTAAGTAATGATCAGATATGTGTCGTAAGTAATGATCAGACATGTGTCGTGAGTAATGATCAGACATGTGTCGTAAGTAGTGATCAGACATGTGTCGTGAGTATTGACCAGACATGTGTCGTAAGTAATGATCAGACATGTGTCGTGAGTATTGACCAGACAAGTGTCGTAAGTAATGATCAGACATGTGTCGTGAGTATTGACCAGACATGTGTCGTAAGTAATGATCAGACATGTGTCGTGAGTATTGACCAGACATGTGTCGTAAGTAATGATCAGACATGTGTCGTGAGTATTGACCAGACATGTGTCGTAAGTAATGATCAGACATGTGTCGTGAGTATTGACCAGACAAGTGTCGTAAGTAATGATCAGACATGTGTCGTGAGTATTGACCAGACATGTGTCGTAAGTAATGATCAGACATGTGTCGTGAGTATTGACCAGACATGTGTCGTAAGTAATGATCAGACATGTGTCGTAAGTAATGATCAGACATGTGTCGTAAGTCATGATCAGACATGTGTCACAAGTAATGACCAAATTGAATATCTGCCTTTAGTTACGTCACTGCCTGTATTCAGTGTGATGTCATTGTGATGTCATTATACCAGTGGATATGGCAGTATCAATATGTCATCTAAAGAATAATTACAGCCAGACTTTGGATGTGTACTTTAAACCTCCTTAATTCCAGTCCAAAATTTTACACTCAAGAAGTTTAGGTGCCCTTCAGACTAAGAAAGAATGAATTGAGATTTATTTATTTTTGTAAATACGCACACATTTTTCGGAGAAATTTTTTATTTATATGTATATATATATATATACAGTCGATTTAGCTTAATTGGGACACATCAGGACCGGGGCTATTTGTCCCGATTAAGCGGCTGTCCCAATTAAACATACAAATTTACTATTGGCTTCTTGGTTTGGTTTCTTTGAGATTTGTCCCAAATAAGCGGCTGTCCCAATTAAACGGTGTCCCAATTAAGCGGAATCCACTGTATATATATATATATATATATATATATATATATATATATATATATATTGTCACAAGTTGTGACTACTCTGTCGAAACTATCCCCTTACTCCAACCCTTAACGTCGTAGTATTACTAACGTTAATATGTATATTAAACTATACCTAACAATCTACGTTCCCGCTCCTCAGTTTCCCCCCCCCCGTTCCCACCCCCATCCCCTTAAGTGCGTCATAGACCAGGTGTTCAACGAAACTCCGCCGGGCGTAGTACGGTAGTTAGCAGAAACATGTTACTTTCCACGGGGAAAATCTCTGACCACCTGACTGCTGTACATACTCCGGTCGGCGTCTTCAAAGGGACAGAGACCCGCTGATGTCCAGTTACTATTGTCTTTGTCTGCATGGCGTACTACTTCTTCCCCCCCCCCATCTAGGCTCCACCCCCTAATTTGAAAGTTTGAATGAAGCGGATCTTATATCCGATTGGCTAAGGGTCACGTGAGCAAAGCGATGTGGGGGGAATGAAAGATAGATTCAAGACATTCGACCGTGGGCTCTCGAGTGAGAGGGTCGATTAGTGAATAGAGATTCGACCGCGAGTCCTAGGTAGTGACCAGTCGATTGTTGTGTCTCTGAGTGAGAGAGAGAGAGAGACAGAGAGAAAGAGAATTAACTAGTGATAACGCATTTGTTCCCCTCATTCATTTTATATTGGATTATTGCTGCAGTTTGAATTATCTTTGCTTATGATAAGTCACCAGATCCCTGTTACGGATTGGTGCCTTTGTATAATAAATATCTTGGTGTTGTACACACGCTTGTGGAATTGATTATTCGTCACTTGTTATACGTTTAATTGTTGGTGAGACTGTGTGTGGTAGGAACACAAATACAAATACGAGTCATCCTTGAGTCAGCCCTCATACCCTTAGCAACAAGCCAAGGATACCCTCAAAGGGGTCCTCAACATCTGAGAGGCTCGTTTTGGGATCAAACCTTCACCTGAAGTAGTATTCTGCATTAACCAGGCGGGGCCGAAGCTGATTCAACTATAGACTCGGGGGATCAATATCTGCCACAAGTCGTCAGTGGGCCAGTTCTTCATCAGACTTGGCCGGTTTAAAACGTGAGTGATAAACGCTACGTTCACTCACGTGTATCGTCGGAGAGCACCAGAAGTCTACAATTCGTCAACAGGCCAGTTCTTCATCAGACTTGGCCAGTTTAAAACGTGAGTGATAAACGCTACGTTCACTCACGTGTATCGTCGGAGAGCACCAGAAGTCTACAATTCGTCAACAGGCCAGTTCTTCATCAGACTTGGCCGGTTTAAAACGTGAGTAATAAACGCTACGTTCACTCACGTGTATCGTCGGAGAGAACCAAAAGTCTACAATTCTTCAACAGGCCAGTCATTCAGTGGACTCGGCCGTTTTGAAACAGGAGCAGTAAGTGCCACGCTTACTCACATCGTCCGAGGGAAAGTACAGACGAAGTCAACAAGACAGTAAAAGAAAAAGCCGCACTGTTATCGGCGAATAAATAACATTTAGACTTTAGACTTTATGCATGTGTGTAAGATTGTGTACGGTGGAAGATATTTCATAGTCTGTCGAAAGGAGGAAGGAAGCGTCAAGGTAAGCCATTTTAATACACTTCTTTGATTGTGATCATTTGTGAGTGCTCTGACCGGTATGTTAAGCTGCACGGCGAGCTTTGTCTGGGTTAACCGTTACCCATTTTAGGCTCGTATTAACGTCACCAACCATGAAATCTATGGAGGAGTGCGTACAGTACTTCATAGGCTTGGGGTGCGACGTTAACACTGCCATAAAACACGCTAAATGCGAAAGGGATAGAGAGGCGGAAGAGGCTAGACTTGAAAGGGAAGCAGAAGTTGAACGCGCTAAACACGACAGAGAGGTTGAGTTAGCTAGAATAGCGGCCGAGCAGGAGGCAGCTAAATTAGCATCTGAGGAGAGGGTGGCCCTAGCACGGTTAGAGAGGGAAGTGGGGCCGGCAAGCCCAACCCCAAGCAGTCAGTCAACGACATCCTCCAAACCCAAACTCCCCAAACTTGACGAGACGGACAATATAGACGCCTACATCCGTAGGTTTGAACGATACGCTCTGTCCGCGGGTTGGGAACGACATGAGTGGGCCCCCTGCTTGACATCACTACTCACGGGACGGGCCCTGACGACAGCTACCCGCTTGACGGCTGACGAGTCAAATGACTTTGACTCACTGAAAGCTGCCCTCCTAAAGTCATACGACTATACGGAGGAAAGCTTTAGACGGAAGTTTAGGGGGGGCCCATTTAGAAAGAGGGGAGACCTACCCCCTATTTGGTGCACGTCTAGCCGACCTCCTGACGAGGTGGGTTGAGCTCAGTGGGACGGAGCCGACCTTTGATGGCCTAACGGACCTCCTGCTCAGGGAGCGGTTGATGGACGGGGCCCCTAGTGGGCTACAGGTGTTCCTAAAGGAACGCAAGCCAGGGACATGGGACGAAATGCTCGCCCTGGCCGAAAATTACAGGGAAGCTCGCCACGGCAAGGGCCGCGAGTCTTCCATAAGCAGGGAAGGAGAGGCGGTTGAGGCCGAAAGGGCCCCAGCAAGTGAGGTGGATAATAGGAGGGAGGCTCCTAAAGATATGATGAGGGCCCCAGTAAACGGGAACCGGGTGTATAGTCACCCGACCAATGCTAAGTTGGTGTGCTATACGTGTGGGGCCCCAGGGCACCGCTCTGTTTCATGTAAGCTGCAGAGAAATGCACCCCTTGCTAGAGGGGTAGGGCCCATACCTATGGGGGCAGTAGTGGAAGTATGAGCAGGGGAGAAAAACCTCCCAGTGATAGAAGGCCGCGTGAATGGCCTCAATGTTAAGGTCCTAAGGGACTCAGGGTGTTCAGGGGTCGCCGTGAAGGAGTCCCTGGTAGGAGAGGGAGCGATGACGGGTCGCTGGGCCCAATACAGATGTATTGACGGCACCGTTAGTGAGGCCCCAATAGCCACCATTTCTGTAGACTCTGCCTACTATCGGGGCCCTTTAGAGGCTATGGTCCTCCCAAATCCAATAGTGGATTTAATTATTGGTAACATAAAGGGTGCCAAGGCCCCTTGGTCTAATCCAGTAGACCACAGGGACCACCATCACGCCGTTGAGGTCAAGGGGCCCAGGCGTATTGACTCTAAGGAGAAGTGTAGGGGTCAAACCAAATGCACCAGGGGGTCGTGGTTTGATCATGTTAAGGGAGAATCCAGGGGCCCAGTCAGGAGGGCAGGGAACCCATGGGGCTCTAAGTGGAAGGGTGAAACTAGGGGGAAGGTAGAAGGGCATAAAGGCTCATGGCGTGACAGACGGAGCAGGGGAGGTAGACAGACGACGACCCCGACGGCGATTAAATCACGGACGGACGATTGTAGTAGGGACGGCGATATGACGGGGCGGATAACTCCCCAGGTTTTTCCCGGTCAGAGTAGACCTATTTTTAGACACCCCCCTAGGGCCACCAAACCTATCACCTCAGAAGAGGGGCCACCTCGGAGACGATCCCTTTCCCCTGAAAGACTGTTTACAACACGCCCCGTGAGTAGAAGTAGGCGCGGTAAAGCCGAGAGTGTAAACCATGAACTACGCGTAAACCACGGAGATTTTCCCAATGGGGAGGAGTCGGGCCCTAATAAAGCTAGCTATATATCCCCCCGTGTAAACGGGACAGGTTAGGCGTGGGGACAGATCTGATGAGTCGGTGCCCAGCAAACCTAGTCGGCAGCTGCATGTCGGTTTGAGCTCACTCACAAAGGGCCACTCTTGGAGAGGTTATTAGATGGCTTGCCTAGAGTGAGCGAATGTCGTACGATTGCAGTTATGTCACTTATTATATTCATTTATGCATGGTTTCCGCTCTATTTCAGATTCAATGTTGTAACGCTGTTGTATCTATCGATGTAAAGTCATCCCCTCAAAGGGAGACTATCTTGATTACCCTATTACGTATCCAGTACCGCCATGTAGGCTTACTGATACAATCAATTTTGTTTTAAGTGCCACCTTTCGGAAGAAAGAGTGTTCACTATTTTCTTTTTATTTGTCTCTGGACCAACTTGTTTTGGCCAGACCTTATGTCCGGTTTATTATTTTTGGGATTATTTAAGTATACATGTTTTTACCCCCTGGCCCTATCCATTATGTTGTGGTCGGGGTTACTAATATAAGTTTTCTTTTTATGTTATGCCAGTTTGACCATCCATTCGTTTGGGCATTGGTTTGTTTTATAATTTTACATATGTTATGTAATGACCTCACCTACTACGGTGTCGTCATCCCTATAGTTTCGAGTGGGTTGGGGGGGTGATGTCACAGGTTGTGACTACTCTGTCGAAACTATCCCCTTACTCCAACCCTTAACGTAGTAGTATTACTAACGTTAATATGTATATTAAACTATACCTAACAATCTACGTTCCCGCTCCTCAGTTTCCCCCCCCCCCGTTCCCACCCCCACCCCCGTAAGTGCGTCATAGACCAGGTGTTCAACGAAACTCCGCCGGGCATAGTACGGTAGTTAGCAGAAACATGTTACTTTCCACGGGGAAAATCTCTGACCACCTGACTGCTGTACGTACTCCGGTCGGCGTCTTCAAAGGAACAGAGACCCGCTGATGTCCAGTTACTATTGTCTTTGTCTGCATGGCGTACTACTTCTTCCCCCCCCCATCTAGGCTCCACCCCCTAATTTGAAAGTTTGAATGAAGCGGATCTTATATCCGATTGGCTAAGGGTCACGTGAGCAAAGCGATGTGGGGGGAATGAAAGATAGATTCAAGACATTCGACCGTGGGCTCTCGAGTGAGAGGGTCGATTAGTGAATAGAGATTCGACCGCGAGTCCTAGGTAGTGACCAGTCGATTGTTGTGTCTCTGAGTGAGAGAGAGAGAGAGACAGAGAGAAAGAGAATTAACTAGTGATAACGCATTTGTTCCCCTCATTCATTTTATATTGGATTATTTGCTGCAGTTTGAATTATCTTTGCTTATGATAAGTCACCAGATCCCTGTTACGGATTGGTGCCTTTGTATAATAAATATCTTGGTGTTGTACACACGCTTGTGGAATTGATTATTCGTCACTTGTTATACGTTTAATTGTTGGTGAGACTGTGTGTGGTAGGAACACAAATACAAATACGAGTCATCCTTGAGTCAGCCCTCATACCCTTAGCAACAAGCCAAGGATACCCTCAAAGGGGTCCTCAATATATATATATATATATATATATATATATATATATATATTGTGACGAGCTAAAGTAGATGTAGATACTGAGACAATCCCCTTCGACGTTTTAATATAATAGATATCTAAGAATTAGGATTAACACGAATAATAGTGACAAGGTTGGGAAACAATAGAAAAGTAGACAGCAAAGGTGTGAAGACCGGGAGGCGCCGTCGGACAGTCTAGCAGGTTAACAATGACGACCATGTGACGCTCCTAGAAAGATTAGATAGTGAAGAGACTGTGACGTACTTAGGGTAATTAGAACACGGACGTTAGGGGTATAAATAGGGGCTGGATTCGGACATTAGTTAGTTAGGGGGAAGTTCGGAGTTAGGAGAAGTTATGAGAGGAGTTAGGACGAGAGTTAGAAAAGAGAGATAGTTACGAGAGATCTAGTGACGAGAGTTTTAGGGACAGGAATTTTAGATAGTCAGAGTTGAGGCAGAGCAAATTACTGTGGATTTAAATGGGTATTCGTTTATGGACTTGTTTTATTCTGATGTACATTTATGTAAATAAATCGTTGTACTAACAACGCATCGAGTTTGGTTGGTTTTTGAGTTGTAACAAAGGAGTGAGCAAATAAGAGTGAAACAGACAGACATTAAGCTAAATTGACATCTCTACGTTCGAATTAAAACGCACAACTCATAACATAAACCAAAGGGCCTGAGACGTTTATAGAGCATAACCAAAGAGCCCGTAACATTTATGGAATAAAAGAAAAAGGACCTGTAACATATATATATATATATATATATATATATATATATATATATATACATATATATAAACAAAAAATTTGTGGATCAGTTAATGCATTTTTGTATCAAAATGAAAAGCGTTAACTTTGAAGAAACTTACCCTGGTCATAGACCCCCTACACCCCTAAATATCTACACTCTCTTTACATATGTAAACTCTATTTACATATGTACACTCTATTTACATATTTACACTCTATTTACGACACCATTTGATCATCCTAGCAACGCAACCTATGTAAACGAAAAACCGGAGATATCGCGAAAATATGTTTGAAATAGAAAAAAAAAATAACTTAAAATAATTTCTAAATCTACATCTTCTTAATCTAAAGAGTACCAGGGGGAGCTCAACAGTTTCAGCCCCAGTACTTACGACAGTTTCACACTGTATGTTGATTCGAGTGCCTTCATCTATCACACACTTCTCTTTACCTTCACACTCTAGGACTTTTATCTCATTCTGATACATCGGCGCTGCAGGGACAAAACAATAATCTAAACCAAGTCTGTCTAATACACAAAAGTGATGTATGTATAACAAACTAAATTTACTTGGGATATAAGAGGGGGGAATGCCAGCATAATGATGCGGAGAGTATTTTTCCTTTTTTTTATAGCATAAGAAATATTTTTTAAAGCGCCAAAACTACAGTGAAATGTATCAAGATTTAGTGAAAAAAACATAAATAATAGAGAAATACAAAGCACTGGCTAGTTAGAGGTAATGCAAAACTTGAAGATTGACCCTCTAGAAGCCACAATTGGTCACCATTATATTAGATTAATGCAATAAAAAAATGTAAATGGACTTTTTCAGATGGCTAACGGGATTTGTTAGGCATAGTTCATATATTGCATCAAGACCAAATTAGCCCATTGTGTTGCGTTAATCCACAGGTAACTACCACACATAATTAAAGGAGAAATCCCCAGTGTGGACATCGCCAGTGTAACATTAACTGACCTCATGGTCAAACGTTAAACCGGACATGACTAAGTTGTGACGTTACAGATATTATGGTCAAGCTTGAAACAGGAAATGACGAGGTTGTGTTATTACAGGTCTTATGGTCAAGCATGAAACATGTAATGACGAAGATAGCTGCGACACCTACATGGATCTTCATCGACGTCAACATCCACCCGTACTGCCTGGCAGGTCGGTGTATCACCCGGGCCGCTGCAGGCTACACACCTGTACCATCCGCTGTCCTGGCAGGTCGGCCGAGTCACGCGCAGGTTGAAGGTTATGGCATCACTGCTGCAGTTGGTCTCCAGGCTCCAGTTGCGCGGTAGAATAGAAAACACTCTTTCCTCGATCTGTTAGGAAAATATAATGAACAAAATGTGTTATTACTAATGTACATTCATACACCTACACACTAAGTACAAATAATAGAAAAATAATCAACATTTTTAACTATCTCAATTAGTATCAGAAGAGCTAAAAATCTGAAATAGATCCATTCAATTAAAATCAAATCAACGTACACGCCCAATGGTCATTCTGTTTGAAATAAATTAATCAAAGAGTTGTCATGCGATTATTGTTCACATGTTCATTTCGACATTGGCTTGTCGCACCCAGCCAATGTGAACAAAGGCCATATTCGCTGGCTAATGCCTGACAAGACCGTAACAGTATATATATATATATATATATATATATATATATATATATATATATATATATATATATATATATATACATACATAATTACTGAATCCATGTCTTGCTACACTCGGCATGGCACGCAATAATTCACATATATATTTAGAATCTGCATACATTGAAATAATATATCTTACCCCATTTATAAATATTGGTTCGTCCCTTCTATAACTAACTATACTAGTTTCCGGAGTCGAAGATCTGTACACCTCCAAAGTTTGCAGATTGGTCATCTTGATGCCAAAGAAGCGACTGCTGCAGTTTAGTTGCAGAGGATGACTTGCAGTCACTTCAATACTTCTGTCAATCATCTTAGAGGCAACTGAGTCTGCGTTTTAACAAAACTGTTGAATTTAGTATGATTTCAAGACATGTTATCAGGGCTACAAGTGGTTAATTTAAGTGATTATCACATGAATTTTCTGCGAAATTGTTTCATTGTTTCATAGCATTTCTGCAATAGTGTCTTAATAAGGTTATTATTCGATGGCATGTCATCAATAGTGTTTAATATAATTGCATGTACATTGTACAATGTAAAGTTCACAGAAAGTTAGACAGAGATTAAGACAAGCTATTAATCTGTTTTTTACTAATCTACTTCACGGGCTGATGTAACCTGATCTGCATTTTGTGGTTGGTATGAAAGAAGAGCACTTTAATAAACAGCCCCATAATTGGATCTACACTTGTTTCAAAAGGACAAACATTTCATCTTTACATGGACTTTAATTTTGTAAGTAGAGAAAGGTTGCTACAGTGGATTTTGTGAGTAAAAAGATGTAGTAGCTACAGTGGATGTTGTGAGTAAAGAGTTGTAGCTACAGTGGATGTTGTGAGTAAAGAGATGTAGCTACAGTGGAGGTTGTGAGTAAAGAGTTGTAGCTACAGTGCATGTTGTTAGTAAAGAGATGTAGCTACAGTGGATGTTGTGAGTAAAGAGATGTAGCTACAGTGCATGTTGTGAATAAAGAGATGTAGCTACAGTGGATGTTGTGAGTAAAGAGTTGTAGCTACAGTGCATGTTGTGAGTAAAGAGATGTAGCTACAATGGATTTTGTGAGTAAAGAGATGTAGCTACAGTGCATGTTGTGAGTAAAGAGATGTAGCTACAGTGCATGTTGTGAGTAAAGAGATGTAGTTACAGTGGATGTTGTGAGTAAAGAGATGTAGCTACAGTGGATGTTGTGAGTAAAGAGATGTAGCTACAGTGCATGTTTTGAGTAAAGAGATGTAGCTACAGTGCATGTTTTGAGTAAAGAGATGTAGCTGTGATGAGCACTCACCCGAATGGGCGGAGACCTTCACAACTTTCCGGTACAGCTGGACACCGCCTAGAAAAACGTCACACTGGAAGACGTTGGTCAACTCCAGCGAGGCCATGAACACGCTCATCACTGCCTCGTGGCGGTAGAGTGGACAGGACATGTTCTGTGGCGACACCTGGTCGACGTTATAAACTGTGCGGAAAAAGTTGGAGTAAAATGTGGACTTTGTTGTCATTCTGAGTTCAGTGGTCAAGGGTCCCTACAATGTTGAAAAAAATAATAATATCGAACTCTATAAGGAAACAAAAATAAAACTGATAGCAAATTAAATAAATTTAGGATATTTTGTTCATCCTAGATACGTTATAACAATATTAAGAATAAGTATTGTTCAAAATAGTAAAGAATTTTTTTTTTCTAAGCAGAGTAAAAAAAAAACTACACAATGTTTTATGGAAGCAAAACAACTGATAAACAATCTTTATGAAAAATACTATTTATGAGTCTAATTCCATAAATATGAGATCCACATGTGAGAATTACAGTAAACAGATATGAACATTTATCAAAATAACATGTAATAGACTTTACAGAGAAACTTTTTCTTTCAGCGTATTGCAAGCTCAATAAAGACAGCAGTCTTTTTCAGCAGTCTTCTTTGAAATTTTAGACTAAATGTTGGGAACCTTAAAGACTGGTAACCATTTTTACTGAATGCTGCTTGAGTTGTTGATTCTTCTACTGTGATTTTCTTTATTTGAGTTATTTAATGATATTTATATGATATTTATATCCTTTCTTTTGAGTAAAATCATCCGTGTTATGTTCAGTCATCTTTAAAAATGTCTTTTTTCTGGAATATGTCTATTAGGATCCATTAAGCATAGCGAATGTATATCTGTTGACACTCAAATCAAGTAATACAGTAGGCTATATGTTTAAGTTAGAACAAAGAAATACAATTTATGTTGAAACTGTATGGAAGCTAGACTCTAAGAAAACTGAAGTCAAAATGATAAATAATAGATAGGGAAGCTGGCTGGAAATCAAATGTTTTCACACTAAATAAAAAAATTAGAATATCTAACACAATATAAACGTATGCCAATCACTTACAACAGATGAACACCGTACATGGTATGTTTCCCCTTCAGTGATTGATTCATTAGTGCCATGTCTTGAACTAGTTACAGTAAGCTTTGTGTTTAGAAGTTTGTCTGTAAAATATATGAAGGTCTTCATAGATAAAATTAACCACAAACATTTGAACTGCAGACAATAGTTTAACGTTGGGCTATTTTATTTAGGCCTCAATGTGATTTTAAATTTGACAGAAAGACTGGACCAAGAGCAGGTGAATGAAGAGTAAATATGGATTTAGTTTAACTGGACCAAGAGCAGGTGAATGGAGGATAAATATGAATTTAGTTTAACTGGGCCAAGAGCAGGTGAATGGAGGATAAATATGAATTTAGTTTAACTGGACCAAGAGCAGGTGAATGAAGAGTAAATATGGATTTAGTTTAACTGGACCAAGAGCAGGTGAATGGAGGATAAATATGAATTTAGTTTAACTGGGCCAAGAGCAGGTGAATGGAGGATAAATATGAATTTAGTTTAACTGGACCAAGAGCAGGTGAATGGAGGGTAAATATGAATTTAGTTTAACTGGACCAAGAGCAGGTGAATGGAGGGTAAATATGAATTTAGTTTAACTGGGCCAAGAGCAGGTGAATGAAGGGTAAATATGAATTTAGTTTAACTGGGCCAAGAGCAGGTGAATGGAGGGTAAATATGAATTTAGTTTAACTGGACCAAGAGCAGGTGAATGGAGGGTAAATATGAATTTAGTTTAACTGGGCCAAAAGCAGGTGAATGAAGGGTAAATATGAATTTAGTTTAACTGGGCCAAGAGCAGGTGAATGGAGGGTAAATATGAATTTAGTTTAACTGGACCAAGAGCAGGTGAATGGAGGATAAATATGAATTTAGTTTAACTGGGCCAAGAGCAGGTGAATGGAGGGTAAAAATTAATTTAGTTTAACTGGGCCAAGAGCAGTTGAAAGGAGGGTAAATATGAATTAGGTTTAACTGGCCCAAGAGCAGGTGAATGGAGGGTAAATATGAATTTAGTTTAACTGGACCAAGAGCAGGTGAATGGAGGGTAAATATGAATTTAGTTTAACTGGACCAAGAGAAGGTGAATGGAGGGTAAATATGAATTTAGTTTAACTGGGCCAAGAGCAGGTGAATGGAGGGTAAATATGAATTTAGTTTAACTGGGCCAAGAGCAGGTGAATGAAGGGTAAATATGAATTTAGTTTAACTGGGCCAAGAGCAGGTGAATGAAGGGTAAATATGAATTTAGTTTAACTGGGCCAAGAGCAGGTGAATGAAGGGTAAATATGAATTTAGTTTAACTGGACCAAGAGCAGGTGAATGGAGGGTAAATATGAATTTAGTTTAACTGGGCCAAGAGCAGTTGAAAGGAGGGTAAATATGAATTAAGTTTAACTGGCCCAAGAGCAGGTGAATGGAGGGTAAATATGAATTTAGTTTAACTGGACCAAGAGCAGATGAATGGAGGGTAAATATGAATTTAGTTTAACTGGACCAAGAGAAGGTGAATGGAGGGTAAATATGAATTTAGTTTAACTGGGCCAAGAGCAGGTGAATGGAGGGTAAATATGAATTTAGTTTAACTGGGCCAAGAGCAGGTGAATGGAGGGTAAATATGAATTTAGTTTAACTGGACCAAGAGCAGGTGAATGGAGGGTAAATATGAATTTAGTTTAATTGGGCCAAGAACAGGTGAATGAAGAGTAAATATGAATTTAGTTTAACTGGGCCAAGAGCAGGTGAATGAAGAGTAAATATGAATTTAGTTTAACTGGGCCAAGAGCAGTTGAATGGAGGGTAAATATGAATTTAGTTTAACTGGACCAAGAGCAGGTGAATGGAGGATAAATATGAATTTAGTTTAACTGGACCAAGAGCAGGTGAATGGAGGATAAATATGAATTTAGTTTAACTGGGCCAAGAGCAGGTGAATGGAGGGTAAATATTAATTTAGTTTAACTGGGCCAAGAGCAGTTGAAAGGAGGGTAAATATGAATTAAGTTTAACTGGCCCAAGAGCAGGTGAATGGAGGGTAAATATGAATTTAGTTTAACTGGGCCAAGAGCAGGTGTATAGAAAGTAAATATGAATTTAGTTTAACTGGGCCAAGAGCAGGTGAATGGAGGGTAAATATGAATTTAGTTTAACTGGGCCAAGAGCAGGTGAATGGAGGATAAATATGAATTTAGTTTAACTGGACCAAGAGCAGGTGAATGGAGGGTAAATATTAATTTAGTTTAACTGGGCCAAGAGCAGGTGAATGGAGGGTAAATATTAATTTAGTTTAACTGGGCCAAGAGCAGTTGAAAGGAGGGTAAATATGAATTAAGTTTAACTGGCCCAAGAGCAGGTGAATGGAGGGTAAATATGAATTTAGTTTAACTGGGCCAAGAGCAGGTGAATGGAGGGTAAATATGAATTGAGTTTAACTGGACCAAGAGCAGGTGAATAGAAAGTAAATATTAATTTAGTTTAACTGGGCCAAGAGCAGGTGAATGGAGGGTAAATATGAATTTAGTTTAACTGGGCCAAGAGCAGGTGAATGGAGGATAAATATGAATTTAGTTTAACTGGACCAAGAGCAGGTGAATGGAGGGTAAATATGAATTTAGTTTAACTGGACCAAGAGCAGGTGAATGGAGGGTAAATATGAATTTAGTTTAACTGGGCCAAGAGCAGGTGAATGAAGGGTAAATATGAATTTAGTTTAACTGGACCAAGAGCAGGTGAATGGAGGGTAAATATGAATTTAGTTTAACTGGACCAAGAGCAGGTGAATGGAGGGTAAATATGAATTTAGTTTAACTGGGCCAAGAGCAGGTGAATGAAGGGTAAATATGAATTTAGTTTAACTGGGCCAAGGGCAGGTGAATGGAGGGTAAATATGAATTTAGTTTAACTGGACCAAGAGCAGGTGAATGGAGGGTAAATATGAATTTAGTTTAACTGGGCCAAGAGCAGGTGAATGAAGGGTAAATATGAATTTAGTTTAACTGGGCCAAGAGCAGGTGAATGGAGGGTAAATATGAATTTAGTTTAACTGGACCAAGAGCAGGTGAATGGAGGATAAATATGAATTTAGTTTAACTGGGCCAAGAGCAGGTGAATGGAGGGTAAATATTAATTTAGTTTAACTGGGCCAAGAGCAGTTGAAAGGAGGGTAAATATGAATTAAGTTTAACTGGCCCAAGAGCAGGTGAATGGAGGGTAAATATGAATTTAGTTTAACTGGGCCAAGAGCAGGTGTATAGAAAGTAAATATGAATTTAGTTTAACTGGGCCAAGAGCAGGTGAATGGAGGGTAAATATGAATTTAGTTTAACTGGGCCAAGAGCAGGTGAATGGAGGATAAATATGAATTTAGTTTAACTGGACCAAGAGCAGGTGAATGGAGGGTAAATATTAATTTAGTTTAACTGGGCCAAGAGCAGGTGAATGGAGGGTAAATATTAATTTAGTTTAACTGGGCCAAGAGCAGTTGAAAGGAGGGTAAATATGAATTAAGTTTAACTGGCCCAAGAGCAGGTGAATGGAGGGTAAATATGAATTTAGTTTAACTGGACCAAGAGCAGGTGAATGGAGGGTAAATATGAATTTAGTTTAACTGGACCAAGAGAAGGTGAATGGAGGGTAAATATGAATTTAGTTTAACTGGGCCAAGAGCAGGTGAATGGAGGGTAAATATGAATTTAGTTTAACTGGGCCAAGAGCAGGTGAATGGAGGATAAATATAAATTTAGATTAAATGGACGAAGAGCAGGTGAATGGAGGGTAAATATAAATTAAGTTTAACTGGGCCAAGAGCAGGTGAATGGAGGGTAAATATGAATTTAGTTTAACTGGACCAAGAGCAGGTGAATGGAGGGTAAATATGAATTTAGTTTAACTGGACCAAGAGCAGGTGAATGGAGGATAAATATGAATTTAGTTTAACTGGGCCAAGAGCAGGTGAATGGAGGGTAAATATGAATTGAGTTTAACTGGGCCAAGAGCAGGTGAATGGAGGATAAATATGAATTTAGTTTAACTGGACCAAGAGCAGGTGAATGGAGGGTAAATATGAATTTAGTTTAACTGGACCAAGAGCAGGTGAATGGAGGGTAAATATGAATTTAGTTTAACTGGGCCAAGAGCAGGTGAATGAAGGGTAAATATGAATTTAGTTTAACTGGGCCAAGAGCAGGTGAATGGAGGGTAAATATGAATTTAGTTTAACTGGACCAAGAGCAGGTGAATGGAGGGTAAATATGAATTTAGTTTAACTGGGCCAAGAGCAGGTTTATGAAGGGTAAATATGAATTTAGTTTAACTGGGCCAAGAGCAGGTGAATGGAGGGTAAATATGAATTTAGTTTAACTGGACCAAGAGCAGGTGAATGGAGGATAAATATGAATTTAGTTTAACTGGGCCAAGAGCAGGTGAATGGAGGGTAAATATTAATTTAGTTTAACTGGGCCAAGAGCAGTTGAAAGGAGGGTAAATATGAATTAAGTTTAACTGGCCCAAGAGCAGGTGAATGGAGGGTAAATATGAATTTAGTTTAACTGGACCAAGAGCAGGTGAATGGAGGGTAAATATGAATTTAGTTTAACTGGACCAAGAGAAGGTGAATGGAGGGTAAATATGAATTTAGTTTAACTTGGCCAAGAGCAGGTGAATGGAGGGTAAATATGAATTTAGTTTAACTGGGCCAAGAGCAGGTGAATGAAGGGTAAATATGAATTTAGTTTAACTGGGCCAAGAGCAGGTGAATGAAGGGTAAATATGAATTTAGTTTAACTGGGCCAAGAGCAGGTGAATGGAGGGTAAATATGAATTTAGTTTAACTGGACCAAGAGCAGGTGAATGGAGGGTAAATATGAATTTAGTTTAACTGGGCCAAGAGCAGTTGAAAGGAGGGTAAATATGAATTAAGTTTAACTGGCCCAAGAGCAGGTGAATGGAGGGTAAATATGAATTTAGTTTAACTGGACCAAGAGAAGGTGAATGGAGGGTAAATATGAATTTAGTTTAACTGGGCCAAGAGCAGGTGAATGGAGGGTAAATATGAATTTAGTTTAACTGGGCCAAGAGCAGGTGAATGGAGGGTAAATATGAATTTAGTTTAACTGGACCAAGAGCAGGTAAATGGAGGATAAATATGAATTTAGTTTAACTGGGCCAAGAGCAGGTGAATGGAGGGTAAATATGAATTGAGTTTAACTGGACCAAGAGCAGGTGAATAGAAAGTAAATATGAATTTAGTTTAACTGGGCCAAGAGCAGGAGAATGGAGGGTAAATATGAATTTAGTTTAACTGGACCAAGAGCAGGTGAATGGAGGGTAAATATGAATTTAGTTTAACTGGACCAAGAGCAGATGAATGGAGGATAAATATGAATTTAGTTTAACTGGGCCAAGAGCAGGTGAATGGAGGGTAAATATGAATTGAGTTTAACTGGACCAAGAGCAGGTGAATAGAAAGTAAATATGAATTTAGTTTAACTGGGCCAAGAGCAGGTGAATGGAGGGTAAATATGAATTTAGTTTAACTGGGCCAAGAGCAGGTGAATGGAGGATAAATATGAATTTAGTTTAACTGGACCAAGAGCAGGTGAATGGAGGGTAAATATGAATTTAGTTTAACTGGACCAAGAGCAGGTGAATGGAGGGTAAATATGAATTTAGTTTAACTGGGCCAAGAGCAGGTGAATAGAAAGTAAATATGAATTGAGTTTAACTGGGCCAAGGGCAGGTGAATGGAGGGTAAATATGAATTTAGTTTAACTGGACCAAGAGCAGGTGAATGGAGGGTAAATATGAATTTAGTTTAACTGGGCCAAGAGCAGGTGAATGGAGGGTAAATATTAATTTAGTTTAACTGGGCCAAGAGCAGTTGAAAGGAGGGTAAATATGAATTTAGTTTAACTGGCCCAAGAGCAGGTGAATGGAGGGTAAATATGAATTGAGTTTAACTGGGCCAAGAGCAGGTGAATAGAATGTAAATATGAATTTAGTTTAACTGGGCCAAGAGCAGGTGAATGGAGGGTAAATATGAATTTAGTTTAACTGGGCCAAGAGCAGGTGAATGAAGGGTAAATATGAATTTAGTTTAACTGGCCCAAGAGCAGGTGAATGGAGGGTAAATATGAATTTAGTTTAACTGGACCAAGAGCAGGTGAATGGAGGGTAAATATGAATTTAGTTTAACTGGACCAAGAGAAGGTGAATGGAGGGTAAATATGAATTTAGTTTAACTGGGCCAAGAGCAGGTGAATGGAGGGTAAATATGAATTTAGTTTAACTGGGCCAAGAGCAGGTGAATGGAGGGTAAATATGAATTTAGTTTAACTGGACCAAGAGCAGGTGAATGGAGGGTAAATATGAATTTAGTTTAACTGGGCCAAGAGCAGTTGAAAGGAGGGTAAATATGAATTAAGTTTAACTGGCCCAAGAGCAGGTGAATGGAGGGTAAATATGAATTTAGTTTAACTGGACCAAGAGAAGGTGAATGGAGGGTAAATATGAATTTAGTTTAACTGGGCCAAGAGCAGGTGAATGGAGGGTAAATATGAATTTAGTTTAACTGGGCCAAGAGCAGGTGAATGGAGGGTAAATATGAATTTAGTTTAACTGGACCAAGAGCAGGTAAATGGAGGATAAATATGAATTTAGTTTAACTGGGCCAAGAGCAGGTGAATGGAGGGTAAATATGAATTGAGTTTAACTGGACCAAGAGCAGGTGAATAGAAAGTAAATATGAATTTAGTTTAACTGGGCCAAGAGCAGGTAAATGGAGGGTAAATATGAATTTAGTTTAACTGGACCAAGAGCAGGTGAATGGAGGGTAAATATGAATTTAGTTTAACTGGACCAAGAGCAGATGAATGGAGGATAAATATGAATTTAGTTTAACTGGGCCAAGAGCAGGTGAATGGAGGGTAAATATGAATTGAGTTTAACTGGACCAAGAGCAGGTGAATAGAAAGTAAATATGAATTTAGTTTAACTGGGCCAAGAGCAGGTGAATGGAGGGTAAATATGAATTTAGTTTAACTGGGCCAAGAGCAGGTGAATGGAGGATAAATATGAATTTAGTTTAACTGGACCAAGAGCAGGTGAATGGAGGGTAAATATGAATTTAGTTTAACTGGACCAAGAGCAGGTGAATGGAGGGTAAATATGAATTTAGTTTAACTGGGCCAAGAGCAGGTGAATGGAGGGTAAATATGAATTGAGTTTAACTGGGCCAAGGGCAGGTGAATGGAGGGTAAATATGAATTTAGTTTAACTGGACCAAGAGCAGGTGAATGGAGGGTAAATATGAATTTAGTTTAACTGGGCCAAGAGCAGGTGAATGAAGGGTAAATATGAATTTAGTTTAACTGGGCCAAGAGCAGGTGAATGGAGGGTAAATATGAATTTAGTTTAACTGGACCAAGAGCAGATGAATGGAGGATAAATATGAGTTTAGTTTAACTGGGCCAAGAACAGGTGAATGGAGGGTAAATATTAATTTAGTTTAACTGGGCCAAGAGCAGTTGAAAGGAGGGTAAATATGAATTTAGTTTAACTGGCCCAAGAGCAGGTGAATGGAGGGTAAATATGAATTGAGTTTAACTGGGCCAAGAGCAGGTGAATAGAAAGTAAATATGAATTTAGTTTAACTGGGCCAAGAGCAGGTGAATGGAGGGTAAATATGAATTTAGTTTAACTGGGCCAAGAGCAGGTGAATGAAGGGTAAATATGAATTAAGTTTAACTGGCCCAAGAGCAGGTGAATGGAGGGTAAATATGAATTTAGTTTAACGGGACCAAGAGCAGGTGAATGGAGGGTAAATATGAATTTAGTTTAACTGGACCAAGAGAAGGTGAATGGAGGGTAAATATGAATTTAGTTTAACTGGACCAAGAGAAGGTGAATGGAGGGTAAATATGAATTTAGTTTAACTGGACCAAGAGCAGGTAAATGGAGGATAAATATGAATTTAGTTTAACTGGGCCAAGAGCAGGTGAATGGAGGGTAAATATGAATTGAGTTTAACTGGACCAAGAGCAGGTGAATAGAAAGTAAATATGAATTTAGTTTAACTGGGCCAAGAGCAGGTAAATGGAGGGTAAATATGAATTTAGTTTAACTGGACCAAGAGCAGGTGAATGGAGGGTAAATATGAATTTAGTTTAACTGGACCAAGAGCAGATGAATGGAGGATAAATATGAATTTAGTTTAACTGGGCCAAGAGCAGGTGAATGGAGGGTAAATATGAATTGAGTTTAACTGGACCAAGAGCAGGTGAATAGAAAGTAAATATGAATTTAGTTTAACTGGGCCAAGAGCAGGTGAATGGAGGGTAAATATGAATTTAGTTTAACTGGGCCAAGAGCAGGTGAATGGAGGATAAATATGAATTTAGTTTAACTGGACCAAGAGCAGGTGAATGGAGGGTAAATATGAATTTAGTTTAACTGGACCAAGAGCAGGTGAATGGAGGGTAAATATGAATTTAGTTTAACTGGGCCAAGAGCAGGTGAATGGAGGGTAAATATGAATTGAGTTTAACTGGGCCAAGGGCAGGTGAATGGAGGGTAAATATGAATTTAGTTTAACTGGACCAAGAGCAGGTGAATGGAGGGTAAATATGAATTTAGTTTAACTGGGCCAAGAGCAGGTGAATGAAGGGTAAATATGAATTTAGTTTAACTGGGCCAAGAGCAGGTGAATGGAGGGTAAATATGAATTTAGTTTAACTGGACCAAGAGCAGGTGAATGGAGGATAAATATGAATTTAGTTTAACTGGGCCAAGAGCAGGTGAATGGAGGGTAAATATTAATTTAGTTTAACTGGGCCAAGAGCAGTTGAAAGGAGGGTAAATATGAATTAAGTTTAACTGGCCCAAGAGCAGGTGAATGGAGGGTAAATATGAATTGAGTTTAACTGGGCCAAGAGCAGGTGAATAGAAAGTAAATATGAATTTAGTTTAACTGGGCCAAGAGCAGGTGAATGGAGGGTAAATATGAATTTAGTTTAACTGGGCCAAGAGCAGGTGAATGGAGGATAAATATGAATTTAGTTTAACTGGACCAAGAGCAGGTGAATGGAGGGTAAATATGAATTTAGTTTAACTGGACCAAGAGCAGGTGAATGGAGGGTAAATATGAATTTAGTTTAACTGGGCCAAGAGCAGGTGAATGAAGGGTAAACATGAATTTAGTTTAACTGGGCCAAGAGCAGGTGAATGAAGGGTAAATATGAATTTAGTTTAACTGGGCCAAGAGCAGGTGAATGGAGGGTAAATATGAATTTAGTTTAACTGGGCCAAGAGCAGGTGAATGAAGGGTAAATATGAATTTAGTTTAACTGGACCAAGAGCAGGTGAATGGAGGGTAAATATGAATTTAGTTTAACTGGGCCAAGAGCAGGTGAATGGAGGGTAAATATGAATTGAGTTTAACTGGGCCAAGGGCAGGTGAATGGAGGGTAAATATGAATTTAGTTTAACTGGACCAAGAGCAGGTGAATGGAGGGTAAATATGAATTTAGTTTAACTGGGCCAAGAGCAGGTGAATGAAGGGTAAATATGAATTTAGTTTAACTGGGCCAAGAGCAGGTGAATGGAGGGTAAATATGAATTTAGTTTAACTGGACCAAGAGCAGGTGAATGGAGGATAAATATGAATTTAGTTTAACTGGGCCAAGAACAGGTGAATGGAGGGTAAATATTAATTTAGTTTCACTGGGCCAAGAGCAGTTGAAAGGAGGGTAAATATGAATTAAGTTTAACTGGCCCAAGAGCAGGTGAATGGAGGGTAAATATGAATTGAGTTTAACTGGGCCAAGAGCAGGTGAATAGAAAGTAAATATGAATTTAGTTTAACTGGGCCAAGAGCAGGTGAATGGAGGGTAAATATGAATTTAGTTTAACTGGGCCAAGAGCAGGTGAATGAAGGGTAAATATGAATTAAGTTTAACTGGCCCAAGAGCAGGTGAATGGAGGGTAAATATGAATTTAGTTTAACTGGACCAAGAGCAGGTGAATGGAGGGTAAATATGAATTTAGTTTAACTGGACCAAGAGAAGGTGAATGGAGGGTAAATATGAATTTAGTTTAACTGGACCAAGAGCAGGTGAATGGAGGGTAAATATGAATTTAGTTTAACTGGGCCAAGAGCAGGTGAATGAAGGGTAAATATGAATTTAGTTTAACTGGGCCAAGAGCAGGTGAATGCAGGGTAAATATGAATTTAGTTTAACTGGGCCAAGAGCAGGTGAATGGAGGGTAAATATGAATTTAGTTTAACTGGACCAAGAGCAGGTGAATGGAGGGTAAATATGAATTTAGTTTAACTGGGCCAAGAGCAGTTGAAAGGAGGGTAAATATGAATTAAGTTTAACTGGCCCAAGAGCAGGTGAATGGAGGGTAAATATGAATTTAGTTTAACTGGACCAAGAGAAGGTGAATGGAGGGTAAATATGAATTTAGTTTAACTGGGCCAAGAGCAGGTGAATGGAGGGTAAATATGAATTTAGTTTAACTGGGCCAAGAGCAGGTGAATGGAGGGTAAATATGAATTTAGTTTAACTGGACCAAGAGCAGGTAAATGGAGGATAAATATGAATTTAGTTTAACTGGGCCAAGAGCAGGTGAATGGAGGGTAAATATGAATTGAGTTTAACTGGACCAAGAGCAGGTGAATAGAAAGTAAATATGAATTTAGTTTAACTGGGCCAAGAGCAGGTGAATGGAGGGTAAATATGAATTTAGTTTAACTGGACCAAGAGCAGGTGAATGGAGGGTAAATATGAATTTAGTTTAACTGGACCAAGAGCACATGAATGGAGGATAAATATGAATTTAGTTTAACTGGGCCAAGAGCAGGTGAATGGAGGGTAAATATGAATTGAGTTTAACTGGACCAAGAGCAGGTGAATAGAAAGTAAATATGAATTTAGTTTAACTGGGCCAAGAGCAGGTGAATGGAGGGTAAATATGAATTTAGTTTAACTGGGCCAAGAGCAGGTGAATGGAGGATAAATATGAATTTAGTTTAACTGGACCAAGAGCAGGTGAATGGAGGGTAAATATGAATTTAGTTTAACTGGACCAAGAGCAGGTGAATGGAGGGTAAATATGAATTTAGTTTAACTGGGCCAAGAGCAGGTGAATGGAGGGTAAACATGAATTGAGTTTAACTGGGCCAAGGGCAGGTGAATGGAGGGTAAATATGAATTTAGTTTAACTGGACCAAGAGCAGGTGAATGGAGGGTAAATATGAATTTAGTTTAACTGGGCCAAGAGCAGGTGAATGAAGGGTAAATATGAATTTAGTTTAACTGGGCCAAGAGCAGGTGAATGGAGGGTAAATATGAATTTAGTTTAACTGGACCAAGAGCAGGTGAATGGAGGATAAATATGAATTTAGTTTAACTGGGCCAAGAGCAGGTGAATGGAGGGTAAATATTAATTTAGTTTAACTGGGCCAAGAGCAGTTGAAAGGAGGGTAAATATGAATTAAGTTTAACTGGCCCAAGAGCAGGTGAATGGAGGGTAAATATGAATTGAGTTTAACTGGGCCAAGAGCAGGTGAATAGAAAGTAAATATGAATTTAGTTTAACTGGGCCAAGAGCAGGTGAATGGAGGGTAAATATGAATTTAGTTTAACTGGGCCAAGAGCAGGTGAATGGAGGATAAATATGAATTTAGTTTAACTGGACCAAGAGCAGGTGAATGGAGGGTAAATATGAATTTAGTTTAACTGGACCAAGAGCAGGTGAATGGAGGGTAAATATGAATTTAGTTTAACTGGGCCAAGAGCAGGTGAATGAAGGGTAAATATGAATTTAGTTTAACTGGGCCAAGAGCAGGTGAATGAAGGGTAAATATGAATTTAGTTTAACTGGGCCAAGAGCAGGTGAATGGAGGGTAAATATGAATTTAGTTTAACTGGACCAAGAGCAGGTGAATGGAGGATAAATATGAATTTAGTTTAACTGGGCCAAGAGCAGGTGAATGGAGGGTAAATATTAATTTAGTTTAACTGGGCCAAGAGCAGTTGAAAGGAGGGTAAATATGAATTAAGTTTAACTGGCCCAAGAGCAGGTGAATGGAGGGTAAATATGAATTTAGTTTAACTGGACCAAGAGCAGGTGAATGGAGGGTAAATATGAATTTAGTTTAACTGGACCAAGAGAAGTTGAATGGAGGGTAAATATGAATTTAGTTTAACTGGGCCAAGAGCAGGTGAATGGAGGGTAAATATGAATTTAGTTTAACTGGGCCAAGAGCAGGTGAATGGAGGGTAAATATAAATTTAGATTAACTGGACGAAGAGCAGGTGAATGGAGGGTAAATATAAATTAAGTTTAACTGGGCCAAGAGCAGGTGAATGGAGGGTAAATATGAATTTAGTTTAACTGGACCAAGAGCAGGTGAATGGAGGATAAATATGAATTTAGTTTAACTGGGCCAAGAGCAGTTGAATGGAGGGTAAATATGAATTTAGTTTAACTGGGCCAAGAGCAGGTGAATGGAGGGTAAATTTGAATTTAGTTTAACTGGGCCAAGAGCAGGTGAATGGAGGGTAAATATGAATTTAGTTTAACTGGACCAAGAGCAGGTGAATGGAGGGTAAATATGAATTTAGTTTAACTGGACCAAGAGCAGGTGAATGGAGGATAAATATGAATTTAGTTTAACTGGGCCAAGAGCAGGTGAATGGAGGGTAAATATGAATTGAGTTTAACTGGACCAAGAGCAGGTGAATAGAAAGTAAATATGAATTTAGTTTAACTGGGCCAAGAGCAGGTGAATGGAGGGTAAATATGAATTTAGTTTAACTGGGCCAAGAGCAGGTGAATGGAGGATAAATATGAATTTAGTTTAACTGGACCAAGAGCAGGTGAATGGAGGGTAAATATGAATTTAGTTTAACTGGACCAAGAGCAGGTGAATGGAGGGTAAATATGAATTTAGTTTAACTGGGCCAAGAGCAGGTGAATGAAGGGTAAATATGAATTTAGTTTAACTGGGCCAAGAGCAGGTGAATGGAGGGTAAATATGAATTTAGTTTAACTGGACCAAGAGCAGGTGAATGGAGGGTAAATATGAATTTAGTTTAACTGGGCCAAGAGCAGGTGAATGAAGGGTAAATATGAATTTAGTTTAACTGTGCCAAGAGCAGGTGAATGGAGGGTAAATATGAATTTAGTTTAACTGGACCAAGAGCAGGTGAATGGAGGATAAATATGAATTTAGTTTAACTGGGCCAAGAGCAGGTGAATGGAGGGTAAATATTAATTTAGTTTAACTGGGCCAAGAGCAGTTGAAAGGAGGGTAAATATGAATTAAGTTTAACTGGCCCAAGAGCAGGTGAATGGAGGGTAAATATGAATTTAGTTTAACTGGACCAAGAGCAGGTGAATGGAGGGTAAATATGAATTTAGTTTAACTGGACCAAGAGAAGGTTAATGGAGGGTAAATATGAATTTAGTTTAACTGGGCCAAGAGCAGGTGAATGGAGGGTAAATATGAATTTAGTTTAACTGGGCCAAGAGCAGGTGAATGGAGGGTAAATATGAATTTAGTTTAACTGGACCAAGAGCAGGTGAATGGAGGGTAAATATGAATTTAGTTTTATTGGGCCAAGAGCAGGTGAATGAAGAGTAAATATGAATTTAGTTTAACTTGGCCAAGAGCAGGTGAATGAAGAGTAAATATGAATTAAGTTTAACTAGGTCAAGAGCTGGTGAATGGAGGGTAAATATGAATTTAGTTTAACTGGGCCAAGAGCAGGTGAATGGAGGATAAATATGAATTTAGTTTAACTGGGCCAAGAGCAGGTGAATGGAGGGTAAATATGAATTTAGTTTAAAGTCATCAACCGAATGGAATAGCCCAATAGTGTGGCCGTAGTTTGCCACCTTCAGTTCTGGCTTTAGATCAGCCATGGGCAAAATATGGCAGGCGGGCCAAATCTATATATCAGCAGACCAAACAAAGAATTGTTTCGCATTTTGTGGTCCACATCAAGTGGAATTTTTTTATTTTTTATTTCAAATCACTGGAGTAAATTGCACATTTTGTGTTTGATCAATGCTGTGTTATTTGGACCATTGCTGTGTTTGATCAATGATGTGTTTGTTTGATCAATGCTGTGTTTGTTTTATCAATGCTGTGTTTGTTTTATCAATGTTGTGTTTGTTGGATCAATGATTTGTGTGATTAATGCTGTATTTGATCAATGCTATATTTGATTAATGATGTGTTTGATCCATGCCGTATTTTTGTTTGATCAATGATGTGTTTGATTAATACTGTGTTTGTTTGATCAATACTGTGCTTAATTGATCAATGTTATGTGTTTGTTTTATCAAAGCTGCATTTGATCACTGCTGTGATTCAACAATGCTGTATTTGATCAATGCTGTGTTTTGATTTATTTACACGAAGAAATACAACAAAATTGATGCATGAGATTAACATTTGACTAAAACATTGTTTATATTAGCTTATTCAGTAGAATTTAGGGTCTGTGCGATGAGGGCGAGTTCATTCAGTCGACCACCCCCCCTACCCCGTGAATAATTTTGTCAATCCTAGACATTACATCTGTTTTAATATAATGATTTCAAATATATGTTTACAATCTAGTAAAAATATGTAAAAGTATTATTTTACTGTAATAGTCATTTTAAAAAAAGACAGATTAATAGAGAGACTGATAAACAGACTGATAGACAGCTGATAGACAGACAGACAGACTTAAAGACGGACGGACTGACAGACTGATAGACAGACTGACAGACATAAAGACAGACGGACTGACGGGTGGATTATTTGGTTTTGTTTGGCTCCGACGCCAGATATGAAAAATATATGTATCTTTTGTAAGTTTTTTTTTTTAAACAAAAATTAAAGTATATCTTCACTTCATCAAATCAACCATTAGCACCTGTTTGATCAAGAACAAGTTCCTCCAGTCGAACCATTGTCTTGAACCTCCCAGAGTGAACGGCACACTGGTACAGTCCTCTGTCTGCACAGGTGGCGTTGTACACCGTGACGTAGATGGTCAACGTCTCGGCCCCGTTCAGCACGGACACCGTCCAGTGACGACCAGGTGGGACAGACTGAAACAACAGAATCTTCTTTACCCATGTGGTACCCATGTGTCAAGAACTGGGATGTGTAATCGCTGGGTCATGTACGACCCGTTTGTCTGTTTGATCTGACCCCCCCCCCCACATTTAAGTTGAATTACAATTATTTTTCTCGAGTCCCTATAATCTATCTGTTTGTGGTCAAGCCCTTCTCATAAATGTAAGAACTTATTACAACCAAAGATTAAATTTTAAAAAAAAAAGGTGTACACAACCCAGGACTGAAAAATGATATTTTTTTTTGTATTGATATATTTGTAAAAAATTCATTAATTTTATACCAAATGGGAAAAAATTCTAATTCCTAACGATTTCATACGGAATAATTTAATATTCTGCGGTATCACGGCACTGAACGATTTGTCGCCCTTCCCCCCGGCAGTAGATTATGTGCAGCCAGGGGGGGGGGGACCACCACATCAAACCCCTTCCTTTTTTACGCACTTAACGAAGTTGCCGCTATCAACTTATGTTACACTGGTACCGGTACAAGGGTGGCCACGAAAGAAGTCAATGGCTACCCTATTCCTTGGTTGTTATTTAGTAAAAATAATTATAATTCCACAATCAAATTAACAAGATTTAGTATTGAAATATAAAAAAAAATTTACCATCCAAATAGCTACAAGATCTTGAGATTTATATCTTGCATAGTCAAATTTAACAATCATCGGATAGTGAGCATGCGCTTTACAGAGTTGACTTATTTCTAAAACTAATTGACTTATTTCTAAAACTAATTGACTTATTTACAAATGCCAGGGGCGGTTCGCTGTGGAGACTGTAGTTGACGACAACGTTTTCTCCCTTAGTCAGGACAGAAACCTTCATGTGGTCCAAGTCTCTAGGGGGCACATAAAACATGTCCGTGCTGCACACTATTTGAAAAGAGCCGACTGTCGAAAAATGGGTTTTGTCCAATATTTTATTACCGCCTGAAAGAGTGAGCGAAAAAAAAAACAAGTATAAGGAAAGTACGATGCATGAGCGTGCTTGAATATTGAATCTGTTGGTGTGTGTGTGCGTTTGTGTGTGTTCATCACCCACTGTTGACCTCTGACCCAGTGTCATCTTAACGCATGGGGTCAACCTGGGCACTTGACCAGGGTGGGGGAAGCCCCCAAAAGTATTAGGGCCCGAGTCAAATTTGACTTATTTGTTTGCTTGAGGGCCCAAAGTGTCGATCAGAAGACGAGTGAGTATTGCCATTAGTGAGTATTGCGACTAGTGAGTATTGCGACTAGTGAGTATTGCCACTAGTGCGTATCGCGACTAGTGAGTATCGTGGCTAGTGAGTTTTGCGGCTAGTGAGTACCGCGACTAGTGAGTATCGGGACTAGTGAGTATCGCGATTAGTGAGTATCGCGGCTAGTGAGTATCGCGACTAGTGAGTATCGCGACTAGTGAGTATCGCGGCTAGTGAGTATCGCGATTAGTGAGTATCGCGGCTAGTGAGTATCGCGACTAGTGAGTATCGCGGCTAGTGAGTATCGCGACTAGTGAGTATCGCGACTAGTGAGTATCGCGGCTAGTGAGTATCGCGATTAGTGAGTATCGCGGCTAGTGAGTATCGCGACTAGTGAGTATCGCGGCTAGTGAGTTTTGCGGCTAGTGAGTACCGCGACTAGTGAGTATTGCGACTAGTGAGTATCGCGACTAGTGAGTATCGCGGCTAGTGAGTTTTGCGGCTAGTGAGTACCGCGACTAGTGAGTATCGCGATTAGTGAGTATCGCGGCTAGTGAGTATCGCGACTAGTGAGTATTGCGAGGACATTTCAGAATAGTAAATATGTTGTATTGTTGTTGTTGTTTGTATGTTTGGTTTTGATATTTTTTTTAATATTACAATTTCTTTTTATAGCCTTTAGCATCCCTATAAATTAATAACTAAACATCTCATTGAATAGCTTTCATTATGGACAAACAATGGTTAAAAAATCGAAAAGTTTTGAATTAGTCATTAACTGACATTAAATAAACTTTTTTTAAACAAACCGGCACAGACCACAGACTAAATAATATCTAAATGAGTGCTGCAGTCTGTTACGTAAAATATTTCAGAAAAATGAACACATACTTGCTCTTATTCTTATATTAACTCTGGCAGACGCTAGTATTTCTCCCGCCATGACAACCTGACACTCGAGCCAACCGGTCATGTGCTGCCGTGCGTATTTCACGTGCAGCTTGGACGTCTGCAAGTACTGGTCGCAGTAGTCCCTGGGCCCGCTCGGCTCACCGGACACGTGGGACACGTTCAACGTGTGTGAGAACTGGTCAGAGTTGCTGTAGATCCACTTCAGTCGGGCACCAAACAATGCCTGGTGGGAAGGGGGGGCGTGCAACTACATATAAATTAACATATTCCAAATTGGACAAAGCAGAAACATAAAGTCTTCTTTAATCATTCAACAGTGAGGGATGAAGTCCATTGCTAAACCAGGAACTAACGAAATAATTTATGGTTTTCAAATGGAGGGGGCGCTAAAAAGGTATTAAAAAGGTATTGTGCCCGGGCGCGAGTTAAGCTCGCTACGGCACTGTATGTGATGTCACTTTAGGAGGAAATGTTTATAGGAGGTATATGTGATGTCACTTTAGGAGGAAGTATTTATACGAGGTATATGTGATGTCACTTTAGGAGGAAATGTTTATAGGAGGTATATGTGATGTCACTTTAGGAGGAAGTGTTTATACGAGGTATATGTGATGTCACTTTAGGAGGAAGTGTTTATACGAGGTATATGTGATGTCACTTTAGGAGGAAATGTTTATAGGAGGTATATGTGATGTCACTTTAGGAGGAATTGTTTATAGGAGGTATATGTGATGTCACTGTAGGAGGAAGTGTTTATACGAGGTATATGTGATGTCACTTTAGGAGGAAGTGTTTATACGAGGTATATGTGATGTCACTTTAGGAGGAAATGTTTATAGGAGGTATATGTGATGTCACTTTAGGAGGAAATGTTTATAGGAGGTATATGTGATGTCACTTTAGGAGGAATTGTTTATAGGAGGTATATGTGATGTCACTGTAGGAGGAAGTGTTTATACGAGGTATATGTGATGTCACTTTAGGAGGAAGTGTTTATACGAGGTATATGTGATGTCACTTTAGGAGGAAATGTTTATAGGAGGTATATGTGATGTCACTTTAGGAGGAAATGTTTATACGAGGTATATGTGATGTCACTTTAGGACGAAATGTTCATAGGAGGTATATGTGATGTCACTTTAGGAGGAGATGTTTATAGGAGGTATATGTGATGTCACTTTAGGAGGAGATGTTTATAGGAGGTTGAGCATTAACTATGAGAATACAACACATTTCTTTGAAGAATGACGTGATAAATAAAATAAAAGGCCTAGTCCGGGGTGGGCAAGCATTTCGAGCCACGGGCCGCATTGGGTTAAAAAAAGTTAAAAGGGCCATACCAAAAGCAGATCAATCGAGTGAATATGTCAAATAAGGTCAATGAAACGTACGCTCAATTAGGGGAAGTACCTAGCTCAATAAACAGGAGTTGTGTCAACTTCTATGCCAGTTAAACGGACAACAATTTTCGACCTATTGGTCATAACTAAATGAATGATATTTATATAGTCGCAACATTTGATTTTATAACACTTGATTTTTATAACTAAATTGAAATGCACTGGTGAAGCTGGCTATTTATATTAAAATCAAAACTTCTAGAGATTTCTAGAATTTCCCGGAACTTTCTCAAGTTTTCCACGCTTTTCTAGAAGCTTCTAGAAACTTCTAGAGATTTCATAGAACCTTCCAGAACCTTATAGAATTGTATAGACTTTTCTAAAACTTTCCAGAACCTTTACGTATTTTCTGTGTGCTTTATATATACATGCATTCAAAATTCATTCAAAATGATTTAAATTTCAGTGTCGATGAGGCAGTGCTAAATAAAGTCAAATATTCATGAATTTTTTTTCTGTGCTGTTTTGACGTCAAAGGAAACACAAAAAAACAAAATGCTCCAAAAATATTTGACAAAAAGTTATTTTGGGCCACCCTAATATATATATATATATATATATATATATATATATATATGTGTGTGTGTGTGTGTGTGTGTGTGTGTGTGTAGGTAAATAAGAAGATAGGTAGGTAGGCAGAAATTTTATTTTTCTAATTAAGTAATCATGAGAATCAATTAATATTTCCATCAGAGCAGACCAGTGGTCAGTAAGGCTAAAAGACTTTCAAATGGAAGTGTTTGAAACAGATCCAAGAGACTCACCTATTTTCCCAAATGTTACCGGTAAAGTATGCCTCAACATGAGCACTGCCGTCAGCAACGGCACCTAAACCTGGAACTGCACCACACCATTGGTCGGGAGGTATGTCTGGAGTATCATGTGAGTAGACATTCTCGTTCTGTATCTATTAGCTAGCGATGTCTGACTAGAACTTATAAGTAACAGAGCTAATGTTAGCTAAAACTGTTTATTGACCCATAAGTAGGGCCAGCCTCAGACGGTGAGAAGATGGGGGAGAGAGAGATAGAGAGAGAGAGAGAGAGAGAGAGAGAGAGAGAGAGAGAGAGAGAGAGAGAGAGAGAGAGAGAGCTCGATTCACTGAAAATCCCATTTGACAAGCCAAAAGTAAATAACGGGCGGGCGTATGGATGGCCCACACCTGTATGGTGCCTCATAAGTAGAAATCTGGCCCTGGTGGCCCATCAGATTTAAGGTTAGGCCTTGCATCAGGTTTTCGTCGTCTGCAAAGGGGCGAGTTATAAATGTCCAGGAATACGACAAAAAAATTACATAAAAAAGAACAAAATAATCTGCAGTGCCCGGTTAAGGTTATTGCAAGCCAAGGGCTTGTAATGATAAAAAGGGCCTAATTTTTAAAACAACTAAACGTATTACATGTCTCCTTAAGGTGCAAAGAGTTATTTCAACTTCAGGCTATTTTTTGTATGACGAGAAATCATATATTCTGATTTACGATGACCGATTTCTTTGAAGAGACTAAGTCAATATATAGCCATTAAAGCTTAATTTATGCAAAACTAATGAAGGGTCACCTTTTTTAACGACCGCCTCTATTAAAAATGTATTTGGTTAACAACGAACTGCAGTTAGGCTAGCAAAATAAAAAAAAAAAATTCATATCGACATAGGCTTTGCATTACTATTTGAAAACAAAATAGCGCAGAATTAATCGTTTAAATTCATACCATTTTTTGAAAACTCGCGCTTTGGATAAAGACGGTTCTGATTAACGACAGTAACCCTACCCTGTTACCATGTTAACACTGCACTAAAAAAAAGTTTGCACGTGTAGATATCAAAATCTTTAAGTACTTCTTTATTCGAGTTTATACAATTTTTTTTTTGTTTCAGGCGTCATCTTGAGTACCTCCATGTGGCAGAATACGAAATAATGGTCAGTGACATTATCCAAAAAGTGTCCTCGTCTTACAAAAAGAAAGTCAGTCAAAAAATCATCAACATTCCCGCGTTACGGAATCTGACAGGGGTTCGTTCATCTCTACAGTGTGCGGCTGAGTGTTCGAGTCTTAGAGAAACGGAAGTGTGTACGGCATTCAACTGGTTCTACTTAAGGAAAGAGTGCCAGCTGTTCAAACTGGACGCCAGGGATGTGACCACATTTCAAGTGAAGAACTCTACCGATAGCGATTGTTTTACTGAAACTTACTAGTTATGTGTTTATGTTGATGACTTTATGAACACGGATGATGCTCAGCTTCATGTCTTGAGACAGAAGCGTTGTGGTGATAACGAGGGAGGGTGACACCCGGGGTCGGACATGGGCCGATTTGACCGACTGCTCAAATTTGGGCCCCGCGACTGGCAGCGGCCTGTAAATTAAAATTTATAGTAATACTAATAGTTGTTATTGTAAAAAAAATAGAAGAGAGGGCCTCGCAAGCATCCGTTAAATTAGGCCCTGCAGTTTGTACGGCCGGCCCTGGTGACACCATCCTATAGGGTGACCACATTATTTTAGGGGGGCAGCCAAAGGAAGAAGAAGAAGAGAGGGCACGCAATGGGACGGGCTGGATTGGACAGCCTACGACAACCTGGTACCGAAACCCTTAGCTTGTTTTCAGGGTCGGTCTTATCGATAGGCAAGATAGAGGGGGGGGACGACTTTTTTTTATTGCTTTACACAATAACCATAAATGACTTAACAGCGAGAGGGCTAGAAGGGGGCCCACAGAGGGGCCCGAGCTGACAAATAGTATTAGGAGCCCAACATTTGTTATCCTAATTTTTGGCAGCGTTTTTTTTTTGACAAAGTGCCCCCAAATGTATCTTTGTCTAGGGCTCATGAATACGTAAGAAACCCCCCTGTGGTTGTATGAATCAGATAAATCAGGTGAAAATAGAAATATACATGAAACGTCTAAAGAGTAATACTAGTATATGAGTATATAAATACCGGGGGGGGGGGTTGATGCGGAAACTGGGACGCGTCCCTGGTCAACTGGGGACGTAAGGTCAGTGTTATTTAGAGATTTTGTTTTTAATGTTTGATTTTTTTTTATTGGTTGTTTTAGTTTTAATTTGACTATTTAGGGGGAAGAGGGGGGGGTGGTGACATCTCTCAAAATGCTTTAGGAGGGGCCCTGCTTCGAAGCCCCACTGAATCCTTGAATGTGTGATGCTGTCTGTCTGTCTGTCTAATTATTTGTGCACTTAAATGCGTGAATCTGTATGTGCATTTGGCATATTTAAATAAACATTGAACATCAGAATGTATATAAGGAAAAATTCCAAGAGCGACTAAGCTAAACTGACTTAAAGAAGGGCCACAGCCATGGGCGTCGTTAGGAATTTTTCCGGGGGGGGGCAAAAATTTTCCAGGGGGGGGGGGCAAATAACAACTTTATGACATTTTTTTAAATGTAAGGGGGGGGGAGCAAATGCCCCCCTCTTATATGACATTTTTTCAAAATGTAGGGTGGGGGGCAAATTCCCCCCTTGCCCCCCCCCATGAATACGCCCATGGCCACAGCGAGGGTGGTGAAATACCCAAACACTTATTCGGGCCCCAAGTGATTGAGGGGTGCGGTCGCTTTCGACATTTTATTTTTATTCACCATTCATGATGCGAATCGGTTGGAAGTGAGGCTAAGAGCATACCCACCTTCACCGTTGTCGCAGTTTGTCTGGGAAGCCCCGTAATTCCTAAATGCGGCCCTGCTTAATGTGTACATTGTTTCTTTTTTGTTCTCTCCCCTCAAACATCTGTGCCACCTTCATTTTATTTGTTTTGTTGGTCAAACTGTTTTGAAACTCTCAAATAAAATAAATAAATAATGATTTACAAGTATTGAATTAGTTATTGGTGTTTTTGAATGCATGAATGAATTTTATGTTTTTTTTTTGTTTCCACTCCTTTTCTTTTATTTGATGTAAAAGTATATTGTAATTATTTTTAAAGCAGATGTTAACTCTCTAAATCCCGTTAATTTCAATCCCGTTAATTTCACGACTTAATGGAAGGAGCTGCTGATAGATTTATATTTAGTGCAGGTTGCTCCCAACTATAACAGTAAATGGTGGTGTGACTTTATCTTGGTAATCTAGATAGAATATTTGTAGTTTTGTGTGGGGGTAGGTGTGTTTTAGACATTTGTAGTTTTGTGTGTGGGTATGTGTGTTTAAGACATTTGTAGTTTTGTGTGTGGGTATGTGTGTTTAAGACATTTGTAGTTTTGTGTGTGGGTATGTGTGTTTAAGACATTTGTAGTTTTGTGTGGGGGTAGGTGTGTTTAAGACATTTGTAGTTTTGTGTGTGGGTATGTGTGTTTAAGACATTTGTAGTTTTGTGTGGGGGTATGTGTGTTTAAGACATTTGTAGTTTTGTGTGTGGGTATGTATGTTTAAGATATTTGTAGTCGTGTGTGTGTGTGTATTTGTATGTGACATTTGTAATTTTTTGTGTGTAGACCTATATGTATGTGACATTAGCAGTTGTGTGTATGTGTTATGTATGGTCTTAACAGACTGAAGCGCTTTAAGTTTATGCAATAGTTTTATCTAGGCAATGTTGATTATTAATTTATTCTTTATGTTTCTATAAAAATAAATACGAAATATTATTGAACATAAATCTAGTGTAAAACTATTTACAGATGACCCCCATCTTATTACATTTCTGGTCCTTTAACTTTCATTCATATCTTTTTTTTTTTTTTAAAAAGGCATATATATGTTAGTCATTATTAGAATAGTTCAATTAAAATACTATTAAACAAATAAAAATATGTAAGACTGTAAATAGTTTTTTTTTCCCTCATAAGCCCCACTAATCATAACCAGGACATACTACGTTCACTGAATGTTGGTAATCGTCAATAACTAATGGATTTTTTTTAAAAAAATACAGATGCTGATGTTGAATTATTTTTGTTTTCCAAACTTGAAACTTCAGCTTCAGGCCCCACAGTAAACCTGTCAACAACACACAGGGCTGCCGTCAGGATCCCACCCAACGAATACTTAGTCATTTTTAACAGTGCCGGCCTTAGACATTTTTGTGATATAGGCAAGGACAAAAATGCCGCCCTTTTGAGTTTCATTTTTCTAAGAAAACTCTATAAATGCTATTTATTATAATACATTTTTAAAATTTGGCAACTTAATAAAAGTTAAAGAGTTTTAAGTATACGTAGTATATTTTAGGAAGTTTTTTTTTTTTTTGCTTAGTTAAAAAAGTAATGCGCTGATTCACGTCATCGATAGTTTTATTATTTGTTATCCTCATTTTTAGTTCTTTTCACTCATGATAACTGGTTAAATGATCTAGAGATTTTTCATGATGCTGCAATATTCTTCTTCTTCCTTTGGCTCTACAGCCCATTTAGGGCCCTGGCCTGCCATACTACACTTCTCCACTTTTCCCGATCCATGGTCTTCTTCCTCCACTCTCTCACTCCTATGGCTTTAAGGTCTTTCTCCACTTCCTCCAACCATCTGCTTCTTGGCCTGCCTTTAGGCCTTTTCTCATTAGGTGTTGTCTTATAAATCGTTTTTGGACCTCTGTTGTTTTCCATTCTTTCTATGTGCCCTACCCACCTTAATCTATTCATTTTAATTTCAGCTGTTATATTTGGTTCTTCATACAGTTCATACAGCTCTGAATTGGTTCTACTTCTCCACTCGTTATTGTCCTTTACTGGCCCATATATTTTCCTAAATATTTTCCTTTCCCAAGTGTTTAGCATATTTTCTGCTTGTTTGCTGATGGTCCATGTTTCGCTACCATATGTTACTGCTGGCCGGATCATTGTCTTGTATATGGTTTTTTTAATTTTTCTGGAGATCTGTCTGTTTTTCAGTATTTTATGCAGTGTATAATATATTCTGTTCCCTACTTCTATTCTGTTTTTTATCTCTATCATTATATCGTTTTTCTCACTTATGGTTGATCCCAGGTATTTAAAGTTTTCTACTCTTTCAAATGCTCTATCACTGATTTTGAAAAATTTTTCTCTTCCTTCTTTTTCATTTCTTTGTAACAGCATATATTGAGTGTTTGTTTCGTTTACTGTTAAACCTGCATTCTGAGCTGCTGTTTCTAATTCTATGTATGCTTTTTGCTATATCCTTGCTTTGCTTTCCTATCAATGTTATGTCATCAGCATATGCAAGGTATTGGATGGGTTCTGTAAATATTGTTCCTGCTTTCATAGACTTTGTTTTTTCACTTCTGAGGTAGTGTGTTATCAGTTCCTCGCTTATCCAACTGTATGTTTCTTATGACTTTTTCTAGGGTTAAGTTGAAAAGTATGCACGAAAGGGAGTCTCCTTGTCTAAGTCCTTGGTTTACTTTAAATTCTCTTGAGCTTTCCCCTTGGATTTTCACTTTGCTTCTTGAGTTGTTTAATGTCATACGTACTAGTCTAATGAGCTTGTTGGGGATACACAACTCCTGCAATGTTTTGTAAAGATAATTTCTATTGATGCTGTCATATGCCATCTTGAAATCTATGTACAGCTGATGTAGGTTTATATTATGCTCATAACATTTTTCTAGAGTGTTTCGAAGGGAAAAGATGTGGTCTGTGGTTGCTCTGCTAGGCCTGAAACCACATTGATAGTCACCTAATACTGTTTCACTGAAATTCCCTATTCTGCAGGCTATTATTTTTGTTAGTATTTTATAAACAGTGTTGAGAAGTGAGATTCCTCTGTAGTTGTTGCAGTTAAGTTTCGAACCTTTCTTGTGTAGCGGAACTATTAAGGCTGTTTCCCATTCTGTTGGCATTATCTCTTCTTTCCATATTTTATTGACCATCCTGTGTATTTCTAAGTGTAGTGTGCGTCCTCCATATTTGAGTAACGATGCTGCAATATACTTGACAAATTTTTCCAGTCACAACTGCCATGTGTTGCTAAGGCAGATTTACTCCTGTTATATATTCTGCAGCAAAAACAATATACCTTTTATACTGACGTAGAATAAATCAACCATTTCCTTTTTAAAGTTTCTCCGTTAGCCAGTTTGCGCGTATAGTGGTAATTAGAAAATTGTCTCCCACTTTCATCTTTTGGAAACAAGACTCAAATTTGATCTGCTTTGGATCATGCTGAATAAGAAAACAACGATCTGGTCATTTAGCAGGATCATCCATTATATCTGGTCATTTAGCAGGATCCTCCATTATATCTGGTCATTTAGCAGGATCCTCCATTATATCTGGTCATTTAGCAGGATCCTCCATTATATCTGAATCAAATTCATTTATTTTTTTTTTAATTTTTATATTTTTTTTATTTCGCTGGAATTTGCCGCTCCTTGAAATAATACCGCTCTAGGCGGCTGCCTATATTGCCTATACCTAAAGCCGGCACTGATTTTTAAAGCCGGTGACTGTATCCGACGCGACGGCCCTGAACAACCAGTAAATACATTCACACATCAAAGTTAGCTCAGACACGATCAAGAGTATGGTGGTTCAACACAAAGCTTATTTATTAATCGTGCTCTTTTTTTTCCCCCACTGCAATTACACAACATGTGTGCAAGTTAACAAGTGTGTGAAGTCCCTGTAAGGATGAGATGAAATCTCTTAGATCCTATAAACCACTAATGGGACGGTTTTTATGGTGCCCTTCTTTCATCCCCCACCATAGCCGATTGTGCAATGTCCATGGAGGCACCACGGGAGATTATATCGGGAACTTGAGCCAAGACCTGAAAAATTTTCCTTGCTCTTCACCGGAGATCGAACCAGGTACCTTCAGGACGACAGTCGAGCGTGTTACCGCACGACCATCCGTTAACAAGTATCAACGGTCGAGAAGATCATTGATACTGAATTGGGTGTTTCGCGGTTGAGGTTGGGTGTTCAATAAGCGTGATGCCCGTTGCTTAGCCCCGTTACTGGATACTGGCTTACTGAATACTGGGTTACTGTATACTGGCTAACTGGATACGGGGTTACTGTATACTGGCTTACTGGATACTGGGTTACTGTATACTAGCTTACTGGAATACTGACTTATTGGATACCGGGTTACTGGATACTGGGTTACTGGATACTGGGTTACTGGATACTGACTTACTGTATACTAGCTTACTGGATACTGGCTTACTGGATACTGGCTTACTGGATACTGGCTTACTGGATACTGGCTTACTGTATACTAGCTTACTGGATACTGACTTACTGTATACTGGCTTACTGCATACTGGCTTACTGTATACTGACTTACTTTATACTGGCTTACTTCATACTGGCTTACTGTATAATGACTTTTTGGATACTGGCTTACTGTAAACTGACTTTTTGGATACTGGGTTACTGTATACTGACTTTTTGGATACTGGGTTACTGTAAACTGACTTTTTGGATACTGGCTTACTGTAAACTTACTTTTTGAATACTGGCTTACTGTATACTGACTTATTATTAAATACTGGGTTACTGTAAAATGGGTTAATGTAAACTGGTTTATCGTATAATGGCTTACTGAATGCTGGCTAACTGTACACTGGCTTACTTGATAATGGCTTATTGTACACTGGCTTACTGGATACTGGCTTACTGGATACTAGCATTTTAAAACATTTTTAATTGTGTTTTTTTATAAAAACTTTTTGGAGTGTAAAATTAAAAATATGTCTTTACCTGTCGACTGATTTATTGAGTTAATAGTACTTATTAGCCATGAACTGCTCACAGTCAAATGTACTGTAAACATGAACTGCTCACAGTCAAATGTACTGTAAACATGAACTGCTCACAGTCAAATGTACTGTAGACATGAACTGCTCACAGTCAAATGTACTGTAAACATGAACTGCTCACAGTCAAATGTACTGTAAACATGAACTGCTCACAGTCAAATATATTGTAGACATGAACTGTTCACAGTCAAATGTACTGTAGACATGAACTGCTCACAGTCAAATGTACTGTAGACATGAACTGCTCACAGTCAAATGTACTGTAGACATGAACTGCTCACAGTCAAATGTACTGTAGACATGAACTGCTCACAGTCTAATGTACTGTAGACATGAACTGCTCACAGTCAAATGTACTGTAGATGCTGAACTGCTCACAGTCAAATGTACTGTAGACATGAACTGCTCACAGTCAAATGTACTGTAGACATGAACTGCTCACAGTCAAATGTACTGTAGACATGAACTGCTCACAGTCTAATGTACTGTAGACATGAACTGCTCACAGTCAAATGTACTGTAGACATGAACTGCTCACAGTCAAATGTACTGTAGACATGAACTGCTCACAGTCAAATGTACTGTAGACATGAACTGCTCACAGTCAAATGTACTGTAGACATGAACTGCTCACAGTCAAATGTACTGTAGACATGAACTGCTCACAGTCAAATGTACTGTAGACATGAACTGCTCACAGTCAAATGTACTGTAGACATGAACTGCTCACAGTCAAATGTACTGTAGACATGAACTGCTCACAGTCAAATGTACTGTAGACATGAACTGCTCACAGTCAAATGTACTGTAGACATGAACTGCTCACAGTCAAATGTACTGTAGACATGAGCTGCTCACAGTCAAATGTACTGTAGACATGAACTGCTCACAGTCAAATGTACTGCAGACATGAGCTGCTCACAGTCAAATGTACTGCAGACATGAGCTGCTCACAGTCAAATGTACTGCAGACATGAGCTGCTCACAGTCAAATGTACTGCAGACATGAGCTGCTCACAGTCAAATGTACTGCAGACATGAGCTGCTCACAGTAACAAATGTACTGTAGACATGAACTGCTCACAGTCAAATGTACTGCAGACATGAGCTGCTCACAGTCAAATGTACTGCAGACATGAGCTGCTCACAGTCAAATGTACTGTAAACATGAACTGCTCACAGTCAAATGTACTGTAAAGCATGAACCTGCTCACAGTCAAATGTACTGTAAACATGAACTGCTCACAGTCAAATGTACTGTAAACATGAACTGCTCACAGTCAAATGTACTGTAGACATGAACTGCTCACAGTCAAATGTACTGCAGACATGAACTGCTCATCCAAGTCAAATGTACTGCAGACATGAACTGCTCACAGTCAAATGTACTGTAGACATGAATTGCTCACAGTCAAATGTATCTGTAGACATGAACTGCTCACAGTCAAATGTACTGTAGACATGAACTGCTCACAGTCAAATGGACTGTAGCATGAGCTGCTCAAGGTCAAAGTGTACTGTAGACATGAGCTGCTCACAGTCAAATGTACTGTAGACATGAGCTGCTCACAGTCAAATGTACTCAGAGACATGAGCTGCTCAGTCAAATGTACTGTAGACATGAGCTGCTCACAGTCAAATACCAGAGACATGAGCTGTCAGAAGTCAAATGTACTGTAGACATGAGCTGCTCACAGTCAAATGTACTGTAAACATGAGCTGCTCACAGTCAAATGTACTGTAAACATGAACTGCTCACAGTCAAATGTACTGTAAACATGAACTGCTCACAGTCAAATGTACTGTAAACATGAACTGCTCACAGTCAAATGTACTGTAGACATGAACTGCTCACAGTCAAATGTGTACTGTAGACATGAACTGCTCACAGTCAAATGTACTGTAGACATGAACTGCTCACAGTCAAATGTACTGCAGACATGAACTGCTCACAGTCAAATGTACTGCAGACATGAACTGCTCACAGTCAAATGTACTGTAGACATGAGCTGCTCACAGTCAAATGTACTGTAGACATGAGCTGCTCACAGTCAAATGTACTGTAGACATGAGCTGCTCACAGTCAAATGTACTGTAGACATGAACTGCTCACAGTCAAATGTACTGTAGACATGAACTGCTCACAGTCAAATGTACTGTAGACATGAACTGCTCACAGTCAAATGTACTGTAGACATATGAACTGCTCACAGTCAGCCGTACTGTAGACATGAGCTGCTCACAGTCAAATGTACTGTAGACATGAGCTGCTCACAGTCAAATGTACTTTAGATATGAGCTGCTCACAGTCAAATGTACTGTAGACATGAGCTGCTCACAGTCAAATGTACTGTAGACATGAACTGCTCACAGTCAAATGTACTGTAGACATGAACTGCTCACAGTCAAATGTACTGTAGACATGAGCTGCTCACAGTCACATGTACTGCAGACATGAGCTGCTCACAGTCAAATCTACTGTAATTAGCTGCACATGAACTACGGCGGTTAAGAGCGTGTTACACAACGAGTCAGAGTGTTTAAGTGTACTGTTATTAATCTACAGAATTATTGAATTCCTTTTTTTTTTTATTGCTGAGCTCAAACCTATGATTGGCCTACTTTTGAAGTGATTTTCTTGAGACCAGATCTCATCCCCCCCCCCGACACTATTTACAGTCACACTTCCACACTCACACAATCTATTGATGCTCTTTGTACTTTCTGTCCAGGCTATGTTCTTAGTAAAAATTAAAAATAAAAACTCAATGAATTATTCGATAGACTTATCCGAGTTAAATTGTGCTGTTCTATAAGCTCCATTTCAATTATGGGGTGGGGAGGGGGTGGGGTGGAAATCTATAAAGCAACGTGTTATTTTTTTTTTTATTTATTTGGGGGGGGGGGAGGGGGGAAACGCAGTACAAAAACATAATGAATGAATGTGACGGATGGCCTTGTGGTGTAGAACAGTGCAGATACTCGACTGTCGACCTGAGGGTCCTGGGTTCGATCCTCGGTGATAACCATTTGGGAATTTTTCCAGGTGAAATTTGTTTCAAATTCGTCACACAAATCCCGCCCAAATGGGTACCATGAGCAATGGTACATATTTCAAATTTTCTTGCACTAGACCTGAGAAATTTTATTTTAATATGCATTAGCAATAAAAAAAAAACGATAGTATTACTGACAGTATTTCAGAAAGATGTATATAACTTTCATTAAAACTGAGTTTGTAAACTGTCTCCAATTTCATGAAACGACGTGTCTACATTCGTCCTTTCTGCATGGTGGCACCCTGTGTACTGCTCTGCATGGTATAAAACCGACTATACAGCGAGAGTTTTTTTTCTGCAATGAAATTAAGAACTCTTCATTTTGGTGTCGCCCCTTAAATAGTGTCACCCGGTGCAGCCCGCACCCCCCCCCCACCCTGCACTGGGTAGGTTACTACTTATTACTTTTATGCGTTATCAATTCTAATAGACACATTTGCTATTTTTTATTACACATAAGTGAAAGTAGATACAGAAATCATTAACCTAATGGTAAATTCAAATCGAGAGAACATCATTTTAAAAAAAGGACCTTATTAAAAAAGTCTTTTTTTTTCCACGTGACATTTTTTTTTTCTAGTACTGAGTTTTAATTAAACAAAAAAAAAACCCTCAATGAAAACAATACGAGATATTACATTTTAAAAGCAACAACTCATACAAATATACTATGTTGAATCTAGAGTGGAAGAGTCCACTCATACAAATATTACTATGTTGAATCTAGAATGGGAGAGTCCACTCTTAAAATTCCAGGCCAACGTCTGAAAGTTTCTTTATCTTCAGTGTCAATATTTGACAATTTGAAAGTTGGCAACAAGATCACGTCTATTTCTTTTTTTATTTACTGAATTTCTTAATGGATATTTTAGTGTTCAGAGATTGTTAATTACATCTTGATGAAATATTGATATAATGTATTTCAATCAGCCGTTTCCAACAAATTTAAATAAGTGCTCAAGTGATTAATTTATAGGTCAGACCATAGAACTCAACCTTCACGTATTTATATATAAAAAGATTCAATGCCATCTTATAATTGCGTGGCCAAAAAAAAAAAAAGAAGGACAATATTTTCATTAAAAATAGAACTGTATGCTCGTAAATAGCAACAAAAAACAAAACACAAAGAACATTTTTTCTTAAATCAATTATCAGGAATATGTCTGATACGATATTTACTCGTCTGATTTCGATCGGAGCATTGTGTTGCACAGTCTCATACCAACAGCAGCCTGTGCTGTGGAATGCTGCCCTGTTCAAACCGGCTGATCAGAGCACCACCTTCACCATCTACGTGGCCAGCTGGGGAAACGATGGGAAGCACAGCTTCTATACGAATCCGCGGAACTGTCAACAGACTTACAGCAACAACCCGGCCTGGTGGCTGGTAGACTTGAGAGGAACTTTCGTCATAGAACAAATTGTTCTAACCAACCTGTAAGTAGCTGTTGTATCACGTGACATTTAAATAATGTGCGTGTAGAATTAAAAGATATGTAATAAATAAATAGATTCAAATAAATAATTATAGTATACATATACATAGATATATACATTTTCTCAAAAAATATGTGTATAAATATAAAGAGCAACGAGAGGCATCATAAAGAGATATGTATCAAGAATGAAGGTATAAATATAAAGAGCAACGAGAGGCGTATAAATGATAAAGAGATATGTATCAAGAATGAAGGTATAAATATAAAGAACAGAGAGATGGTTGAGTAATGGTGCGACTCCAGACACCTAACAGGTAGGACCGTTCATTGGTATAGGAGGACTTACTAAGATGTTGCTAAGGGCTCATCATTTAAATATGCATGTGTGCGTACAATTTTGACTATTCTGATCGCTATTATCCGGCCTCTATACTACCCGGCTTATATAATAATATTTATTCGTGATAAAATGATTTTTTTTTGTTTCAGTAATAATAATAGAAAAAAATAGTATTTAATGTTTCAGCAATAAAAATGATGGTATAGGTAAGGCAGTTCATTATTATTTATAAAGCTACGGCCTATCCAGCTTTTGGCAATTAAAGGAACGTATTTGCGCCTCATGAATTTTTTTTTCTAGTTTCATTTCTATGCATTAAATACAAACAACATACTTAGCTCACTCAACAAGTGTTTCCAGGGAGGAAAGGGGAGTGGGGGTGGGGTAAGCGACAGTCAATCTAAATTCTCGTTATTTTCTTAAAGCTAATATATTTCTTCCAGACCGGACGCAACTTCAATAAGAATGAAAGACTTTCAAATAGAAGTGTTTGAAACAGATCCAAGAGACTCGCCTGTGTTTCCCAATGTTACAGGTAAAGTCTGCCTTAACATAAGCACGTCTGCTAGCAATGGTACCTCCACCTGGAACTGTACCACACCATTGGTTGGTAGATATGTCTGGAATATCATGTGAGTAGACATTTATATGGTGTATGCCTGGAACATCATGTGAGTAGACATTTTTATCAAGTAAGCCTGGAATATCATGTGAGTAGACATTTATATAATGTATGCCTGGACTATTAACTAAGTAGATATTTATATCATGTATGTCTGGACTATCATGTAAGTAGACATTATTATTGTGCCTGAACTATCATGTAAGTAGACATTATTATTATGCCTGGACTATCATGTAAGTAGACGTTATTATTATGTATGCATGAACTATCATTTAAGTAGATATTTATATCATGTATGTCTGGACTATCATGTAAGTAGACATTATTATTGTGCCTGAACTATCATGTAAGTAGACATTATTATTATGCCTGGACTATCATGTAAGTAGACATTTATATCAATAATGTTCTGTCCTTTAATTCAAATTAGACATGTACTCGTGTTCTCTGATATTATAATCGGTACTTAGACTGGGTTTTTAAGTAATAGGGCAAACAATAAAAATTAGACCCTCTGACTAACTCATCAAAACGATACTAATTATATAGTCCCGATTTAACGATTTTTCCAATTGTATTTTGAGTAAATCAAACATTGGACCATTAGTATATTAGCTAAAAGCTACTAAAAATGCAGAAATACATATAAAATCAATACAAATCTTAGATTTGTAGTAAAAATGCATCCAGTAATAAAAGGGATAAAAAAAAGGCGTCTGAACAATAAAATAACTAAAATGGCAACAAAAAAGTTGATTGAAAAAAAAATCTGAACTTTAAATAATTGTATTTACTTAACATGCATTACAGGCGTCATAAGCAGTACCTCCATGCTGTAGAATACAAAATTATGGTCAGTGAAGTCCTGCGTCGAGTGTTCTCTGCCTACAAAAAAAGAACTGGACAACAGATTATCAACCCGGCCGCTCTGAGAAACCTAACGGACGTTGATTCACATTTGCTGTGTGCCATGGAGTGCAGGAGTCTGAGAGAGACAGAGACATGCACGGCGTTTAACTGGTTTCCGTTGACACAAGAGTGCCAGCTGTTCAAAGTGGACGCCAGAGATGTGACTAGCTTTCAAGTGATGAAGGCAGCAGACGTCTTTAGTTTCACGGAAATATTTTAGTCTGTTGTTGTTGTTTTTGTTTTCAGTGTTTCAAAAAAAAAAAATGACATGAAGTTTTGGGATCCTTGCAATTAAAAGTGTGTGTTATTTTAAAATATATTTTTAATTTGTATACCGATTTATTTATTTGTTGCGAATTACTGCAGCTTTGTTATTTTTAAGTGGAAATATTGGTTCTAATAAAGTCTCTTCACGAAATGATAATAAATTATCTTCTTTATTGTTGAATCAAAAATACATGAAGTTTTTTTTTTCGTATGTAAATTTAAGGCCAGTACTATTAAAAGGTGTATGCTGCATATTTATTTTATCTCAATCAGGGAGAATAATGAAATCAATTTATTTGTTATCAATATATAAAAAGAGCAGGTCTGACCGGTCTCTGGTCCAAGCAAACCAATTACTTCTTTTTTACTACCGGCAACACTGTTAATAGACAAACACACACTCACTCACAGTTATATAGATCAGTGTCTGGAGGCAAGACTATTGTGTGTGTGTGTGTGTGTGTGTGTTTGTGTTTGTGTGTGTGTGTGTGTGTGGCAGTGTGTGTGTGTGTGTGTGTGTTGATGTTGTTGCGTTAGCAGGTCGATCTGCCTCCGAGCTCGTCCACGGGTCGACCTTTGCAGTGAATTTCCTTAAATGTCCACTCAATAGCTCCATCACCCACCAACTTCACTGCTCGACACATTATAGATTTCCTGAGGCAGTTGAAAGATTTGAAAGAGTATCATGGACATATCCTAATGTCGATATCAGTTTCCGAAAATCGACAACGCACTGAACCCTAAATCAGTGGTTCTCAAACTTTGTTCTATTCGCGACCCACTACGAAAACCCGTTCGGCTTTCACGAAATAAAAAAAAAAGGATACAATATAAACTAATGTAAAATTAATTGTTAATTATTTTCAATAAAGTAATTATGAAAATATTTGATTGGCCCGTTTAAAATAAGCTAAACTAGCCATGTATCACTAGTCGTGATACACTCTTTCTGAGAACCTCTGTCCTAAATTATCCTTTTAAGAAAAAAAAATTGTCTACAAATTTTAAGAAACTGATCCGCTTTTTTTAATTCCAGATCTGTGCCCATAAGTTTTGTTGTCTTCTTTAAGACAAAAATAAAAATCGAAACTTAAAGAAAAAAAAATGAAAGCAATAGTTATTTATTCTCCTTGAACGTCTATTAATATTAGTAAATATGGATTCAGATTGGTTATTTGCTTAGTAAAATTGATGTTTTTTTTCACAAAACAATGTATACTTCTTTCTCATCTAAATTCTCATTGGCCAGGCCAAAGTAACGACCCTTTGTTACATGTAGATATATAAAGGTGCCAGAGTTTGTAGAAAGCGAATATGTTATCAAAGCTACCAAACATAACTTTTTCTTTTTATGATTCTGGCTGAAATTATGATTGTGGCTACATTTGTACATATTTTGATGTTGAGTTTGTTGGACTTAGTCACAATGCAGCAGTTACCTCTGTACAACGCTGCACTGTTCAAACCTTCAGTTCACAGCAGTACTCTGGGCACATTTGTAGCCAGCAGGGCCAATGATGGAAATCGAAATTATTACAGTAAACCCACTAACGTTCATCACACCAACCTTACAAATCCTGCCTGGTGGATGGTGGATCTGAGAGGAACATTTGTCATAGAACAGATTGTTCTAACCAACAGGTGAGTGTAATACAATCATAGCCATTGTTTGAGATATTGTTATATAGAAGCTATGACGACCAAAAAAAATAGAAACTGGTAAATTAAAAATACAGACTCAGCTCTGTACGAGACAACATTGTCCGTTGGCATGGTAACAACTATACTCTGCTTGGGAAAAACTACTGATTTTTTTTTAAAGGAATTAATGTGTTAACCCCTTCTCTATTCTGTGAACTAATTTATTCAAACCTCGGTTATCAGAGTCTCAGATTTCGTCGATCGTCGTTCAATTAAAATCAACCAATCGCCTCGGTTTATAAAAATATTTATTTAACATTGTATTAAATATATCTGCATCATTTTTTATTGGACGGATTGTTGATAAAAAAAAACCCAGCCACAACGAATATAGATAGATAGATAGACAGACAGACAGACAGACAGACAGACAGACAGACAGACAGACAGACAGACATACAGACAGACAGACAGATAGATAGACAGACAGACAGACAGACAGACAGACAGACAGGCAGGCAGACAGACAGACAGACAGACAGACAGACAGACAGACAGACAGATAGATAGATAGATAGATAGATAGATAGATAGATAGATAGATAGATAGATAGATAGATAGATAGATAGATAGATAGATAGATAGATAGATAGATAGATAGATAGATGGATGGATGGATGGATGGATGGATGGATGGATGGATGGATGGATGGATGGATGGATGGATGGATGGATGGATGGATGGATGGATGGATGGATGGATGGATGGATGGATGGATGGATGGATGGATGGATGGATGTATGGATGGATGGATGGTTGGTTGGATGGATGGATGGATGGATGGTTGGATGGATGGATGGATGGATGGATGGATGAATGGATGGATGGATGATTGGATGGATGGACAGGGCGCCATCCACCTCCCAGATCATCCTTTCATTTTTTAGAAATATACTTGAGAAAAGGACTACTAAATTTTAGCTAAGACCAGAGCGTAGTCAAAGATAAGGGTCGTCCAGAAGACGACTTAGAGTGATTGTCATGTGCGGGGCCTGTAGCCGTAGGTGTAGGCCCTAAACCAACCGTGCTTCTATCGCGCGCCCGTCATGCCTGGGGCTGTCATTGCCGCCACTGCGTAGTTGCTGACAGATAATTAAAAAGAAACATTGCCAAAACAGACTCTCTGACGGACGCAGACCAAGCCGATCTTATGATTATGCTAATACAGAGATCTCTATCCCCCCACTACCGGAAGGGAATTCCTCCCAGGGTTGATCTGATGCTAATGGTCGCTCAAAGCCCACACTTTTCTTTGCTCCCCCCCTCTCTCCCCTACGACATAAGAACTGCAATGCAATGCAAACAGTATTATGTGTTACTTGTAATGTCCTATTTCGTCATTTTTTTTCTCCCCCAATCAGGGCAGACCAGTGGTCAGTAAGGCTAAAAGACTTTCAGATAGAAGTGTTTGAGACAGATCCAAGAGACCTACCGAAGTTCCCAAATGTCACCGGTAAACTTTGCCTCAACATGAGCACAGCTGTAAGCAACGGTACCTACACCTGGAACTGTACAAGTCCATTGATCGGGAGATATGTCTGGATCATTATGTGAGTATTGATGTACAGACAAGAAGATCAAAGGCCCGGTACCCCGGACTGGCGAGTATTATTTTTAGCCAAGCAGGAGATAACTCCCCTTGAGTGATACTAAAATTTTGGAAATTGCCCCAGTCTATTTTTAGCCGCGGAAGTACGTACGCCAGGCTAGCCGATCATGATGTATTAGATCCGTCTTTAACAGCTTGGTAACCCTCCTGCCATACTATATAGGGGCTCCTTCCTAGATAAACTATTTCCCCAAGCCAGGGGCTGTTAATGGGAGGAACTCAACCCGCCATCTATAGGACGTAAGTGGGCATAAAAGGGTTATTTGTCTTATTTTCTATTTCGAATGATACAATGATCTCTACTCTAGTGCTAAGAGATAAATTTAATGAAAACCCTCATAAAAATCTTATTCTATTCCTATTAACATGGAATTTTAATAAGGAGGAGCTGTTTATTGTGTTATGTCTGTTCATTAAATTTATGGTTTAGATATTATTGTTCAAAATTTTCTAAAATTCACACTTTAAGAAATAATCTACGAAAATTACTGCATTCACCATATCATCGAATTGTGTCGAACAATTAGATTGGTGAGTTATAGAAGTGTTATTTTTTTTTTTTTAAAAGTACTTTTGAGTAAATGAACACATATATTTAAAAAAAAAAGTAGTAAAATTACTTTAGCCCTGAAAGCCATCACGAACAAATATATTTCTATATAAAAGTTCTAAGAAAATATCAGAAGTTGATAAATAAAAAAAAAAACAATGTGTGGTATATATTCCTATTTAAAACAGTTTATGGAAACATAAATCTTGTGTTTCTAATTAACTTAGTTTAATTTCATGACGTGGCGACATTCCGTTTCTTTATTTGATGTTGTTTTTTAAGTAAATTTATTACAAACATTTTGTTTGTGTGTATGTGTGTGTGTGTGGTTACGTTAATAGGTCCTACACAGAGGAAAAACGTCATGCATTGTTGTTTATTAAAGACGGTCCTCGGAAACTTTTAAATGGAAATATTTAGATGGAAACATTTAGATGGAAACATTTAGATGGAAACATTTAGATGGAAACATTTAGATGGAAACATTTAGATGGAAGATCCTCAAGTAGTTAGTGACGTCAAACGTGTATACCATACCATAGGCATATATTTCACTTATCAGAGCCATTCTAAAGTATTGGTTTGGGGGGGGGTATAAGGCCCCGGGGGAGGGGGTAGGCAGAGGATTTCAGATGTTTTACAACCCCTAGGTAAAAGAGGGAATGGCATCTCTAGGGTAGAGACCAGTGCTCGATTTAAGAAAAAACCAGTGCCGGGGATGAAAAACAAATTTCTGCAGAGCCGGGTATAAATGTCTATGGTTTCATCCCCGGCAGAGCCGGGGGATGACAGTACTCAGTGCCCGGGGATATACCCCTATTGCAGTGGGATACCTAGTAGGTTGAGTTCGACCACCATTAGGTTGATGAATTCTTAATTGCAGTAAATTATTTTTGCTTTTTATTTTTTGTTTCCAGGCGTCATAAGCAGTATCTTCACGCAGCAGAGTATGAAATTATGGTCAGCGAGGTCATCAACCGACTGCTTCCTTCCTATAGAAGTACGTCTGACCAAAAAATTATCAACATCCCCGCACTGCGGAACCTGACAGACATTCGCTCATCATTACAGTGTGCCGTGGAGTGTTTCGGTGTGAGGGAAACAGAAGCCTGCACGGCGTTTAACTGGCTTTCATCGACCAGAGAGTGCCAACTGTTCAAACTTGACGCCAGAAACCAACTTCCTAGCTCAAATCTGATGTTTTTTCCTGAATCCGAGTGTTTTACAGAGATATTTTAGCTGCTATGTGACAAAACGACATTACATGTATTGTCAATAATTTGTTTTAAATTTTGTGACATGTGACGTTAATGAAAATGTCATAAGGGCGTTCTTCTATGTGACCGTTATGATACGTCAGGAGTGTCCTGATGACTTTGAGAGTCAACACGCAGGACTAATTTTTTAAAAGGAAAACAATGGGGAGGGGGGGGCTGTAACACATATTGCCAGATTTAGTTGCATCTTCGTCACAATCAATTATACTTTATAAAATTTGCTTTGAGAAGGGCGGCATTGAATTCTCACTAGGGTCGTATTCGGGTCGCGGGCTGTGCACCCATGGTTTATAAATATGTTAATAATGCGTATAATTGTGTTCATTTGTTTTGGACAACAAAAAAATAGGTTAGTCTTGTCCGGCTGTTGTTGTTGGTTTTTTTTTACTAAATTTTTACTTTGGACTTGTACGACTATTAATATTTTATAGTTATAAGGAGTGCGTGAATGGAATGTAAGGAGTACGTGAATGGAATGTAAGGTGTACGTGAGTGGAATGTGATGTGTGCGTGAATGTAATGTAAGATGTATTTCAGTGGAATGGTATATGTCATTGTACGTGAGTTGAATGTAAGGTGTATTTGAGTTGACTTTAAGGTGTATTTGAGTGGAATAAATGTGTACGTGAGTGGAATTAAGGTGTGCGTGAGTGGAATGTGAGGTGTACGTGAGTGGAATGCAGTTGACACGACTCTTACCGAATCTATCAATAATATGTATCAATAATAGATACAACAACAAATATTATAAAGCAGAGATTGGGTTCTATATACTTTGTCATACCAAGAACATGTACTCGAATACTTTTTTTTTTTGGAGTAGCTATACTCATACTTGCACCTCGGGTATCGTGTACACATAGTCTTACTGGCATTTTATTTTTAAAAAACTTGGGTGCTCGTACTTGCACGATCAGTACATGGAACGTGTCTGTTATACCAACAGAATGGCTAGGGGCGGGCAGTCAGATTGACAGACAGTTAAGCGGGCAATTTTTTTTGTCAATAAGAAACTGAACGACTCATTGTGTCAATATTTTCATCAGTGCGAACGAATGGTCAACAAGACTATGAAGTAGAAGTGTTTGAGAAAAAAATAAATTGATCATTTGGGAGCCTCAAAAAAAAAAATCAATGAAGAGCCACATGTGACGACCATTGCCATAGAACAGTGCTCAGATCAGATATAGAACACTATTTCCCAAAGTGCGGCACGCGAAGATTTTTGGCGGTGGTACGCGCTGCACCATGCTGAAAACATCGGGAAAACATGCACGGCTAACGCGTCATGCCGGTAAAAAACAAATTGCCAGTTTGTTTTTTGTTGTTTTTTTTTACTAGGGGTACTCAATATTATAAAAATCAAAAAAAAAGGGTACACATATCTCGAAAGTTTGGGAAACACTGACGTAAAATATCGAGCGCGTCCTGGCTTTGTTTAAATTTTATTATTTTATTCACTTGCTATACATCGTATCTACTTTGACATGATAATCTTTAAATAAATATTTTCCCCATTATGAACACTACTTAACAGGCTATTATACTCCTAATTTCGCAAAGATTTTACAGCATGGACGCGAACTTATTATAATCGTGTTTTGTTCTGTAGAGTATACATGTTTGGCCAAATTTGAGCCTTCTCACTGAATTTTTTTTTAAAGTTCAAAAGTAGAGCTACAAGATTTAAGGACACACATACCTATACACAAACAGAAAGGGTGCCTAATTAAAAGTTAATTTTAAAATATACCAATTTGTTCAGATGTCATCAATCTCATTAGATGTTGTTTTCTTGACCTGAATATATTTTTAAAAAAAACAACTAATGATTACAAAAAGGCAACTTAATTAGAACTATTCTGTGTTGAAATTTGGGCTGAATCCCATTCAATTACTGGCCATTATGATTACAAAAAGGCAACTTAAAAAAAATATTCTGTGTTGAAATTTGGCCAAAACCCCATTGAATTCCTGGCCATGGTCTGAAGTATTTCTTTTTTTTTTTCCATTCCAGTGAAAGAATTGATCATTTCAGAAATGAAAACAATGGTTATTTGGTTTATCGGATCATTTCTTTTATTTTTTTTTAGATATTGATCTTTAGAGGATCACAAACTATGCTCCGCGGAGCAAGTAGAGCTTCGCGTACATTTACTTGACACTAGGGGACATAAGTAACACCCCCATTAACTTGTAGTACATAGGGTATGTATAAGACATTCTCTTATATTTCTTAGATTGTTTTTGAAGGGGATGGGATCCAGGGTAGAGAATTCAGTTCTTTGTTGTTGTTTTTTCAGGGGGTGGGGGTGTGGGGGGGGAGAGGCATGTGCATAGATTTCAGATATTTTGGGGGACCATGGGCAAAAGTGGGGGGGGCGAGTCAATAGTTCCTCTTAGAACTATATTCTATGCAAATTTATACTGGAAGAGGCCCTTTAGCACATAGCAGTAGCAGGCCCGTAGCGTGCGGGGGCCAGGGGGCGGCCCCTTACCTGCGTTTTGTCTGACCCCCCTATGCTTGTTTGTTCTACTTAGTAAAATTTATTTCTAGCCCCCCCCCCCCACTATTGCCTGGTCCCCTGCTGTAGAATGCCTGGCCCCTGCTGTAGAATGCCTGGCCCCAGCTGTAGAAGTTTCACGCTACGGGGCAAGCAGCGTGGGCCCTAAATGGTTGCCTAGTTTGCCTACCTATAAGGAAGAGCCTGGTACAAGAGGCCCAGTGACAACAATGTATCATGCAGGAACTTCTGTGTGCTTAAGAGTTTGGAAGCACTGTTATTCCTTTTTCAACTTTTTCTTTTTCATTATTTATTTATTAAATATTATTTTTTTCCTCTGAAAACCATCTCATATCTACACAATCCTTTATTTATTCAATTATTTTTAGTGTTGACTACTTTTAGTATTTTAATTTGATTGGTTGTTGCAAAAAAAAAACCTGGTTCATCAATTACATATATCAAAGATGTATATAAAAATGAAAGCACTAGATATCTGTTTAAAAAGCAGCAGACGATAAGGAATAAAATATGATTGTTTTGATCTTGATCGGTATTTTGATTTGTGGTGGGTTGCACTTAACAGTTTCAGGGCAACAGTCTCCGCTGTACAATGCAGCCCTGTTCAAACCTTCCTTTCATAGCAGTACTTTCAGTGTGTTCGTTGCCGACTGAGCCAACGATGGGAATAACAATTTTTACAGCCGGCCAAGGGCCAACCTTCATCACACCAACACCGAGAACCCAGTCTGGTGGATGGTAGACCTGAGAGGAACGTATGTTATAGAACAGATTGTTCTAACCAACAGGTGGGTGGCCTATTTAATTAGTGGCATGCGTTTAGCAGATCCAAAGGGGTTCGAGGAGTGGGGATTGTATTTATTCGATTAAATGTGTATTTTATTATTTGGAGATGATGGATCATTTGATAGATAGATAGATAGATAGATAGATAGATATGATAGATAGATAGATAGATAGATAGATAGATAGATAGATAGATAGATAGATAGATAGATAGATAGATAGATAGATAGATAGATAGATAGATAGATAGATAGATAGATAGATAGATAGATAGATAGATAGATAGATATAGATAGATAGATAGATAGATAGATAGATAGATAGATAGATAGATAGATAGATAGATAGATAGATAGATAGATAGATAGATAGATAGATAGATAGATAGATAGATAGATAGATAGATAGATAGATAGATAGATAGATAGATAGATAGATAGATAGATAGATAGATAGATAGATAGATAGATAGATAGATAGATAGATAGATAGATAGATAGATAGATAGATAGATAGATAGATTAGATAGATAGATCATTTATGTGTTCATATTTTAACAGACCTGACAGTTTTTCGATAAGGCTGAAAGACTTTCAGATAGAAGTGTTTGAAACAGATCCAAGAGACTCACCTGCTTTCCCCAATGTTACCGGTAAAGTCTGCCTCACCAAGAACACTGCCGTCAGCAACGGCACCTACACCTGGAACTGTACCACACCATTGGTCGGGAGGTATGTCTGGAATATTATGTGAGTAGACATTTATTTTAAGTCATTTCTCTCACACAAAGTAAACTAGGTCTTTGGTTTACTAATGTACTAGGCATTTACCCTTTGTCAAGAGAAGGAAAAATATAAACGAGTCTAATATTGATTTTATAATAAACTTTCATTTTTGTCTTTAATACTTCCTTCTTTTTATTTATCAAATTGTTGATTTTAATATATAGTTTACATTGGGGCTGTAGGGCTTAAAAACATATCTTTTGCATGCATGACAGTGTCCTGACAGTATTATTCTCTCTCCCCAGTATACTAACATGAAAGAAGGAAATATAAATGGTTAACGAACATGGGGGCTCCTAGTCTCTTGAGCGCACCCGTGCCGTACGGTTGCCCTGGTGCTAGAGTTTGTGATCTCGTATATGCAGCTATGTCATTGTGTGTGTGTGTGTGCGCGCGCGCGCGAGCGTGTATGAGTTTCCCTTTCCGCTAACTTGGGTTACTGGATAGCTCTTAGGTTGTGAGCCGGATTTGGATACTGAAGTTACGAGTTTAAAACCCCCATACCCCCTTAGAGTAGCCTGCCATTGGCTTCCTTGACGACGACTTCCGAATCATCGACACTATCGGTTATGGTAGGGGACGGATGGTCGTGCGGTAACGCGCTCGACTGTCGACCTGAAGGTACCTGGTTCGATCTCCGGTGAGGACCAAGGAAATTTTTCAGGTCTTGGCTCAAGTTCCCGTGGTGCCTCCATCGGCTATGGTGGGGATGAAAGAAGGGCACCATAAAACCGTCCCATTAGTGGTTTATAGGATCTAAGGGATTTCATCTCATCCTTACAGGGACTTTACACATCGGTTATGGTTGTATGGACCAATCATCTCGCTAGAAACAGGTACGCTGTATCTATCATTCTTCTTTATGGTCATAGAGCAGGTCTCAACAAACCGGGCTCCAACATTTTTTTTAAACTTAATTAATCGAAAAAAAATATACAATTATTTTAAGTTTTACTCTCTTTGTCCTTTTTTTTATTATTTCTTAATAAAGCACAGGGGCTTATAGCTCAATTTTGCGAACCACTGCAGTAGGAAATGTACATTTTCCAATATCTTTTTTTTCAGAAATGGACCAAATGAAAATGGTTACATTATATCTGTGAGGGGACGGATGGTCGTGCGGTAAAGCGCTTGACTGTCGACCTGAAGGTACCTGGTTCGATCTCAAGGTACCTGGTTCGATCTCAAGGTACCTGGTTCGATCTCAAGGTACCTGGTTCGATCTCAAGGTACCTGGTTCGATCTCAAGGTACCTGGTTCGATCTCAAGGTACCTGGTTCGATCTCAAGGTACCTGGTTCGATCTCCGGTGAGGACCAAGGACATTTTTCAGGTCTTGGCTCAAGCTCCCAAAATATCTCCCGTGGTGTCTGCATGGCCATTGCACTATCGGCTATGGTGGGGATGTAAGAAGGGCACCCATAAAAACCGTCCCATTAGTGGTTTATAGTATCTAAGAGATTTCATCTCATCCTGACAGGGACTTCACACACACACACACACACACATTATATCTGTTGTTCTTGTTGTTTTTTTTTTCGCAGGCGTCATCTACAATGTCTCCATGCTGTAGAGTACGAGATTATGGTCAGTGAAGTCCTGCGTCGAGTGTTCTCTGCTTACAAAAAAAAAGAACTGGACAACAGATTATCAACCCGGCCGCTCTGAGGAACCTGCCGGACGTTGATTCACATTTACTGTGTGCCATGGAGTGCAGGAGTCTTAGAGAGACAGAGACATGCACGGCGTTTAACTGGTTTCCGTTGACACAAGAGTGCCAGCTGTTCAAAATGGACGCCAGAGTTGAACCCCCTGCCTCCCAGCTGGTGCATGCTACAGACGTCCATTGTTTCACTGAGACATTTTAATCTGTCGTGTGATAGAGGCGTGACGCATTGCCATCAGAGGAGGGGTGGGGGCGGGGGGGGCCTCATTCGCAGGCTTGGAGGGGCACTAGGACTAGGGGTAGGTAAAGATTATTGTCATATCAAATCAGCCCCGTAGCGTGAAAATTCTACAGCAGGGGCCAGGCATTCTACAGGAGGGGCCATGCAATAACAGGGGGGGGGGGGCAGGTAATACATTTTACTAAGTAGAACAAATAAGCAGAGGGGGGGGGGGCAGACAAAACGCAGGGGTGTGCCCGGCCCCCTGCCCACCCCCGCACTCTACGGGCCTGTATCAAATTAATAATAGTCGCTATGTTGCGATGTTACCCTTAAGTTCACACATCTTATAAATTACTAAAAAGAGAAAACCGCCAAGACTCATTATGAAATCCGTTGAAAACCCGCCAAATAATTGAAAATATATATATATATATATATATATATATATATATATTAACTACGCTGACCAGAGTTTTCTGATGATAACCTTTTACAATAGGTGGTGGTGGTGTGAGGAGGGGGGGTGAGCAGAGGTCATGTATGGCAGTCTGGGGAAGGGGTAATGGTGGGCAGACCTGCGGCTGTTGGAGTGGTTGTTGGCGGCCGTGAAATAAGAAAAAAAATGTCGTCACAAATCCGTGCGTACGTGCGTTCTTGTGTGTGTGAGTGTGTGTGTAAACATCAATCTGGCGGTAAAGCGCATCGACTGTCGACCTGAGGGTCCCTGTGGTTTGATCTCCTATGAGGACCAATGGACATTTCAGGTTATGATTAAAGTTTCCACTATATCTACCGTGGTGCCTCCCAAGGCCATTTGGGATATGGTGGGGGGGGGGTGAAAGAAGGGCGCCATAAAAAATCAACCCATTAGTGGTTTATAGAATCTGAGAAATTTCATCTCATCTTTACATGGACTTCACACATACTCTCTCTCTCTCTCTCTCTCTCTCTCACACACACACACACACACACACACACACAAACACCGTCCTTAATAGAAAAGAATGTTCAGTGCAGCCGTCAGGGGTTGGAAAGGTTGTGCACCCCTGGATTAGATGAATGAGAACAGCCATCCGGTTTTGTTGTTTGACGTGCTGTTTGCGGTTATTTTGTAAAACATAAATAATGTAATTATGTTATTTTGCTAAAATATTATACCAATAAATATTATAATTTGTCTAAAATTATTTCTAATTGTCTTCGTTATATGTCGGTGCATTTCTGTTTTATATTTATTTCTATAGTGTTGTGGACAAAGACGCCGAGAGCCAACAAGGGGCCCAGGGCAGGACATCATTGCGGGCCCCTTAATAAACAATGGGTCGTGAAAAAAATTGACATTGTCGGGGCGAAACGGGCCCCCTTACAGATGCGGGCCCCCTGGCAATGACCCCCCCGACCCCCCTCTCGGCGTGCCTGGTTGTGGACGACCCAGAATAGAATCCATACATGAATTTTCATATAAAATGATATAACTGCATATAACAGGGGTTGCTCAAGTGGCTCTTCAATGAGTATCGTGCCGCTCCTAATGACTCTGTTTTTCTTTTGTTTTTGTTTTTTTTTTTTGCTAGTGTTTTTGTTTTTTTGCTACTTTTGTTCACTATATTTTCATAAACTGGCAATGGTGTGACTCTCGTTGATCTCTCGAGTAGCCGCCCCTGGTATATAATGTCATTAGAAAATTTTTAATTATTTCGAGCTTAAACTTTAACCCTATATGGGGCGGTGTTGCAATTCTGCCACAGCAAGTATTTTCCCTTTCAAAAACGTAAATCTTCGAATGTTTTAATAAAATTTAGTTTTTTTTGCGAATGGTTATAGTTTCTATTGACAAATGTAGGAAAGAGTTCCATCGTTTCAATATCCCAAGCCAGCGTCGTAACTAACCGATAGGTGGTACCAGTTTTTGCTGCTTACTAGGGGTGGCATTTTCACTACATTTTCCGTGAGAATGGGGCAGAATTTTCAGAGCCCGCCCCAGGTCACCACTAAATCTTGCAAGGGCGTACAACCCGAGCATATGCGAGGAATCGCTGTAATAAAGGAGTTGTGTTTGATGAGAGGGGCCCCAGGTGGTAGAATAAATCAGGGGTCCAAGTTTAGCTAACAAAAGCCCTACCAGATGTCTTTCTCCAGCTTAAACTTTTTAGACACCATATTGTTGTCAGTAAACATTTAAAAAGTAAAAAACTTTTTTAAAAAATGAATAAAATCATCCAAGTCTGGATTTTGTTTTACCCACAGAGATCTGTACAGAAATAAGTTAATCCTTACACATTATTTTGTAGACTGTTATCCGTTATTCCATCTCACCAATAAAAACTGAAGAATACGCCGTACTGGTGCGTACCAGCACAAAAAAAACACTGTGTATATATATATATATATATATATATATATATATATATATATATATATATATATATATATACAGAGAGAGAGAGAGAGGGAGAGACAGAGAGAGACAGAGAGACAGAGAAGGAGAGAGAGAGAGCGAAATAAAGAGTAAGAGAGAGAGAATGGGAATATTTGGGAGCTTATGGGAATATGTCAGAGCTCATGGGAATATGTGGGAGCATATGGGAATATGTCGGAGCTTATGGGAATATGTAGGAGCTTATGGGAATATGTAGGAGTTTATGGGAATATAAGGAGCTTATGGGAATATGTAGGAGATTATGGGAATATGAAGCAGCTTATGGGAATATTAGGAGCTTATGGGAATATGTGGGAGCTTATGGGAATATGTGGGAGCTTATCGGAATATGACGGAGTTTATGGGAATATCTGGGAGCTTATGGGAATATCTGGGAGATTATGGGAATATGTAGGAGCTTATGGGAATATGTAGGAGCTTATGGGAATATTAGGTGCTTATGGGAATATGTAGGAGCTTATGGGAATATTCGGAGCTTATGGGAATATGATTGAGCTCATGAGAATATGTAGGAGATTATGGGAATATGAAGGAGCTTATGGAAAAATGTAGGAGCTTATGGAAATATGTAGGAGTTCATGGGAATATGTAGGAGCTTATGGGAATATGTAGGAGCTTATGGGAATATGTAGGAGCTTATGGGAATATTAGTTGCTTATGAAAAAATGTTGAAGCTTATGGGAATATGTAGGAGCTTATGGCGATATAAGAATATTAGTTGCTTATGAAAATATGTAGAAGCTTATGGGAATATGTAGGAGCTTATGGCGATATAAGAAGCTTTTAGGATTATGTAGGAGCTTATGGGAATATGTGGGAGCTAATTGGAATATTTGGGAGCTAATGGGAAAATGTAGGAACTTATGAGAATATTAGGAGCTTATGGGAATATGAAGGAGCTTATGGGAATATGTAGGAGCTTATGGGAATATGTAGGAGCTTATGGGAATAATAGGAGCTTATGGGAAAATGTAGGAGCTTATGGGAATATCTGGGAGCTTATGGGAATATTCGGAGCTTATGGGAATATGAATGAGCTCATGAGAATATGTAGGAGCTTATGGGAATATGTAGGAGCTTATGGAAATATGTAGGAGCTTATGGAAATATGTAGGAGCTTATGGGAATATGTAGGAGCTTATGGGAATATTAGGTGCTTATGGGAATATGAATGAGCTTATGGGAATATGTAGGAGCTTATGGCGATATAAGAAGCTTTTGGGATTATGTAGGAGCTTATTTGAATATGTGGGAGCTAATTGGAATATTTGGGAGCTAATGGGAAAATGTAGGAGCTTATGGCAATATGTAGGAGCTTATGGGAATAATAGGAGCTTGTGGAAAAATGTAGGAGCTTATGGGAATATGTAGGAGCTTATGGGAATATGTAGGTGCTTATGGGGATATTAGGTGCTTATGGGAATATGTAGGAGCTTATGGGAATATTCGGAGCTTATGAGAATATGAAGGAGCTCATGGGAATATGTAGGAGCTTATGGGAATATGTAGGAGATTATGTGAATATGTAGTAGCTTATGGGAATATGTAGGAGCTTATGAGAATATCTGGGAGCTTATGTGAATATCTGGGAACTTATGGGAATATCTGGGAGCTTATGGGAATATTTGGGAGTTTATGGGAATATGTGGGAGCTTATGGGAATATGTAGGAGCTTATGGGAATATGTAAGAGCTTATGGGAATAATAGGAGCTTATGGGAAAATGTAGGAGCTTATGGGAATATCTGGGAGCTTCTGGGAATATGTAGGAGCTTATGGAAATATTTGGGAGTTTATTGGAATATAAGTAGCTTATGGGAATATGTGAGAGCTTATGTGAATATTTGGGAGCTTATGGGAATATGTGGGAGCTTATGGGAATATGTAGGAGCTTATGGGAATATGTAAGAGCTTATGGGAATAATAGGAGCTTATGGGAAAATGTAGGAGCTTATGGGAATATCTGGGAGCATCTGGGAATATGTAGGAGCTTATGGAAATATTTGGGAGTTTATTGGAATATAAGTAGCTTATGGGAATATGTGAGAGCTTATGTGAATATTTGGGAGCTTATGTGAATATGTAGGAGCTTGTGGGAATATGTAGGAGCTTATGGGAATAGTAGGTGCTTATGGGAATATGTAGGATCGTATAAAAATATTAGCAGCTTATGGGAATATGTGGGAGTTTTGGGAATAAGTGGGAACTTATGGGAATAAGTGCCAATTGATTCTACTCCTGTTTAGTATTTGGCGAATGGGACTATAGGCTTTGTGTTTATTTTCTACCACGTAAGGTCAAATTTTTACGCATCAGTAAATTCTACTCCTGTTTTTCAATTTTTGAAACGGACTATAAGCTACGTTTCAATTTTCTCCTATACAACGATCAACCGCCATGCAAAAGTAGATTCAACTCTATGTAAATTATCGAAAAAGAGAGATAAGGAAAGAGAGAGAGAGAATGGGAATATGCGGGAGCATATGGGAATATGCGGGAGCTTATCGGAATACGCGGGAGCTTATAGGAATATGTGAGATAAATAAATAAATAAATAAATAAATATATATATATATATATATATATATATATATATATATATATATATACAGAGAGGGAGAGAGAGAAAGAGAGACAGAGAAGGAGAGAGCGAAATAAGGAGAAAGAGAGAGAGAGAATGGGAATATTTGGGAACTTATGGGAATAAGTGCCAATTGATTCTACTCCTGTTAAGTATTTGGCGAATGGGACTATAGGCTTTGTGTTTATTTTCTATCCCGTAAGGTCAAATTTTTACGCATCAGTAAATTCTACTATTTTTAAATATTTGAAACGGACTATGAGCTTCGTTTCAATTTTCTGCTATACATTGATGAAATGCCATGCATAAGTAGATTCAACTCTATGTAAATTATCGAAAAAGAGAGATAAGGAAAGAGAGAGAGAGTGAGAGAGAGAAAGAGAGAGAGAGAGAGAGAGAGAATGGGAATATGCGGGAGCTTATGGGGATATGTAGGAGCTTATAGGAATATGTGAGATATAAATAAATAAATAAATAAATAAATAAATAAATATATATATATATATATATATATATATATATATATATACAGAGAGGGAGAGAGAGAGAGACAGAGAAGGAGAGAGCGAAATAAGGAGAAAGAGAGAGAGAGAGAGAGAGAGAGAATGGGAATATTTGGGAACTTATGGAAATATGTGGGAGCTTATGGGAATATGTAGGAGCTTATGGGAATATGTGGGAGCTTATGTGAATATGTAGGAGCTTATGGGAACATGTAGGAGCTTATGGAAATATGTAGGGGCTTATGGAAATATGTAGGAGCTTATGGGAACATGCGGGAGCATATGGGAATATGCGGGAGCTTATGGGAATATGTGAGATATAAATAAATAAATATGTAGGAGCTTATGGGGATATAAGGAGCTTATGGGAATATGTAGGAGCTTATGGGAATATGTGGGAGCTTATGTGAATATTTGGGAGCTTATGGGAATATGTAGGAGCTTATGGGAATATGTAGGAGCTTATGGGAATATGTGGGAGCTTTTAAAAATATTAAGAGCTTATGGGAATATGCGGGAGCTTCTGGGAATATGTGAGATATAAATATGTAGGAGCTTATGGGGATATAAGGAGCTAATGGGAATATGTAGGAGCTTATGGGAATATGTGGGAGCTTATGTGAATATTTGGGAGCTTATGGGAATATGTAGGAGCTAATGGGAATATGTAGGAGCTTATGGGAATATATGGGAGCTTTTAAAAATATTAGGAGCTTATGGGAATATGAATGAGCTTATGGGAATATGTGGGAGCTTATGTGAATATTTGGGGGCTTATGGGAATATGTAGGAGCTAATGGGAATATGTAGGAGCTTATGGGAATATGTGGGAGCTTTTAAAAATATTAGGAGCTTATGGGAATATGAAGGAGCTTATGTCAATCAACTGTGACAAGCCAACCAAAAAGGAGATCAGAAAAAAAATGGGAAAGCAGCTGGACCAGATGACATCCCAGCAGAGGCACTAAAGGCAGACTTCAATACGACAGTGGAGATGTTGTACCCGCTCTTTGTAAGGATATGGGTGGAAGAAGACTTACCAACAAACTGGAAGGAAGGATATCTCATCAAGCTTCCCAAAAAAGGTGACTTTAGCGATTGCAACAACTACAGGGGCATCACATTGCTATCATTGCCTGGCAAAGTCTTCAACCGAGTCCTTTTGGAGAGGAATATGTAGGAGGTAATGGGAATATGTAGGAGTTAATGGGAATATGTGGTAGCTTTTAAAAATATTAGGAGCTTTTGGGAATATGAAGGAGCTTATGGGAATATGTGGGTGCTTATGGGAATATGTAGGAGGTTATGGGAATATGTAAGAGCTTTTAAAAATATTAGGAGCTTATGGGAATATCTGGGAGCTTATGGGAATATGTGGGAGCTTATGGGAATATGTGGAAGCTTATTGAAATATGTTGGAATTTGTGGGAATATGTCGGAGCTTATGGGAATATGTTGGAGCTAATGGGATTATGTGGGAGCTTATGGGAATATGTGAAAGCTTTTGGAAATATGTATGTGCCAATTGATTCTACTCCTGTTTAATATTTTGCGAATGGGACTATAGGCTTTGATTTATAGCCTTTAGATTTTCATTTTGCGTTCTCGTTGCCAACTTACCGCACGTGTATTGTCACTGGGTCACTTCAACACCTTCATACTTAAGGTCTACCTGAATTCGTGGTTTACATCACCATGTGCTACATCTGCTCCCCGTAGAGATTTGCAGCTACTTCAACAATTGGAGAACTACAAGGAAACAAATGACATCGTTGCCAAAAGCAGCAATAAAATCATTCTCTGGACACTTGTGGTACTTGAGTGAAATTCTGATAGGTTTTGTATTCTTTGACAATGATGTTTCATCTGAAATGAAGTTAGCTACGGTTGCAGCACTTGACAAGATAACAAAAGATCAACCTCGCAGAATAGCCTTCTGTCCAACATTACAACATAATAAACTTTCTGATTTTGTATCGCACCACACCAGAAAACTTTTCACAGCTTTGAACATAACACAAGTTTTCCTGACCACGAATCCATACACATGGGTCACAGATAACAACTACATTGTTGGCCAGAAGAAAGTTGCGAGTTTGAAAGTCGTCAATGATGCAGCCGAGCGTGGAGTGGCCCTGATTCAAGAATTCAATGGAGTACTAACCAATCAAGAGGAACATAAACAGTTTTTGTTTAAAGTAGTAGAGAAACACCGTCGTGACTTTTCTAATGCTATCAAGTCCACCCTAACTGTCCCAGCCACAGCTAGAATATCATTACTTGGACTTGAAGACATGTAATTAGAGAATAGTGATCTTAATTAGTCTGAACTGTGTTGAATTGACTCTTTATGTTTATTAGCTGAATGTTCTGAAAGTTACTATTCTGGTGTTATGTACAAAACAGTTGTTTGTTTTCTTTTACAGCAATATCTGTCTTCAAATTTTGATTTTTTTTTTGTGTTACAGCAGGATTACCGATTACCGTTTGGTAATGTCGCGAAACACTGATTATTGCAAAAATTTGACACTGTTGAGCTACCAATAAATATTATCAGAATACATTCAAATTTGACAATTTTATTCTTATAACATTACTAACACTTTTTGGGGGTGGCAGGATAAAAAGTCAGAATTTTTTTTTAGTGGCACCCTAATAAATAAATAAATATATATATATATATATATATATATATATATATATATATATATATATATATATATAGAGAGAGAGAGAGAGAGAGAGCGTATGGAAATATGTGGTAGCTTATGGGTAAATGTGAGATATAAATATATATATATATATATATATATATATATATATATATATATATACATATATATATATATGTCATATATATATATATATACCCATGGGCGTCGCTAAGAATTTTTCCGGGGGGGGGCAAAAATTTTCCAGGGGGGGGGGCAAATAACAATATTATGACATTTTTTTTAATGTAGGGGGGAGCAAATGCCCCCCTCTTATGTGACATTTTTTCAAAAGTTAAGGGGGGGGGGCAAATGCCCCCCCCTTGCCCCCCCCATGAATACGCCCATGTATTAAGCTACCCACAGAGGCGTACCTAGGGTCACAGTAGGGTGGGGGTACAAATTCAAAAGTCCCCCCGGGCCTCAGCTTGAGGGGGCCCCCAAAAACTTTTTTACATTAAATATTAAGTACATTATCTCATGTCATAATGTCGAAAGTTAAAATGCAGGGCCCCCAAAGAGGCCAAGACCCCCCGGGCCTCCCAGATCCCTAGGTTCGGCACTGGCTACCCAGAATTGTATTTAGATAATAGACAATATGTTGTTATAATTGCAGTTTAAATATTTTAAAAAATGAAACAAATTTAACAATATACATGCACGTGTATGTCTACTTGAACTAAAGCAACCAAAGCTGAACAGGTTATTCAATAAATCAGTTCGTGTTGTTTGAAATGGAAAATATATAGTTCAGTGATGTTACACTTCCGCTTTGCACTATTCTATTGAACAGTTTATTTCTTGCATGTCAGCAACGAAATTTCAGTAGCTATATCTTTTTAAAGGATCGTTTATATTGAGTATATCTTAATCTGGTTTTACTTTTGCTGTATGATATATTTATTAGCCTTAGAAAATATTTGAGCCTTGCAATTTTTTCTCTGACTGAAAATCCACCATAGGGTAGATGATCTCGTGAGTCGTGAGTGTAAACAAAATTTGCCAACTAGCCTCTAGGAGTCCAGTGGCTCTAGGATTAGGGGTAGGTAAATATTATAGTCATATCAAATTAATAATAGTCGCTATGTTGTGATATTACCCTTAAGTCCACACATCTTATAAATTAATATAAATGGGGTACAAACATTTATTGTGGAAAGTAAAGCATGCTGGACATTGTGCTAGCCATAGTGCCCATAGGCATAGTGGCATATAGTATATAGAATAATCAGCAGTGATGTTAACAAGGACACAAAGTGCAAGGACCAGGACAAGGACACAAAGCATAAGGACAAGGACTTGCCTGCCAAGGACCAGGACAAGGACTTTGCATCAAGGACAAGGACTAAAACAAGGATTTCATAAAACAATAAAATCCAATATTTCTTTAACAACAAAATTTATTTAAATTTCATGTATATACATGTAATGTAGTGCATTCAACAAAATCATCATGTTAGTCAATGTCAAGCGTTACACTTGAGGAACACAAGTGCCTCCAATAGTGAATCACTCATATGAGCTCTGTGTGGTCGTAAAAACAATCCACTTTGTGAAAAGACTCATTCCACTGGAGCTGAACTTGCAGGACGCAAAACAGTCTCGCCAGCAATGGCTGCAGCAATGAAAATTCCGGTTTCTTATATATGTCTGACAGTTTGCACTCGTCTGCATTAAATGATGATGAATTTATAAATTTCAGGTAATTCTGCAGCTGTTTCTCACTCTTAACAGCTGCATCTTCGACAGTAGTCTCCAACTTGTTTTTATAATGTTAAAAGAGGGAGACTGTGGCTTTTTTCGCAGAAAGTTGACTTTCCGAGGGAGCTGGAGTTGGCTTGTGCGACTCGGCTGATGTGGAAATAGAAGATGCTGGTCGGCAAACAGTGAGCTCAGACTGCAGCATTGCTGTAAAAAACAAAAAACCGTTTACAACTATGTACAATTATACACATATGCATTAGGTAAACATTTTGCTTTAATTAAAAATAAATGAGTGACTAGCACTGGCCAAGTGGTTACTAGGAGCAATGAATGAATAACGTTTTGAAAAAAATTGCCATAAACAACGACACAAATTTACAACTCCAGCATTGCAACTTAACTGCCAAACAATCATAAAAAATAAAATCATCAGTTACCAGTTATTCGATGTCGTAGGTTGTCTCTTACATCTTGAGGTCCTGGGTGGTCAGCAAGCCAGTGAAAAGCATATTGGGGGTCTGCTGCAGATGCTAAGATAAAAATGCTGTTGTCAAATGCCAACGACTTTGAAGTTTGTTGACGAGTCAAGTGATTTGTCATAACAAGACGCTTGAACAGCATGAAAAACCTTTCATCCAACTGGCAAAGAAGTTCATTTAGGACAGAATGGTGGTACGTAACTTTATTCAGCTGCTGAGAAAGAAAGCGGCGAAGGCTGAAAATGGTCGGGACCACACAACTATTTGTAACCATTTTCTCTCCCTGTGCAATATCTGTCGCCTGTGCAAATGGAGCTAGAACATCAACAAGTTCTTGGATTTGTCCATATTCCTTGGCTGTCATTATAAGATTTTCATGTGATGTTTGTCGCAGCAAATCCATCAATTTTGCCTGGTCCAAGTCGACAACTGCTTCCAGCTGTCTATATACACTGTTCCAACGAGTGTCGTTTGTTGCTGGAATTAACTTTATCATGTTTCCACACTTGAAATGTCCTCAAAAGCCGTTCGAAATAATGCACTTTGATGAACAATATTGGCTAATTTCGAAATTTTTGTGAGTGCTGATCTACAGCTGGTGGTCTTCTCAAGGCCACCTCGCACAATCAGCTGCAGTGAATGACTGAAGCATGCAAGTCGGCTTCCAATTTCAGTCAGTGAATCAGTTTCCTCATCAGGCAAATCCTCCCACAGCTGATCATCATCAACATATGTGTCCACTGGAGGCGTTTCTTCTTCAGATGATGGGAAAAAAAGGCACACGGCTTTCAACATATTGCTCGCGTTATCAGTAATCACGTGCCTAACTTTTCCATTCATTCACTATTCGATCGAGTGCTTCACTAATTAATTGACCGGTGTGTGATCCACGAAAAGCTGAGAATGCCAACAGCTGAGAGAATGGATCCCCGTACAGCACACTGTGCACTGTCACACCAAGGTATGAATGGCACAGACGGTCTGTCCAGATTTCAGCAGTCAGTGCCACATCTGTGCAGCCCTTCAGCTTGACCATCAACTTAGTCTTTTGCTCCTCGACTGACTTTGGAATAACTGAATATGACAAAGTTTGCCGACACGGAACCTGGTATCTTGGATCAACAACTTGTAAGAACTGACGAAACTGGGGGCTGTCAATGGCTGAAATTGCAATACCCAAGCCAACAATCAGATTATCAATAATCGATTGGGTGATGACTTTCTGCCGACTGCTGCTGGCACCATATGTTGTAGAACCACCCGCATTTGAATTAGAGGGACTACTTGTGAAATCTGTGATTTGTGACTGATCAGATGTTGTTGGTCGAGACGTTTCTCTTTGGTAAGATTTGTACTTATCCTCGTGACAGTTGGACAGATGTCTGTTGAGTTGAATATAAAAATATAAAATTTAGGCCTAAAAAAGTTCTACACAGGCAACGTGTACCGTATTTTCACGTATATAACGCGCGCGCTATACACGATTTTACAAACAGCGCAACCCTCCTGCGCATTATCTACGTGTGCGTTATCTAAGGCGACTACATATATTCTTCAATCAAAATACTTAATGTATATTGTTTTTAATTACTTCTGTTGATAAACTATTGCTACTGTATGCTTGAATTTTGAACATTGTTTGCGATAATACGGTATTTTCCGTATAAGGCGTAATTAAAATTATTAAGAACATGTAGCAAGACTACTAAAATGCGTAATACTACTAATTCAAAAATCTGAAAAAATTACTACTGAGGATAAAAAAAGCACACTTACTTTGTAAATCCTGAAGTTACGTTGATATTGTCTTGAATTATTTTGCGACAAATGCAACATTTTGCACTCCACTTATTTTTAACCTTATCTTCACTAAAGTCGGTATAGGCAAAATTAATTACATTTGGTATACGAAGCGGAGCCATTATTTTTTTATAATTAAATTTTTAAAAAAATCAATTTATATTTATGAGATTAGAAATATGCCGCCAATAATAAACCGGAAACAAAAAGAAAAGGAAGTCTAGAAATGGCAGCACCATAGATAATATATTATAAATACATGCAGAGTGCATTGCCATAGATAGGCATTGATTTTAAATATAGCACCAGCCTAAGCATAGCAAAAAAATTTTTTTTATTAAAAACCACAAAGCAGGTCCTTGTAATGTTAATAAGGACTGAAAGAGCAAGGACAAGGATAAGGACTTGTCTGCCAAGGACCAGGACAAGGATAAGGACTGAAAAATGGTCCTTAAGGACAAGGATTAACATCACTGATAATCAGTGACTGTTTCTAGAGAAACAGGTGAACTCTCTACTTCATATGAACCAGATGGTCTGTATAGGATATATAATGGAAACTTAAACTATTAAATGACATTACTGTTAACTGTATAGGATATATAATGGAAACTTAAACTATTAAATAACATTACTGTTAACATACCAAGAGATTAAACAAAAAACCTTTAGTGATAATCATGAACTATATGAAAATTCCAGTTTTATGTTGTAGGCTATTCTATAAACTTAAGCCTATCACTATTTTAACAAAGTCGAAAATATTTGTTGTTTTTTTTCTAATATATAAATATTATAGACACATTTTATTACATGACTCTATATATATGTGTATAAGATAAATTTTATCATTCATAGTTGGTCAGTAAAAATGTACATTCAATTAATTATTGTTAATTATTATAAATCTTTATTAGTATACTGAGGGTGGATACATTAGCAGTGTAGAGTGCTCTACTGTCAACCTGGTCAAAGTTGGTTTAAGGTCCACCCATCTTTAATTGGGTATCTGACAAGCTGGGGAAGTAGGGGCGGCTACACAATCCCTTAATATGTCAAGGCTATAGAAAAAAATTAACTCTATACTTCATCTGCAACATTTGCTCTAAGCTAATGCATTAGTATTAGGACTAGGAGAACTAAACTTTGACATTCCATTTTGAATACTGACTAAGACGAGGTTAAACCAGTACTTCAGTATTCTTCAATTTAGTTTAAACATTTAGTTTATTTGTAGTATTAGGGCTGCCATTAGCTAATTTTGTCCCCCAACAATCTCACTTAAATGAGGGAACTATAAGAAGCTTAAGAAGTTTCTTCTATAGTAATGCATTTTATTGTGAAAAAAAATGCACCTAACTGATGTAGAAATGAACAAAGTTACAAATTCATGTGAAATATTTAGTGTATAATTAAGAAAAAAATCTGAATGACCCCAGACTGAAAGAAAGTGTCTGTGTAATTTCATGTTAGATTTTAATAGTTCTATTAAGTTAATTTTATGAGCAAATATTCAATGTCAAAATACTTTCCTAAAGCCTTAGCCATAGGCATCAAAACGTATAGTGTTCAAAAAATCATGACATTATTTTAACTAACTATATGGTTAAAACCCCAAATTCAAGAAGTCATTAATTTTACCTTAAAAATATTATAGTATGGTAGTGTGGTACTCAATAACTAATAAATGTTACTTAACCATTTCAGGTTTTACTATTGTTACTGAACATATTTATTTGCATTAAATAAAAATTCAATCAGTTGCTGTCTTAAGAAAATCAATTTAAAATTTGACTTTAAAATTGTATCATTAATCAATGTAAGTAATTTTTTATAATCACCCTCAATCGGGTGGGGGCGGGGGAAATCAAATGTAAAAATAAAATTACTTGAAGAGTAAGTTAAAGGTGGTAACAATAGTCCAAATTAAAATATTTCAGGGTAGCATGTTAAAAATTTTCCCTTACTGTTTTATTTATCTATATACATAATCGTCTAACATAGTCGACCGTTTGACAGACCCTCACGCCATGCGGTGTATAGGATGTTCATGGCAATAAAAGTTACATGTCTGCACGATTCAAATACACTGCACTGCATGAGATGAAATCGCTAAAAGCAAAGAGAGGTTCTATGTCACATGTTCGCGGGATATTAAAAAAAACAGCGCGCTTCAACAGACAGTATAAAAATAGTCTGGGGAATTCCAAAATTATAGAAATCGAAAAGAGACGACTTACTAAATGAGAGTATGTTTGGTGCGCATTTCGTTCATCAAATGACTCTTTCTTGAAAAAAAATGAAATGTTGGGGAATTCTTTTTATTAAAATTAAGATTTTTAAATGATATGGAGTAGTGTGCGCAAATTATGTAAAGTTGGAATAAAAATGAAATAGTAGAAAATTAAAATAATACATGTTCTAAGAACTGCGTGCCTAATGGGAATTCCAAAATTATAGAAAGTGAAAAGAGAATTGTAAAAAAAGTTCTGTTGGGAAAGAGTCCTTTAAAAATACTATGAATGAATTAAGATTAGTTAATGATATGGTGTTGTGAGCGCAAATTATCATTATGTATAGTTGAAATGTGTGCTTAATAGCCGGTGCGGGTACAGGGCCTGTTTACTAGTTTATTTATTAATAGCACACACATTATAATCATTGGTCTATTACTTAACAGCTGACACATCAATATTTATAAAGACATTAAGGATATATAATGGATACAAAATTAGTTGGGCAAGCTTTACAAAGTCATGGAGTAGATTTACTAAGCAGTCTTAAAAGAGAGCAGCAAGATGTTCCATCTTCAGCCATAGAATATTTAGAAAATGGAAATCCAGTGGAGCCAGAAATTAAGTAAGTAATTCATCTATGAATTTATTTTATTTTCTCCTGAAATGTACTTATCCAATACTTTTACTTACAAAATACATTTTTTTTTCTTGACAAATTTCTGGCACACATTTTGTAAACTTTTCCGTGTCCGGTCAATAAATATGTTCCAGTATTTAGTGGGCAGTAGCAACTGGCTGTTATCTTTCCTGTTGTTTGTCTATATGTTTCCCATTGCAAAGAAGTACTAGATCTTTCTTTTTGTCTTGCAATATGCCTATCCAACTAACATGAAGTATTGCTATCCTATTTTTTTTCCCAGAGATGTTGAATTTCGTAAAAAGCTGATCTCATTTATTGCTAGAAAGTCTGACTTGTTATTTGAATCTTCTACAAGGAAAGAAAAAGATAGCACCAAGAATGACGAAAAAATTGATGGTAAGGAAAAAAATTTATTTTTTCTTTTCATATTTTCCTCCTCAAGTCCTATAAATTTAATATATTACGGTAATTGTTCTTTGTTATAATTTTGTATTCAGCAAAAGCTTTTCACTATTAGTGCAACAAAATATTTTTATCAACATGATGCATCAGTTATATTTTAGGAATCAGAAAAGGCTGTGGCTATTTGTAGTTCACTACAAATAGTCTGGGACGTTATTGGTAGTTGACTACAAATAGTGTCGTCACATAGGGGCGCGCTATTCGTAGTTCATTCACTGACCTACATAATTGTATATGTGTAACTACGAAATGTTACCGCGGTTGTCTTGACCGCTAATTGTAGCACAGTGCAGTTTAATTATTTATGTTTTCAATGTGTTTTTATTAAAATTCTTATTATTTTTAATCTGCCACGATAATTTTTGTTTACATTTTAAATATATAAAAAATGAAATGTAAACCGCATTATTTTTTAACCTTCTAAAAAAGAATCTACACATTTTCAACGTAAATATCAGTACTCTAATGTACAATGCCATTCTTTTGAGTAGGCAAACCAGGCGAATACCTCACTATATATGCCATCCCCCACCCTTTCCAGGGCGAATTCTTAAGAAATGTTATAATATTGTACTTTTACCTACCCCCTTTCCAATGCAAAAAAAAAATCTATGTGTGTATTTTTTCAATAATTAGAGAGAAGATCCAGACGCTGATGGAGTCCTAAGGCTTTACATAAAAACAGTCCCCTCCTCCTTTCTGGGTATCTGCTCATATCTCAAAATTAGTACTTCTTAAATCTCATGATTAGTAGTCATATTTCTCACAATGCCTAATTAGTTTTCTAATACCATGCAATCTCCACCCAATTGGGCCTCCCTGATCAAAACACGCCAATTCATTAGGTGGAAAAGGGGTTATCATCTTTGAACAGATGCGTACTAAGGTTGGTCGGGTGCAAAAGAAAACAGTGGACCAGTAAAAATACATCAAAAAGGTATATAGCTGAGCCTAGCAGGGAATCTCAAAAGTTTGGAGGGAGGGGGGCTGATACGTTTATCCCTATTTAGTGTGAGATAGAGTCTAGAGGACTCAACAAACACTATTTACCGGGTGATTTTGATGTTTGTTTATTTTATGCTGTCAAATAATAATACTCAATTTAACAGGGGCTCTGGATAAAAGTATTTAAGAGTTAGCAGTCGTCTTGAGAACACTAGCTATCTTACCATTATTGGGGGCTTAATATTTGCATGTGACAGTCTTAACATCGTTTTTTTGCGTCAGCCCCGTAGCGTGAAAATTATACAGCTGTGGCCAGGCATTCTACAGCAGAGCCAGGCCAATAGCAGGGGGGTAGGAAATAAATGTTACTAAGAAGAGCAAACAAGCAGAGGGGGCCAAACAAACGCAGGGGGCTCGACCCCCTGCACTCTACGGACCTGCTTTGCATACAGTCCCTAAATATCCCTTTGCCGGTGGTCTCCAAATATATCATTGCCTAGGGCTATAAAACTATTTTGTCTATGAAACCCCGCCCCATATCGGCCCCCTTAAAAACTTGTATACACCGCATACGCATTATTATTTCGATGGTTCACTCCTGCCTTGATACAAATGATGAAATAGTGTCATTCATCACCTATTCTTGCACATCCACGCAATGACCACCACCTTAAGTTTTGACGGGAAAATGATGACGCCCTCAGCGTGGGCGGTTTGTCTATAAGAGGCACTGTGCTGTGACTCAATGAGTACTAAGAGAAACAGCCAGTAATAGACCGGTTAATCACACACAGAGAAGACCCACAGTGAGATGAGTACCACAGAGGACACAATATGAACTCATTATAAGCATGTTTTATTACCCCTCCTCGATCTAAAGATACCATCAAATAATGTGACAAAAGGTATTAAAATTGTGAAATATTGCCCCTAAAAGTACCATATTTTCAGACTAGAAGAACAAACACACACACGTCAAACAGGGGGATACAATTTGGGTGCATCGTATAGTCGGGATGCAGTTTAGCAAGGCTAGATATTATTTTCTTGTTATAGTGATCTACATACTGGGTGCACCTTATAGTAAGTAAAATACTTTAAGTGCTGGTCAGGTTGGAGTGCAGTGGCGTCATTTGGGGGGGGGGGGGCAAGATTCTTACAATAATTCAATTAATTGGTTAAATCAATGGATTTTTATGACTTAATTGATGGGAAAATGAAAACCAGACACTATCCCTTTATTTGCCCCCCCCCCCTTCCCAACATTTTGGTGAAAGGACGCTACTGTTGGAGTGCCTCACCCCATGCGCCCCAACCTAATTACGCCATACCCCCAACATTCCCCAAACACACACCTACATAGCTTTATTGTTGATTTTAAGTAAAAAAAAAAAGAATGTTTGGAGATTATAGAGAAATCGAATGACACATAATAATAATACCTATGATAAGCTATAAATTAAAAAAAAATTCCTCTAATTGTGTCGAGATTCGAACCACAGGCTATTTGTAGTTCGCTACAAATAGACACTCTCATCAGAAAATGTTAACTCCCAACAGACGGCATACAATAAAATGTGACTCTGGTGATCCATAAAGTCAAACCATGAAAAATATTATTTTTTAAAATATTTTTTTATTACAAATGTAATATTTTTATAAAAAAAATGCATTCTAAATACTTTCTAATAAAAAATATTTATTTATTTTTTTATTTAACTACAATTTCTCGCAAATAAAATAACACTATCAGTTGACCGGCACCGAACGCCATTTTGATTTGTTTACGTTTTGTCAGTCACTTTGAATACATTAAAATGGACTCAGATTCTCATTATTTAGTGGAAAGAGAACTTAAATCTAGTGACAAAAATGAAACTAACACTCGCTAAATCAAAAAAAAATATAAAAACATTAAAAACTGACCAAAAAACATTTTTTTTCAACTTTTTCAAGAAAAAACACAAGGTAGCCTCACGACACAGGCGCGCATAAGGCCATATCCCTCACTTTTTTGACATTTAGTCAAAAAAGTGAGGGGCAGTGCAAAAAACACACTGCATTATGTCTTTTTTAATAAAAAAAACTTTTTTTTCTACATTTTTTGCGTTTTTCTTAAAATTAAATTTTTTTATGTGAATAATAAAAGGAAAATATGAATATTTGAAAAAAAGTCACCAAACATTTATTTTTTGAAGAAATTGATTGATAACTGAATATTTCATTTCAGAAATATATGTAGATTAATAAAATGTCTGAAAAAATGTTTTTGTTTTTAATACTTGTTTTTTGTCTTATTGCTGTTTGTACACTTTAAAAAAATAAAAATTGTTTTGTTAAATTCTTTTTTTTTAAATATTATCAAGTTTCATTTTCACAAAAATAAGCTGCACAGTTTTAAAGCCTATTCAAAGTAGAAAAAAAATGATATATCACACATATATGGGCTATAAAGGTAACAGACAATATAGTCCAAAATGTACGGACACCTGTTTGGTAATAAAAAAAATGCCAAAAACCTGCCGTCGATTAAGAGTTAATACCATTTTTTTTTATTACAGATTCATATGCCATTATGCCGGCAGTGGAACTTTTTATGGAGGTGCCACCACTTTATCGCCGACAACATTTTTTTGAAGTAAGTCTGACATGGATTATTTTTCATTTTTTAAATATTTATTTCTGGGCTAGAATACATTATCTGCTAAGATGAATACAGTGATTTAATTTGTTTTTGTTAAAACAAGATTTCAAGAATTAAGTGGTGTTTTTTTTTTGTTATGCAGAGTATCAGATCTATGGATTGTGTCACAGGAATGGTAACATCTATATCAGATAATGGTTTGCGCATTCAGTTGCTTTGTGTTGACAAAGGCTGTGCTAGAGATATTGATGACCTAAATATACTGGTCAGTGTATATAAAAACTAATTTTTTTCCTTTAAGTTGTGTCTGTTATTTGTGTTAGATTTTATGGATATCCTTCACCCATGCCCAAATAAATTTGACTGTTTTGTAAATCTTTCCTACATAATGTAGGCATTTTGTCCAGTCAAGGACCTTCCAAAACTATATGCACATGAAAGTGCTCTTGAGGCTTTTCAAGTAAAAGATATAGTCAGAGGTATGTTAATTCTTTAATACATTGGTTCACCAAAAACTGTTCACTTCAGACCAGAAAACTGAAAGAATATTGGCCACGTAGCCATTCATTTCATATGATCCCTGCTTTGATTCATTACAAAAAAAAATTAATGTTACATCATATACATTTTTTTTTCCAGTTTTGTTACTAAATGATGGATTGTCAAAGCAGTTTTACACACAAAAAAAATCCATTCATCATTATTACATTAAATAGTGGACGCGAAAAAAAGGAATAATTTAAAATTGTGAAATTTAAAAAAGGATGATGGGCCTTTTCATTTGTTTTAGTGCTGAGTTGAAACAAAATTTCTAATCAGTAATAATATTTATAAGAATATTTATTATCATATTAAATGCATGACTGTTGAATTTTCTCTTACTCTCGAACTTCAGGCATCATTATGTCTGTAGATGCCCAGTATGAAAAGGTAACACTGTCACTGCATGAGAGATCCATCCCAGATAAAAATTTATACCCAAGAATTGTAAGTTGCGGTATTTGTTTTTTTGTTTTTATTTGTGTAAACCTTGTTGGTTCTATCGTTAAAGTTTCAGCCATCTACATTTGAAGGTTGTGAGTAATTTAAGGCTGTACATAATGATTAGTATACTTTTACGATTCTCTGGACTTTCATACCAGTACAAGGGTTGGGGGCAGCGTCCTCCACCCAATGTATACTGTTTAACTTTATTTTATGACTCTTCTGTATATTTCAGGGTCTTATTACAGAGGATGAATTTTCAGTTTATTTTAGGTAATATATTTATCAAAGTTTATAATAAAATTGAAATGATTCATATGTTTTATTTTTTCACTGAAGCATAAATTTTCATCTTGTAGCATTTGTAGGTAAATCTTAATTATGGACATTTTAAAAAAAAAATGCTTTATTTATTTTAATTCTAATCTCTATTGTACAAAATAAAATGTTGAAACGTTTAATTTTTTTTTTTAATGGTCTTGTGTGTGGAGAAGGGGTGAACCTTTTATATTGCCCATTAGCTTTTATATCTCACCTATTTTTTTTATAATTTATTTATTTTTTTTTACTATTACAGACGAAAGGCACAGATACAAGGCATGTTTTATGAAGAAATGATGGAGTCTGTTTTGGGTTTTAGCAACCAAGGCAATGTAAAAACATTATTGAACCTACTGGGTATACAGCAGAACTCGTCATTTTTCAGATCCCCTGCCAGGTGAAGTAAATCTTGCCAAGCGGGTTACTCTTTTTACCAGAGAGAATATCATGGAGAGAGAAAATAAAAAAAAAAAAGAGTTGTAATTATAAAATCTCTCATGTCATCCTATAGGAGTCTTTGTGTGTCTTTTCAGATTAAAAATACCAGAAAAAGAATATGCAGAAGGTCTACGGAAATGGCAGTCTCAAAAATTAGCCCATTTGAGGTGTGTGTAATAATTTATAAAAGGTGTTTTAACTTAAAATGCATATAAAATAAAGTCTCTTCTCATTAAGAGAGGATTGGTTAAGTTCATAGTTCACCTTTTGACCTTTTTTTTTTTTCATTCGGATGAATACCAGCTTAGTTCAAGGTGTCGATATGTTCAAGCAAGGTAAATACTTGGAAGCAATGCAACATCTAAATAGAGCTCTGCAGATAGACAAAGAAAACGTGGAGGCCCTGGTGGCCAGGGGAGCATTGTAAGCAAATATATATATATATATGCAGTAATAAGTGTTATTATCTTAGATTAAACACTGTAGTATCCACCGTTAAGTATATCTGAGATATAGTGTACTTAACATGTACAGTTTTCCATGACTAGGAAGTACGTCCAAACCTTAAGCTTTGAGTACATCAAAATTTTAGTGAAATATAGCTATGCTTAAAAACGCTTTGTATAATTTTTTTTTTTTTTTAATTTGATATTGTTACTCATATCTTGGAGAATTTTAATATTTTTTGAATACCTTATTTCTCCATGTGTAAGATACACTTTTAAAATTTCGCTCATAAAAACTGGGTGCACCTGTCTGTCACACATAAAAAAAATCTATGTTTTGTCTCTAACTTCTGGTCCCGAAAATCAAGGTGCCTCCAATACATGGAGATGTTCATATATATGAACATCACATTTTGTTTATATATATCTCAATATTTTATTTATTACTTCACCGTTATATTATTTTAGATCAATACAGTTATTTGGCTTTTGAAACTGCTGATCTTAAATTATTTGTTGAAAAAAATATGTCCTATGAAATGATTGCTCTGTTTTGTATTATCTTGATATGATATGAAAAAAATGTATGTAAATTAATTAAAGAATATGTGCAATAAACTGTACTGTTATGGAAATATATGTGTTCTCTTGTTTTTAATGCCGCTTCTTTCTCATAGTATTCTGCTATTTAAATTTTATAGAGAGTTTTATGACGTCCGAAGCTAATTTCTAAGAAATGATATAGACATACCTTCAAATCCAAGTTTATTCCCTTCCTGAGTGCAAATAGACTTTTCCTAATAAAATTATAAAAGCTGGATTAATACGCTCCTAGGTACCAAAAACTAAATTTTTTTTTTTCAGTTTTGATGACTAATGTAGAATTTTTATAGAATAAACAATTTTTTTATAAAATAATCTCTAACTTGTAAAGTGAAAAATTTTGAAATGCCAATAATCACAAACCTGAAGCAGTGATAGCTACTGGAGTAAAATTTGTTCTAATTTCGTACCCTCTTTCAAGTTACTTTACTTAAGGGATTCAGAGGTATGCCTATATTTGGAATGTTAACAAACTTTTAACAAATTTATCGTAAATGAATGAAACATTTTTTTTTAAGGCTTATTGGAGACACTGTCACTGAAGGTAATAGTCATTATAATATTTTTTTAAGTTTTTTAATCTCTTAAATTGATCTTAATGGAGTTTATTTTTTATTTCATTACTATCAGAATATATTTATTAATTATTTTTTATTTCATTACTATCAGAATATATTTATAAATTATTTTTTATTTCATTACTATCAGAATATATTTATTAATTATTTTTTATTTCATTACTATCAGAATATATTTATTAATTATTTTTTATTTCATTACTATCAGAATATATTTATTAATTATTTTTTATAAATTTTCAGGTTTTCACTTCTGATTAAAGTTTATTGAAAAAAAAAAAGCTTCAAAGGATTTATCTACATGATGGAAGGATTTCAAGAAATATTTATATCAAGCTAATTTTTTTTTTTTCAAAGAAAATTGTATTAAACATTACAGTGCAATTAAAAGTGAACCACTGGAAAAAAAACTAATCTGTTTTATGGATTATAGGAAGAAATTGAAGAAGGAAAGAAAAAAAAAAGGAAAAAATAAGCATTCAAGTAAGATGGATTAATGATAAAATGAACTGTTGTCTTCCGAAAATGGCACTGAGGTATTATTTTCAGTCAACGTTTGAGTTTAGCTTGTAAAATATCTTAATATGTTGAAAAAGTGTGAACAAATTTCCATTTTTTCACAACAGGGTTTTTTTTTTTCTGACAGTCCTAAAACTTTTTTTTTTGTTTTTTTGACAGTGAAGAACTTTATTTTGTCAGTACAAGTTTCTAAAAAAAAAAAGCTGCACACATCATGTGATCTCAACCGACATGATAGTTTTTTTTTTTTTTTATCATTTTCAGATACGCCAATCAAGAACATTTCAGCCATGCCATCAAGGACTTTCAGGAAGCCCTTGAGATAAACCCAAAACACAGCAATGCTAAAACATATCTGACTGAGACATTATTGACTGCTGGAAAATCGTGAGATTTTTTTTTCATGATTTTTCAAGTTTTTCTTTATTGTTACCCAAAATTATAGCCTTTTTGTGAAATATTGCAGTTGTTTCTGTATTTTTGTGACGTTGTGATTTCTGTTTTGAAGATGTGAAGACAGGCGTCAGCTAGAAGAAGCATGCGACTACTACAGTCAAGTGCTCAAAGTGGAGCCAAGCAATAAAGAAGCTCAGGAAATGCTCACGGGCTGTCAGAGATTAATGGTACATATTTTTACCATTATTTTTCTTCATCAGTTAAAAAAAATCAATGTATATTCTGTTTCAATGCATTTATTTGCCCACTTGGTGTAGTATAAAAAAAACTAAATCTTCAGCATCAGTTTAATTTATCTTTCAGCCCATTTCTACTTTGTTTTAAATAATTAGGCATTTCAAACCGTTGCTTCTGATGGTTCAAAGAAAAAGTTCTTAGAAGATCACTCCAAGACTTCTGTGCTGAGTAAAACAGCTGAGAAGTTGAAGCTGCTGATTCAGGAGGATGAAAAAGAGAAACCTAGGTAAATATATTGTGCACTTTTTCTTTTGAACTTTTAAATATTGTTTTAAACCGGTCTCATAAGCTTTTAATTTACATTTATATAAACTTTGGTTTAGGCATTTATGTGATGAGTTACTGAGGCATTTTAAATGGTCCTTAAAAAAATTTACAAAATGTTGTATATTTTGTACCTTAATGTGTACACGTCTTTTGATGCGTTTGGTATGGTTTTTTCTTTTATCATTTTTTTTTCAAGTGTTAATTGCCTGGCTTACCATAAATTCCTCTTTGTTAAAAAAAATGTGTAAACATTTACATAGTTTTCTACATGTATTAATATTAAATTAAACGTTATTCTTCTTAATGCAATGAGTATCAGTTTGGTGTAATTTTCTATTTTCAATTCATAGTTCCAGCAAAAAGAAGAAGCATCTTCGTCGTAGTGACTCAAACTCATCTTCAAAGAAGAAGCGCAAAAGAAGAAAAAGTACCAGCACCAGCAGCAGTAGTGATGAGAGCAGCAGCGGTAGCTCCGTGTCATCAGGTGAAACGAAAAAATATAAAAAGAGACCCAGCAAGTAAGTTGAAAGGAAATCACTAGATCATTATCACATTTATTACATTTTAATCAAGGAATATTGATAATTATTGATCATAGGCAATAAAATAATCACATTTGAGAAATCCGTTTTTTTTTTCTTTATTACTTCGTCTTTGAAGTAGAAATGGGTCCACAGGAAAAGAAGTTATTGTTTGAAAATTATTAAATTATGAAACCTCATTCTATGATACATTAATAAAAAAGAAGAAAAATGAGATAAAATATATACAGATGTATTTATAAAAAAAAAAATTTTGAAAATGTTCCCTTTTAACTAAATCATTGCTTTGAATCATAAAAATAGCTTGCAGTTTTTTTTTTTTTTTAATTAGTTGTTTTTGTTGCATCGGACTTTATAAAACACAAAGGCCTGTCTTTCTAAACTTACCATTTCAGAAAAAGAAAGTTACTCAAGGATTCAACCCCATCAGACCAGTCAGTATTAGCTAAAGGTGCGTAAGAAGATAATTTACATATTGTTATTTTTTTTTTTTTTTAAACTATCACAAAAATCAGAATTTGGCATTTAAACTTGATCTTTTGTTTTTACCTGGTGTGATTGAAAGTAGCATCTATTCTGCCTTAATTATAGTTTAAGAAATTTTTTAAATAATTATGGCCAGCTGCGTTTTTTATTTTTTTTTTAAGCTTATGATTCTGTGAGTGTGAATGTGTGTGGCAATTTTAAAGATTACCTTCTGAAGTAAATTACTTTTTAAATTATGTTCATTCAATGGTGTAAATTTTGCCAAAAAGATATTTTTAGGACAAAATTAATATGGAGTGCAAAGTTATTTAAAATTTTACTTTTGCACAAAATTATCTTTATTACTATTCAAATTAGGGGCACGCTAAGCGCAAACAATGCATTTAAATAAAATAAGGGATGCTGATTAAATTAATTTCAGCGCTAAAAAGAGTTGTTTTGTTTTTTTCATTGTTAAAATGAAAATTTTGGTTTTATTACTTCCTCTCTACACTATGTTTTTTTATAACTTATCCAGAAAAAGGAGTCATGGTTTGCATTTAAGCTGTAAGAGATGACCTTTAAAAAGATTTTTTTAATTGTAAAACCATCATTGATGTCTTGTTTTTTTTTCTCTTTTTTTCTGGTAAACTTTCAATTCTTCACATGAAGACAAGCAAAGTGTAGAGACTTTTGCCAGGGTCATTCAGGGAGCATCAACTTCTTCATACCTACCTGTAACGTCGTCTGAATATTTCAGCACCTCTGCAAGTATACCTGGTCTTGGCAGCCCACCTCCAGCTGAAGACAAAGATGCTGGGCATCAAGGGGGGACTAAGCTGACCATGAATGCAGAAAGAACCGCAGACGTTAAGACGATGAAGAGAAGAGATGAGCTTCTGATGGCAGAAAGGGAGAAATTTTATAAGGATAACAAGGAGAGATACAAAAGGTTTCGTCCACATTCCAGGTCAAGATCTTCCTCAACCTCCTCCTCATCCTCACTGTCTCGATCATCCAAGAGGAAGCAAAGAATGAAACGGAGAACCGTGAGTAGGTCAACCAGCAGAAGTGGATCTAAGGACCGACGTTCCAGTCGCAGGACATCACAAAGTAGCAAATCATCTAACAGGAGTAGACAGCGCAGATACAAGTCTCATGACAGAAGTAGCTCCAGTAGTAGCAGAAGTAGGTCACGTGGCAGAGGGTCATATGACAGAAGTAGCTCACGTGACAAGAGCAAGTTGTCTCCTGGCAGACACAGGCTAAACAGAAGTAGAACCAGATCTAAAGATAGAGAGCCTGTCAAAACATTTTCAAATTTCTGGAGTGATAAAAAGTCACCGCCCCCTATTACTGGGCTCAAAGAATTGGACATGTACCTGGGAGGAGCCAGAGACTATTTTAATAAGATTAAAGAAAGAGAGCACACCTTGTTTGGCCAAGCCTCTTCCCGTGGCTTATTATCACGAAAATCAAGATCTCCTGAGATGCAGAAACAGGCGGTTAGATCCCTGAATGTTAAAAGACTTTCAAGATCTGGATCTAAAGATAGTCCTAAAAGAAGAAAAAGCAGCATCAGCAGCAGTAACAGTGCCGGCATAAAGAACAGCCCTAGATTGTCTCCTAGCAAAGATAAGACGACTCACCCTCTGCCAGGGGCCAGTAAATCAAGCATCAGTCAACTGTGGTCTTCAGACATGTCTACAAGAGCTTCAGGGTTCGGAAAATTTGGACCATCAGCTAAAAGCCTTCCCGACTCGAGCCTTAAACCTGCAAGTGTTGGGGGAAATGATCTAGATGAAACGATTTTCAAGGAGGATTCTGTGAGGGCGGCTGACAAACATGGCTCAACTGTGGTAAATTATTTAAAGTCTTCTCAAACTGCGCCAAAGGACTTCTTACCCAGAGTTTTAGTGAAATCTAAAACGGATGAATCATCCACTGGTCATTTACATCATCAAGTTGCAGGAAAAGAACAAAGGCCAGACCTGAAGGGACGGAAGGCTGGGTCCAGCAGCCCATCCAATACAAATGTATCAGCCCCCAGTTTTAAACCCCAGACAAGTCCGAAAGCTGAGATGGTTGTGCCAAATCAAGAAAAAGCTGAAGTTTTTGCTGCTGGTAATAAATTAGATTCTGGGCACTCCTGGTCCAACAATTATGACTTGGAAAAAGAAATAGAGCGAAGGGTCCAGGAGAGACTCAGACAAGAGGAGAACAAAAAGAGGATGGATCGTGAAAAGTATGGCAGGGGACTGAATAAGAATGACGATGAAAGTGGGTCATCCTCACAGTACAGAGATGTTAAAGAGCATTCATCCATTAAAAACTATGACCCCTTCAAAAGCAGAATGTATGCAGATATGGGAGAGCACCAATACAGGAAGTATGACAAGTACAGCCCCAGTAAAAGAGGCGGCAGGGGTCGTGGAGCATTCAGGGGCTGGGGAGAGAAAAAATCAGGAAATTATTTCCACAGTAACTATAGGCCAGCATCCTATTCAAGGGATTATGACAAATATGGGTCAGCCTCTTCATTCAAATATAACTATAGGCCAGGATACTCATCCAGAAATGGCAGAAAGGACAAGTCACGCTCCTCTTCTGAGGGTAGTGAAAAATCACGGTCCAGGTCAAAAGAATTTGAAAATAACAGATCATTTAAGGAGTCGGTTTCTGAGAGCAGTGCAAGATCCAAGTCAAACGATCAGAATAGTTTACAAGAGAAAATAAAACCAAAGACTGTATCGCCAGAAAAATCACTTTCACCTGTGAACACCAAAAAGGACAAGTCTCAAGAGTCCCTGGACTGTACAGGCCTGACCCCAGTAAAAGATGAATCACTTCTGTCATCTCAGTGGGAATCTACCAGCACTGATGTAAATGACAGAGTGTCACCCTGTTCCCCAGTTGCCACCTCCAAATGGGAAACGCTGGGATCTTCTGGCAAGGACAGCTCTGGTGATGCGGAAGACAGTTCCAAAAAAGCAGAAAGCTTAACAGAGTTGGAAAAATTTCTGGTTGACCTGAAGCACCAGAAAAAAAAGCAGTGGATAGCCGAGGGGAAATTGAAAAATAAAGAATAACTTGCACACGCCATCCAAGGGGCTTTAAAATTGACGGCCGGGCACACACACACATATATATATATTTGTTGGACTGAGCTGTTTAAAAACTTTTTGTCACGATTTTTTAAAAAAACAATAGGCTGGTTCCCCCACAGCCCTTGAACTGAAGAATGAATAACTTTTGTTGAAATCTGCGTTTGTTGCACTGAGAGGCTTCAAAACTTGGTCTCACTTGAAAAATATGCTGGTTATTGTATTACATGTATTATTTCTCAACCTTTTTTGTTTTTTTGCAATGCTAAAAGTTTTGATGAGGATGTCAAAATTTATACATTTCTTTTTCCTCTTACCATTCCTGTTGAATTATTATTACAGGAACATGAAATAAAAAAAATTTTTTCATTTTATTATAAATAAATTTGATTATCTGAATAGACTTTTTTTTTTTACACATTTTGATTTTCATTATATTAAGGCTGTTATCCTTTAGAATGATTTTACATTAATTATGAATATGTAACAGGCTGTTCACATATTATATAACGCAAAAATAGCCCAAAATTTATAGAATATCATATAAGAATTGTCAGGATCCCCCCCCCCTCCCCCACAGGCAGTGTTTTAGTAGTCCACCACCATCGTATCAACAATGTTGACGCTTCATTTTTCAGAGCAAACTTTTTTTTTTTCATAGCAAACTTCAACAGATTGCACGATTTCCCATATATCTCTGTGGGAATTTTTTTTTCCCCCGCAACAAACCCTCAGCATAATGACTGCGCAGCTAGAACTGATTTTTTTTTATCTTAATGTGGAGCACCATGTAACACTCCGTTCCATAAACAAGAAAGATATGCAGAATGTTAACGCCTGCAAAACGTTCTCATGGATAGAGTTAATAGGGGGGGCTGCTAGAGACATATATTTTTTGACCCGAGCCAATAAAAAAAAAAGTGAAATCTATTATCAAAAGGTCCAATTTTCTGAACCTTCTTGCCGCTCAAGAGTAGCATTACTTTATACATATAAAAGAAATGCTGTGGGGGATTTTCCAATTTTGACAGGCATACATATTAATAGTTATATAATAAGACAGAAATTTGAAAGCAGCACTCTTAAATCCTGTATAATAAGTTCAGAATATCCAGTTCTCCGTGATATTCTCTTGTTAATGGAGTTAAGACAAAAATCATAGTTGATGTAGATTTTCTGGGGGTTTTTTTATTCATTTTCTTTGATCGCAGAATTTAATGCTGACAATGTATAAAGAAATGAGTTCATTCCGCTTTGCAAATTGTACATGCGTTTTTTTTTTTCTCAATCTGACAGAATAAACTTAATTTAGTTTTTTATACTCTCACATTAGCTTATTTACTTAGTCAAATACATATACGTCCTTTTAAAACTTAAATAATTAGAGCATTTTCGTAAAAAAAAATGCTCTATTGTCCCCGTTTTGTCTGTCTGTCATCACCCTAGATCTCAACAACCATAAGTCCTAGACCCATGATGTATATTAGGGTGGATTATTTTGAGTGGTGCCCAAATCATGTTGAAAATTTGGACTTCCGTTATAAGCAAAACGGTATTTACAATATTCGTTTACCCTCTATTTTCAAGTGTTTTAATTACTTTGGCGAATAAACGTACATTGTATTTTCTACACAGAGTAAGTATCTATTTATTTTTTAGTATCTACTGCTTAAATCAGCATATTTTAGTAACTTAGCTCCCGGTGGAGTTCATTATCTGCCGTTCGCATTTAATCTAGTCCAGATATTATGGCGCAGTTGTTATACATTATACTGGCACTGGAAATATTATCGCTTTATGAGTATACATAATTGAATAATATACCAAATATGTTAAACATTTTTTTATGGCTCACTCATTTTATATGGTTATATAAAATCCTTCCTTAATGCTTTCTCAGATAATCACCGGGATAAAAATGTCATCTAATGTTGACACCAGAGCTGCCAATAAATGCCCTGTTTTTGGTCATTCCTGTGAATTGGTTACAAATGTTTTGCCAACCTATATGGACATGATGAAGTATTACAGTCACATCAGACAAAAATTAAGTTCTGATCAAGCCAAAGAGCCCACAGTGAGTGAAATAGCTGAAATCGTTGCAACAGACATTGAAGCTGTATGGCATAAAGCTTCCATTCCGGTTGTTTCACACACTAGAATTCTCAAACTGATCAGAAATTCACATGATGAACTCAGAAAACTCATGAAGCCATTTAAAGGAAGGAAAGCAGATAACAAGTATTTGCTGAAGTTGCAAGAATATGCTGACAAAAGTAAACAGAAACTCTTTGACGTTGCAATTTGCAAATGTGTTCCTGGAAACTGTGGTTGTGCAAAGCAAAACAAAGTGCCACCTCAGGAACAACACTTTTTGCAGGACCAGAGAACATTGAGGATCATGTTTATTGGTAGTGTTGATCGAGTTTCCTCAGCTAAACTAAAAAAGACCTATGATCGCAAGTTGAAGGAGGACTCAAGAGCCAAAAAAGCACCCAAACTCGATTTGAATGACCAATGCCCTGGAGTTATAGATTTGAACAATGATGATTCATCAGATGCCGAAATTGGCCTCAATGAAGATTTATTTTAGACTGAAGCCGAAAGCAATACCATGATTACAGATACTGAGACACCTACTTCATCCAAACCGAGCTCTAGCCAGATGAGAAGAAAACTACCAAAGTTAGCAAAAATATGTGATCGATTTGCAGTATCAGACAGGGTTGGTGCAGCAGTTGCGACAGCAGTACTAGAAGACTTTGGTATAGTTTCACAAACTGAGGCTGCCAATGTAATTGATCGCTATAAACTGAGACGAGAGCGAAAGATGGCCAGAGATCAATTAGTAGACTCTACTGATGCAATTCAAACTCTCTATTTTGATGGCCGCCAGGATAAAACAATTAAACTAGAGAAGAAAGGAAGCCGTTGGTATCGAAATGTAGTAAATGAGGAACACATCACAATACTGAATGAACCTGGAGGAAAATTCATCACACATTTAGCACCTAAATCATCATCAGCTCGAGATATTGCTGACTGCATATATACATATTTTGACAGCAATGGGCACAACATAACCAACATTTTAGGGATTGGATGTGATGGTACTGCAACAAATACAGGACCTGCTGAAGGTATCGTAAGACTTTTGGAGATCAAACTGGGTAGACCATTACAGTGGTTGCCATGCTTGTTGCATGCAAATGAGCTGCCTTTGCGCCATTTAATCAAACAACTTGATGGTAAAACAACTGGGCCACAAGGATTTTCGGGTCCAATAGGTTCTGCCCTGCTAAATTGCGAGCTCCAGCCAGTGTGCAACTTTGTTGCAATTAGCAGTAGCATTCCTGATGTGTCACTTTCAGAACTAAGTACAGAGCAGAGGTATTTACATGAAATGTGCTTAAGTGTGATGACCGGTTGCTGTTCAGAAGAACTTGCTAGAAGAAACCCTGGCAAAATGGCTCATTCACGGTGGTTGACAACGGCCAATCGCATTCTTCGATTGTATATTTCACAACAAAATCCAACTCAAAGCTTACAGATGTTGGCAACTTACATTATGCAGGTGTATGCTCCTGTGTGGTTTGCAATCAAAAGCAAACCCAGCTGTGTAGATGGTACTAAACACATTTGGTTGACAATTCACTTGTCTCGTTCACTGCCAACAGAAGTTAAGAACATCATTGATCCTGTTATCCAAAGAAATGCCTATTTTGCTCATCCAGAGAATCTATTGATAGCAATGGTCACTGATGATCGAGATCACATTAAACAACTTGGACTGCGCAGAATTCTAAAGGCTCGTCAGGAACAGAAAACTGGCATCAGAAAATTTTGTATTCCGAGACTGAACTTTGATTCAACAGACTATGTTGACCTGATAAATTGGCAGCAAGCTGAAGTAACTGCACCACCATTGTTGGCCAATATTCCAATGTCTGAAATAACTAGCAGAATACATGATCAACACAATATTATGTTGCCAATTATCCAGGTACCCTGTCACACTCAAGCCGTAGAAAGACATGTGAAACTCGTTACAGAAACATCACAGTCGGTATGCGGAGAAAGGGCCCGAAATGGCTTCATAAAGAACAGGATTTTGTCCAGGCAGCAAATGACAGCATTCAACCAGAAGACTGATTATTGTTTTGATTAAGTTATTAATTGGACAAAATGGATGTTTGGACATTACAGTTTGTTGTTAGCCGATTTTCAGTAAATTATTCGAGATTTAAGGGATTTCATCAATATTTCATGTCATTGGGGCAGTTGAAAAAATAATAATTTAGAGGTGAAACTTTGGCTACAAAATCATCTTCTATAGTGACAACTTTTCCAAACTATTCATATTTAAATTCAAAAAATTTTTTTTTTACCTCTACATTCACACCACCCTAATGTATATATCATTTTGTAGCTCTTGGCCTGCCATGTGTGCAGCAAAAGTTCATTTTGCGATCTGACCTCTGAGGGCCGTAAAAGGGGGCTTAGTACCGTTTTTTACTATATAAGCTATATTAATAAAGGAGCGCCTATATCTCAGCAACTATAAGTCCTAGACCCATGATGTATATATCATTTTGTAGGTCTTGGCCTGCCATGTGTACATCAAAAGTTCATTTCGCGATAGGACCTCTGAGGGCCGGGCTTCAGGGCTCCTAAGGGGCTTATATATACACCTTGTACGTTCAATAACCCATTCATTTGGTGCAAAATACTGCAGCACATAGTTTCACCAAGATTTATTAAGAAACTCATCAAATGAAATAGTAAGCTTGTGTTCTGAGTTTAATTGAAAGTATCAGAGCTATGCAACAATTGACGGAGTTTTCGGACGATTAAATGACTATAATTTAGAATGTTTGCAATTATGAGTCCTATTTCAGTAACCACAAACCACTTGTAGTTAGACAATAATTTTTTTTCAAATATAAAGAAACGTCTTTATATTTTTTTTTTACAGATATATGCATTACACAATTGATTTTATAAACATTTCCAAAATTTACAAATATTTACTGAAAGCTAACAAACGTACTGATACATAACACGAAAATGCTCTAACACGTCCTGTGTCCAGAATGGAACAGGCTTAATTGCTTGCTTTTTTTTTTTTTGAGTAAATTAAATAAGCACTCATCTAACAATCTTGAGCAAGAAGATTAAGAGGGTCTATAAATCAAAATGCTCATCAAGCAGAATCATTTTTCATTTTGCCTTCAGTACCACGTTGTCTAATTAAAATCCATTTTTTAACAAATGGCTTTTGACTCTGTGTACATTGAATATTATTATTATTAAAGAGTGTCATGAAAGTGAGGAACAAAAGATTTGTACATGCTAAGTCTCGGCCTTAAGTCCTCATAGGGCAAGTTTGTTTTTTATATATTCAAGCAAACCTCTAAAATGAGTGATTGAGCTCTATTTATAGTATCTGCAAATTAAGTACATACATGAGTGTCATGAGGACTATATCTCTTTTTTTTTTTTTTTTTTCTTAAATAATTATTTCATTTATTAAAATTTAAAGGTAATTAAACTTTGTTCATAAAAGAAAACAATTTCTTAAAATATATTTATATCAATATTTAAGCAAAGGTGAATAGAGATTTTGAGAATGGTCCAGATAGTTGAAGTCGTACTTATTTTATTTATTCTTTGTTGATCAAATATTTTTAAAGTGCTTTTTATGTGTACCAATGCCCCCCCCCCCCAAATAGGTGTTTGACAACCCCTCCAGTGATCCAGAGGCTTTCTCTAACATTCCTCCCTCCCCCCCCCCCCTCCTGATTAAATCAATAATATACATATAATATGTTCATGACCCCTTTACTAAAAAATATTTCATTCACTGTACTATATAACCGAGAATATGTGGCCTGTCATCAGCTGGACTGAGAAATATTAGGTGAACTGCAGAGGTTTTAAAAAATAATTCAGAAAGTTGTAGTTTTTATTGTACAGTATTTGAATAATTTAATTGTGTTTCAGCATGTTGCATTGTATAAATGTCGATAGAGAAAAGGGTGCTTGGTCACTAATTGATATATAGTCAGTTACTCTATCTATCCCTAGCTGGAACATTTAAGCAGCTTTTTCACATAAAAAAAAACCTCTAATTAACTGTTGTAGGAACTGACTGGAATTTTTAACAATCATAAACAGTAGATAAACATAATGCTATGTTACAAAAATTTTTCTTTTTCAATTTTTAGAGACTGAATCCCATTTCCTATGGACTCTTCCCAGATATTAAAATAATTATTTTTCCTGTTCATTAGTCATAATTTTTTTTTTTACCTTAAAACTTTCTGGAAAGTTTTTAGAATTTTCTCTTTGATAACAGGTTTTAAGGCTGTGAGGATTATAATTTTAACTTCACGCATTTCATACAAACTTGAACCTGCACATACTACTGTTTCATTAGCTCTACAATATATTATGTTTGGCATGGTTTCATTTTTTAGTTTAAAATTCTTTTTTTTTTTAATGTTTGGTTGTGCATTCTAATGTAAGGTAATTTAAAATAATTGTGTGGAATTTCGTAATCAAAAAATAAAATATTTTTCAAAATTTGTGAGGCTAAATTTTCTATTTTAGTTTAACTGTAAGTCTAACAACAAAAAAAGGTATTAAAATATTGAGATTAAATTTCTAATGGTTCTGAGCGAGCAGTAATATCTTTGTGTTGTATTTATAGTGGCCTTTACTCAAAAAAAAAATTATTTTTTTTTTATTCAAGCTTGATGTACATTTTAGCTAAGTTTTCAAGAAGCGTAACAGAACTTTTTTTTTTTTTAAATGATTGATAAGTCTTTAAAAAACACTTTATTAAAAAATGATTTTGTTATTGTTTAAATAAAGCAGCTTAACACTTATCAAGCTGTCAGAAACTGTTGAATGTATTCTTTGTCTGCTTGTGAATAGCATTGTTAAAATGATGGTTATTATTTTCAAAGAATAATTAAATTTTATTATTTAAAAACAATTTGGTTTGTGATGATTTTTGTTCTAAAAAATTACGTGTAATGTATAATTAATGAGTTACAGTGTCACATTTATATCTTAAAATTTATTTCACAAAAGAAATTATTTTTTTTTACTGAAAAACATCTTTATTATTATACATGTATTTACTCGAAAAAAAAAAACCCCATAAAAAAACATAGAGGCACTAATATAACAAAACAAAATGACAAGAGGCCAAAAGAGATTACATAGACATTAATATATATACAGATGTATGACAGAATCTATTAATTAACATACACACTTAACAACTTCAATAAAAGACATAAATGATGACTGATATGTAATGCAAAAAAAACTAAAAGGTTGGCGAAACATGAGCTTTTGAATGTTTCATTAGTTTATCATTATACATGTACATGTAACCTGTTTCACGGAAATAAGCATTTGTTAAAAAATTCTATTTACCAAGCAATTGTTCAGTCAGTCACAGATTATGAAATAAATTCAAACTTTGAAACTATCACTGGATTTTTCTATTTCTAGGATTTTTATATTTAAAATCTACTTTTTTTAAATAAATTTTCATCTTACTGAAATAGCTTGCCAATTGTTTAGTTAGTTACAAAATATTGAAACAGCAATAAAGCAAAAACGTTACTGTAAAATTTCAAGCTACATGTTACTGGTGAATTTGCTTCATAAAAATTTAATCAACATAATAATAATTAAGACAATGTCTCTTTCATGCAACACTTTAATTAGTAAGTGATATATATATATATATATATATATATATATATGCCAACCAATAAGTTTGAAGTATATGTATATTACCAGTTCTGTATAGAAACAAAAAATATATATGCTTGACGTCAAAGACAATTTATTACATTAACTTTGTAATACATTTCTATGGTGTTAAGTGTGATCTGTTAAAGTGGGGGAAAAAAAAACATAAGTGTTTGGCCAGCAGTAAAACTTCTATTGGAATTATCACTTATACTCTTTAAGGAAGTATTGAGCGAACAGTCTTAAAAAAAACACATCAAATTATTCTATACAACATAAAAATGTGTTTATGTTAAGGAAAAATATTTGTTTTTATATCGCAGATTATGAAAATTAAAATAGAAAACCTGCCTAAACAACACTTGATACAAGATTTGTTATGATGCAGTATTTCAAATATTTATAAACAAAAATTACAAAAAAATATATAACCACATGCTCTGAGTTTTAGCAGTTCCCCACAATGTTACAAATATAACACAAATTTTAAAAAAATGTTAAAGGAACTATGGCCACAGAACTTCAACCAATTACAGACGGGAAAGATGATACAATGTATCACAAAAGAAAACATAATTACATTTGTAGGAAGGATATTTAAGAATTCATACTAAAGAATACCACAATATTTGAAACAAATATTGTACGTAAACAGATTTATAATATTTTTTTTCGCTATCAGACTTTAAAATCAAATGTCAAATTCATTTATAAGTTCAATGAATAAATGCCATTCCTTAGATTCATTACAAGTCATTTTTTTAAAGAAATTTTTAAAACAAAATTAAAATTTATTTTACTTCAACCCTATTTCAAGAGCTAAATCTTTGTCTCTGAGATAAGTCAATTTTTAACAGATCTCATTATAGTAATATTCAATTACATGACTGTAAGTAGAAAAAAAATCAGTATAAAATTGGTCCAGAAGGAAAGTAAAACCAATGCACCTAGGATTATGCAAATTAGCAAAACTACATTTAGTTTAAAAGTATAGATAATTTAAATATTTTAATATTCTGATTGGATAACAACGGGAATAGTAAAAAGATCATTTCAACATGAATGAAAGAAAAAAAATTTATAAAAAATATCACAATAGGTTTAACAAAATTTATTTACAGTACAATGCTACATATTTTCTGATAAACATTTCATACAAAGTTATAGATTATGGATTTAAGTTACTATTCACAAATGAACTATTCACAAATGAATGATAATCCATCATATTTATATTTTAGACATATGCAACAATATGCAATCATTGTGAAATTTATGTATCAAAAACAAATATTTACAAGTGTAGCTATATGAAAAATTTACAAAACTGTACATTTATAAATGTCAGTGATAAAAAAAATGTTTGACTCATAAATTAGAAATCTTTTTTAAAATATCGCAATTTTTAAATACTGTACAAATATGTGGGCACAACACAGCATCCAGCCTTAAATATTTCAGATCTTTGAAACTGGCCAGGAAGCCAACTTATGACATGAATAAGACAGAATTAACGCATATTTAATAAGGAATTCTAAATCTCATTCCTTTGTATATAAAAAGGTACACTATTAACACTATTCAGATTCAAAATGACAAAGAATGCATCAAGGACTGAATGCTATCTGAAGATGGTAGACAACAGAAAACTAGTCTACTGTGGGATCAGAACTAGGCCAGCTAAATTTTAGTTTATATTTGAAGTGGAGGTTTTTGTTTAATTACTAAGTAAAATGCCTTGGTTCAGAAGATGATTTTGGTAGGAAAACATATATATATGACTCATCAAAATACTGAATAGACATTTTATACTATTTACAAAAAGATAATCACGAAATATTTTTAAAAAATGAAATATTTACACTTAAAGAACTCGTCTATACATTTGAAGAGATTAATTGTAAAATGCACTCGAACACAGAGCTTATTTAAATGAAAGTCAAAATAATCCATTCCTTAATCTTCTAGTCAGTACAGCTCCAAGTTTTCATATTCTTTAAACAATAATGATGCCTGGCCATTTTAAAGTCTAAATATTTGGCCAAAATGAGGCCATTATGAAATATGTATTTGATGGGGTTTTTTTTTTATGCGTGTATCATGGCTGCCTGGGTCCTGACAGTTTCCTTCAACTGATGCCCCTATGTTCAGACAGAAGCACAGATAACTAATTACCGTATTTTTCGCCGTATAAGACGCTCCGGCATATAAGACGCACCCAATTTTAAAGGAGGAAAATCTAGAAAAAAAAGATTCTGAACCAAATACTTGCAGCATGAAAAAAAAACAACAACAATATTTTTTTTTCCCCGTCCCTATCCCTTTCTTCACCGTCCGTTCAATTACACATTCACTTGGTGCGCGATTTTTATTTATAGTGAAGGCGATCCCATACCGTGAATACTTTAATATAGCAAAATACTAAAATAATTAATTACAATTAAACTACGCATTGAGATTGTATTAATAATGTTAATAATGTCACAGAAACATTTTAACTAACGTATTTCGGTTTATTAAAGTGCACCTTTAATTTTAATCTTCCGAATACATAAAACGATAGGTAAATAGATATGACTATTGATTTCATCATGTTTACAATTGGAGTTTCTGGGAGTTACCCCTCTTTTAAAAGTGTATGATAGCATGTAAAATGTGTATTTGCCGTATAAGACGCACCAAAAAAGTGCGTCTTATACGGCGAAAAATACGGTAGGTGGTATGTGGCTGTATCTGATAGAGCCACTAAGGGCATGGGTTTCCTCCCCCCCACCCCATACAGCCTTAATGTTTACAACTTAAATTACTAAAATACACTTACATGAATTATAGAATAAAAAGACTGCAACAGATAAATGAAAATTTCTTAATGAATTATTTTAATAAAATAAGTAAAGTTTCCCTTCTTGGCCCTAACATGCCAAATGGGGCAGATGAAGTTTAGAATTCATCTTTTTCCATAACCTCGGCATATGAAGGGATTGTGTGGTTAGCACAACGCCCAGCCGCCTTTACTTCCCCAACTTAAGTCAGGTACCTATTTAAAGCTGGGTGGACTTGTGGGACGACTTTGCACCGAATTTCACCTGGAAAAATTCCATGGGCCTCACCGAGGATCGAACCCAGGACTCTCAGGTTGACAGTCGAGTATCTACGCCACTCGGCCATCCGTCCCATCATTTTAATAAAAGTGTGACAAAATAAAAAACCAGAAGATTTATTTAAATAAAAACCAATACTTCGATTTATACAAGCTGACATAAATTCTTCTGATATAAAATGTGTGTAAACTTTTAATGAACTGATATATTTCAGGAAAGACAAGTGGTTTATCATTAATTTTTGGTTCTTTAAAAAGTTAAATTAATAACTAAACCCAAACTAACTATTAATAAGCTGCTTCAGAAGTCCGCGTTGGTTTTTCTTGATTTTCTTTTTCTTTTTTTAATCTCATCAAGTACCCGTCTTGACCTGGTTGAGTTTAAACTTTGGTAGCATTCAGCTTATTTCAAGCTCACCATTCATCTTCTGGATTAGATTCAACCACATGTGATCCAGTGTCCTCATAGGCCTACATGGAGAAGAAAGTTATTGGTCATTTAATAACATTTTTCCCCCACAAAAAAAATGTTTTACATGCATCTAATAATAAGTGGAGTCAAGTTCCTTTAAGACCCAAAGGGCTCGTCGGGGCAGATGAAGTGTAGAATTCATCTGTTCAGTAGCCTCAGCATATAAAAGGATTGTGTGGTTAACACAACGCCCAGCCACCTTTACTCCCCCAACTTAAAGTCTGATACCCACATTTAAAGCTGGGTGGACTTTGGGGATTTCACCAGGACCTGAAAACATACCAAGGTTATCACTGAGTTTCAAGCCCAGGAACCCTGATGGTCGACATAGTCACGCATTCTACACCGCATGACCACCCGTCCCCAATAATAAGTGATATGATGATTTATCAATATCAGAGATAGTACTTTAAGTGTATCGGAGTCAGAGAATGTTTTCACCCGAATTCCAATTTCTCATCCCAAGTGATTAGACTCCACTATAAACTATTTTCAAACCTTCCATTAGTTCTATGTAGATGAATCCAGGAATCGAATCTGTAGTTTAGAAAATAACTGATAATTGTATAAGAATCTGTGAAAGTTTTGATCACTAGTAATAAAGTACAAGTATACACAATATAGGCAATTGAATTAACTGCAGCACCAGATTCTTACCTGAAAGTGTCCATCTTTTGATGCATTGGCTCCTCTTGATCAATGTCCAGTTCAGAGCTATCTTTCAGCGTGTTCACATCAAACTTCACAAACACTTTATAAAACACAAAAATAGTATACAGTGTATCGGTTTATATACTTTCTTCACAAGAAAAAAAAAATGTGTTTTGTTTTATCTAGATTATGAATAATTTAGAAACTTTAAAAAAAAACATTACTTAACATATTTTCCAAAAATATTAAAAAAATATTTCTTAAAGAAAGAATGTAGCAAAACTATTAATAATGCAGTTTTTCACATCAAGCTAAAAAATAGAGCTGCACTTTAGTGAAAGTAGAGATATATTTGACTCACGGGTTTCAAAGGATCCAATCTGACGAGCCTTGTTGACAAGCAGTGTGGGAGTGAGATACGTAGGAATCCTTGGGTAGATAATGTTTGGGTCATCACATGTGAACAAGCCAAGTGTTTGTTGAAGCAAATGAAAATATGGGTTAGCAAGTGCCGCTTCAAGCTCCTCATTCCATGGAATGATGGGTATTGGTTTGTTTTGCACTGTGGTCAATGAAAAGAAAGAAAAATAAAAAAAATTAGTGAGAAAATAAACAATAAGTAAAAAAAAAAATTTTTTTAAATCAGGGCATATTTCAAATAGCAACATAAAATAAGATTTAGAAATTTCATATAACCCTTCTTTGTAATTTTAAGGAAAGAATTCAAGGTCTGATAAGCGTTCACAAGTTTTCTACATAACAGGAGATCATGCTTCTTCAGAACATTTAAAAATACATATGACATGAAAACACTGATAGTCTAAAATCTAGCTTTTAATTCTCACAATGAATTTTCTCCTTACAGTCTCTACGGTCAATGAATCCAGAGGTTTTGAAAAATATCAAGGACTTAAGGCCACACATAATGTGTGCATGATAATTAGAAGAAAAAAATTTGAATCACAAAATTAAATCAAGTCATTAGCCAATGACAAGGGAAACAGAAAGAACAGCTGACTAGTGCTGACTAGTGCAAATGAAGTCTTTGTATGTTGGATGCCATGTGTTTATTTAGAGATTTTTAACGTACTCTCATATATAAAGATAGATTGACATTTAACAGCCGATGCATCATTTGTGTGCAGAAAAGTATTATAAAAAAAAAAGCTTGGTCTGGATTAAATTATGTAAATTGACGGTGAAATGGTAATGTTGCGTGAAATGGTAATGTTCGGCATTAATATTATCTAATTAGATAAAAATGTTTTATGACTTTCTGTCATGTCTGGTAAATGTTCAGTTTAAAAAAGTAAAGAGCTACTGATTAAAATGATGGATGGTCATGTGGTTAAGCACTCAACTGTCGACCTGAAGGTCCCTGGTTCGATCTCCAGTGAGGACCAATGGCTATTTTAGGTCATGGCTTAAGTCCCCGCTATGTCTCCCGTGGTGCCTCCATGGCCATTGCACTATCGGCTATGGTGAGGATGAAAGAAGGCTGCCATAAAAACCGTTCCACTAGTGGTTTATAGGATCTAAAAGATTTCATCTCATCCTTATAGGGACTTCAAGCACTGATTAAAATAGGAGACCCAGGGGATATCCCAGTGAATTCTACCAAAATATCACCTGCAGTACTTCCATAGCCAATGAACACGTTAGTGGAATAAGGATCCAGAGATAAACATCTCATCCTTATAACTGATAAAATTAAACCATTATTTTTGGAAAAGTTTCTCAATAAAAAATACTTCACTTTCATTACTTTTAATCAGAGTTAACAATAAGAAATGTAGAAATTTTTTCTCCGGCACTTTATGTCAAATTAATAACAATGGCATTTTATTTCAAAATGAATGCTAATAATGATGTAAAAGAACATTAACACATAAAATAATTTGCATCAATCAATGTTAGCTTACAGGCATAAAATTTGGATACTGGCTCCTCAACATTGATTCTGTAGGATGGGTCTTTGATACCTATATGAAAAGAGTAATACATTAACATTTTATTCAAAAAATATTTCTAATTTCCCTCTGTACTTAAAATTGATTTTAAGTTTTTTAACTTATTCCCTAACCCAGAACACATTTTGCATATTGAGTTTTTAATTATTTCAGACCATGAAATGCATTTAGCCTTTCAGACACACTACCTAATAATAAAGCTAAAATACAAACAATTTTTTTTTAGAAAGAATGACATCAATTTCCCATTTCTATAATTTAGAAAATCTGGTGTTATCATTTAAACTGACAACATCTATTCAAAAAGTAAGTTTAATATCAAATTTTTAAGTGTTTACGGGTGGTCTTTTTTAACTTTTTTTTCATGTAGTAAAACGCCATAAGGGTGGCCAGCTACCCATGAAATGAATTGCCTTCATAGACAATATTTACTACTTAAACCTGAGCTATGAAATAACTGAAATCTTTCATTCAACGGAGTCCATTTGAAATAGGCCCAGTAAAAAAATATAGCATTATGCTTGCTTTTCCTTTTAATATAATTTTAACATTATGCTTATATTTCCATCATAAAACCTTTTAGGAATTCGTCTAACCTATTCCCCTAACAGTTTATAGAGATTATTATTTAGCAGAAAGCTTGGAAAGAGTTCCAGAAGGGAGAAAGTCATTTTTTACCAGGGACTCTTCCATTGTATTCTCCAATGAACATTCATCACATAAATACTATTATTTTTTTTCAATGATCTAATTTAATTGATTAGATGATTCATTTTCATTGTTCTCATTACAAAATGTGCAGAAAGTTACCTAGTTTAACATATGCCGCTTCTAGCAACTGTTTCTGAAGCCATTTCAAATGAGGCTCAAAACCAAGAGCCTGTAGCTTGTCTAACAAGAAAGGAATCAAATGATCCTCAGATAAAGAGGATAGTTCCAGTATGATGCTCTTGTTCTCATGGAAGTCTCCCAAACCTTGCAGCTGGTGAGAGGAAATAGAAATAATCAATATTTGTGCTGATGTAGATATTAAGCTAATAATCTCTTTCGTGTGAAGTATGTAATCTTATAGGTCACAATATCCCATATGCAGATATGGCTATTAGTACCTTTCCACCTGTAGTAGAAGACACCAATGAGTTGGGTGGCGACTGGGACAACACATCCAGAAAACCGTTATCACTGAGATATCTAGAAACCTGCATGAGCAAAGCAATAGGTAATTAATAATTTATGCAAGTATGATAAACAAAATAAATATGAGATATATGGATCTCTTGAGAGTCTGAAAGGTCAAACAGATGAACAAATCTTTTTTCTATTTTATGCATGAGACTAAATAAGGACTCGTGTGAAAAGCACTGTACCCATCCAGCTTTGATTCAACCAATGCCAGGTACCCATTAAAAGCTGGGTAGACTCAGCAAGGTCATTAATACATAAGAAAAAAAAAAATTTCCCAATGTTCAAAATAAAATTTCAACACGAAACTTGGAGTGCAGTAGAAATTTATCTTTTTCATGTTTACCATGTCATAAGTGACATGTCAGTAATAATTTAATCAGTTTAGCAGCAATGAATTTACATGAATATTGACTTAAAATTAAAAGTAAATTTTTTTTTAAATATGATGTAAGGCATTGAATTTTTAACTGTGCATACCTGACCAGCCGACTTAGAATAGCCATGGTCACATAGTCTTTTAGTGACTACCTCAACAATGTCTCTGCTGCCTTCAAGCTCTGACATCCAAGTAAACATCAGAATCTGTTCATCATCAGTGAATTCCTCACTGGAGCAAGTGCTGCTAACATTCATGGAACTGTGTTTGGTGAAATTAAAGAGACATTTCAATATTTGACAATGGTTGCATTGAGCTACTTCTCAGTCTCCCAGTGATAGCAAAATTTTATTGTCAATTAGTCGACAGCTGATTGAGAAGTTTAGATTACTTCATTATTCTTTCCTAGAGAAAGGGTCAGGTCACTGGGTTGATTTCCCTATTATTTTCTTATAAAACAAGTTTTGTATCGTTGACCCAAAAACCTGGTATTTTGTTATTTCGTGTGTGAGTATGAGTCAAATGTTTATTGAATCTACTGAAAATATTAATCAGGCTTATAAGGTATTAAAAAAAACATATCACAAGCTGAACATGACTAATATACTATAGCAGGGTTGGCTAAATGTGGCTTTTAAGAGTTTTTTTTTAAGCTCCCAAACAGCCAGTTTTCCTATTGTTTCATTACTTTTGTTCATTCAATTTTTATGATTGACTATGGTGTGGCTCTGTAAAGTATTTTTTACGATATATAAAAGCACGAGTGTCGCTCTCATTGAACTCAAGCTTGGCCAGCCTTTTACTATAATAAACATTCATAATATTAAAAAAATAAGGATTAAAAACAACGATGAAGCTGTATTTTATAAAAGGAACGTGGACCGATTTCCACCTTGGATGTGATACTTTGCCGACAACAATAGATCAAATCACAGCTAATATATTTACCTTTCAGCATCTCCACTTCCACTACCACTACTGCTGTGTCCTCGTTTGTTTTCACCCCTGACAGCTTCCTGCTGTTGGTGTTGTTGCTGACTTTCTAACAAATTCTCAGCGCATAGATTCGGGTTTTGTTCTGCGTCATTCATAAAAACTTCCAGCACAAATTCGATCAAATCTTTAAATTCTTCCTGCAGAGCCAATAAGTGATAAGATTTTTTTTTTTAAACAATGCGCAGTCAATATTTTTATCAAGTTCACAAGAAAATATATATAATATATATATAACTAATTGAAAAATGTTTTGCTATAGAAAAAAATGTAGACAAATTAAATGGCAATTTTTTTATAATCAAATTCACTTGAACAAATTAGATTTAAAAAAATGACTAATTTAAAATAAAAAAAATCTCTTGGGAAAAAAAAAAACGGAAATGTTTTAACTTAAACCAGTTAGTAAAACAAAATAAAATCTAATTGCAATGCACAATTTGTTTTTTAATTATGTATAAAAATTATTTAAAGTAAAAGGAAATTAAAGTAAATCGGACTATTTTATATAAAATGTGCTCACATGTTCTCGAACTGCATTGTCAACCCAAATTTCTGAAAATGCTTTGAGTATCGGCAGCTGCATCAGTGTGTCCTGTCGTCTACAGTCCCCTGCTACATGATACATCATAGTCAGTACAGCAACATTCAGTGTTTCCTTGTTCAACTGCTGATGCTCCAGCAGAATGCCATACTTGGCCATAATCTTCTTGTTGGCAAATCTACAAGTGAGGTTTCAATTTTTTTTTTAATGCTATTGTCTAAACTAAACCAAAATTAGGTCCACAGAACAACATTTGTATTCAAACTAAAAACCATTTCAAGATTAATACTGTATCATTTAAATTAAAGAGATATGTGTGAAAAGAAGTTTATATTTTTTGTAAAATGATTCAGACTGTTAAAAGTATAACTCATTGCATATCTACTACATATCTACTACATATCTACTACATATCTACTACATATCTACTACATATCTACTACAGCAAATCAGCATTCTAGTAATAACAAGTTTTTTTTCCCCCCAGTTTTTTCTTTTGAAGACACAATCCAGTGAATCAGAATTAAGATGTTAAATATTTTGAAAAGAATTTCAAACAATACATAGCAGCATGAGATGAAGAGATAGCTAATGACAACAAGTGCTCGTTATAAGCATCTTACTGTTTGACATGGTTTAACATGCTGAATCCAGTGTGTTCTCCGATGTAGCCCTGAGCTAACCACTCTTCAACTATCATTATAAACACATGGTTGGTTTGTACCAGATCTCTGAGGTAAACGACGTTCTGCTCATCTGAAAGGTGTTGACGAATCAAAAGTACAAACAAATTGTGGAGGTCAGTCATGTGACTCAAACACTCTGAAAATATGCAAATAGAATCACATCCTCAATTCAAGGAAAACAGACGTTTCAAGTAATTTTGTAAAGGAAAACATATTATTGTAAAGGTAATTATTTCCATACATGATTTTAAATCATGTTGTTATTTAAATCATGTTGCTATTTAAATCATGTTGTTGCTATAAGCAGGTAAATAAATAGTTAATCTGGAGACACTGTAACGACATCTAGAAACCTTTCAAACTTTTGAAAATGCATGATTTTATCTGATTGTTATCCCAATTTTAAGATGCTCTATTCTGCTAAATGTACATTAAAGGACAAACTGAAAAAAAAAATTTATTATTTAAAACTACTGCATTTCCAAATTTACAAGATTTTTTTTTTTTTATTTCAGGCCTAAAAAAAGTGGCAGCATCTACTGCTATCAAATAACTTTGTTAATCTGCAACTTTTTTTTTCCAATTTTCCGGTCCTAATATCAAGTTATTTCTATACATGGTAAAATAGAGAATGCTATTATTTAAAAAAATAAACAACTAACTTTGTAGATTTTGAAGATATTCATTCTTGCTATTGGCCAGAAGTGTACGAAACAATTGATTTAATGTACAAACCACCAGGTGCAGCCTAAAAAAGATCAAGTAAAATATGATGAAGGAGAATGATGCAACCTTTTTAAACATTTTTCAACATAACAAATTATAACGAAGAGCTACTATTTACTAAGCTGCCCTCTTGTACAAAAAAAAATTTACATGGTAAAATTTTTAAGAGCACTGTTACATAAATATACAAATTTAAAATTTTGATGAACATTTATGTTATAAAGCGACTGATAAAGAACAGTTAAATAATTCATTAATTTCAGAATGGTGTTTCTGAAAATGGGTAACGAAAATAAATAATTTTTTTTTAAAAATACTTCAATACTATTTACTGTCTAAAACAAAATCTCAGGGCACAAAACTGAAATATCAGGACAGTGGACAGTTGTGATATGAAGGAGTTCACCTCACCTCCAGGAGTAACACACAACTTGCACCTACCTAAGTATTAAAGAAACCCCACACTGGTGCTAATGTTACCTGTTTAAGCATAGCATATGTTTATTAGCTGTGCTGCCTTACCAGCCATGAACCCCTGCTGATAGAATTCAGTGAGAATAGAAATCTCAAACCATACAGAAAACACAACCACTCTCTCTTTCCATTTTTTTTTTTAAAACGGGGCTATTATAAAGCAAGATAAAATGGTTTGAAAATAAATCATTAGTTGGTAGATTAGTTGTTTAAAAAAACAGTATTAACCTTTTTTCAATAAAATGACTTTATATATTTAAGATTTATTTCAAATGCATATTTTATTCAATCATGTATCATGGAATATTTAGAACTACTAAATTTCCTGACATTACATTTTGAGACAAGTAAAGCAGAATCACACAAACCATTTTTTTTTAAAGAAATATTTCACTTTATTATATTAGGCAAATAAAACATTTTTCCAAAAAAGATTGCAAATTATTTCTGTACACTTTCTGTCTTTAAATTAAATAGCTATCTAAAAGATTAAAAAAAAAAGTAATATGCTAAAATAAAGTACACTTCTCCTAATCAAAAAGTTAGCAGGACTAATTTTCTAAACAGTGCTACATTGTCAAATTTATAAGTGTACTCGGAATAGTTTTTCTCCTTTTCAGGGGTTGAACCAAAAAAAATGAAGTATGATCATTTTTTTTTAAAGTGAAACAAAGGCATTCGGAAAATGTTGAAATACAGTGTATAATTTTATATAAAGTTTAGTTTGCTGTATACAATTTATTACTGTGGTAAAAAAAAATATAAGCATTTTACCTTGTGTATTTAAAGGAAGTACAAAATCTTGATTCCATAAGTATGAACTGATTAAATATAGAGCAATATGCATCTGATTTTAATGTTTCCGCTTTGTACGGAGGTTTAATGTAAAGTCTAGTTCTATAGTTCTATAGCTTCTTTTATAGAAAGTGATAAATACTGGTTGGTTCAATATTGATCTCATGAAATTAGAAAAAGAACATTGCCAGATTTAATCTTATGTGGTTGTGAAAGGACTCAACAACAAAGAATCTTATATGAAAGAATAAGCAACATATACAGTTACTGTATCATTCGTCATTTGGCAGTGATCCTGAAAAAAAGCTATTGTCAGCAGCACAGAGTTGGCCTTGATGACTGTCAGCACCATTCTGGCAAGACTTCTACAGCTAATAGACAATAAGAGACTTAATTATAAAAAAAAAAAAACTCCTGAAGATGGGTAAACTCTGTTTAATATTAGACCAAGAAATCGACTTTATGCTTTATCTTACACTATAAATTGAAGATTTAAATTACCTTTAGAGTTGTAACTATGTTTACGTATTTGTTACTTGTTACTTAACAATTATTTGTTTCTTATTAAAAATAACAACAATTTCATTCAACAACAACATTTGCAGCGTGATAAGGCAGACTTATAATTTTTTACATTAAACAATATATGATGTCTTAAAAAAATTTAAGAACAAGAAATCATAAATTGTCGTAACTAAAAAGAAGTAAAAAGCAACTAAATTAGCGGTTGATAAGAAAATATTTAAACTCTGTGCCCTTAAGAAAAAAAATAAATTCTTTGTATCCGTCATTAATTTCCTTATTGACTGGTAAATGTATTGAGAAATAATATGGTGCAGAAAATGTTTAATATATGGACAAGTCACCTATGTTTTTCTACAGAACAATCTTGTTTTTTTCTATGTTTAACTGCCAGAGCTTCACAACATTTGATCCCTTCATAAACCAAGAATCCAAACAAGTCCAAATTTAAAACTTCCCTAAGAGAGATAAACAAGTGACAGTTATCAATATTCATTCTCAAAAGCATCAGTTAGAATACATTTTTTTAAATTTTCACTTATCAAAGTCCACAAGCAACTATGTATAAAAGAATATATATATTATGTGTCAAAAATTGTATAAGAAAGTTGTCTCTTCATAACAACTTTCCAAATATAACATAGTAATTAAATATGATATAATTAACTCAGAAATGTCAAATTTCCAATCAATATTCCCATCAAGTGGTAACATCAATGTCTATGCACAAGAGTAAATGTTAAAAAAAAATACTTGCTTAAAGTTGACAAAATCCACTTCTTGCTGATGAGCAAAACTAAGAAAAAAGCCCACAGTCCACATGAGAAATGAATGGTCCAGTATGTTGTCATATTTAGACAGAAGTGCTTTCTGTAAAAAAAAAAAAAAAAATAGATTTCACTGAACCATTAACTTTAAAATCAAAACAAAATTAAAATAAAATCTGCAGTACTATAGGACAGCGATTCTCAAGCGTTAGTAATTCCCAACTAACTAATGAGTTGCTTTCTTTTTACAGTAAATTATTTAGTTTAAAAAAAAAAAACAGTGTGTGGGATTCAAACCGTGGCAGCCTGATTCTGATTCTTCAACCATACAGCCATTGAAGCGGATTCGAAAATGTCTTTTTTAAAATTATATTGAAAATTTCGAAATTATTTTGAATTAAGTATAAGTCCTAGTAACATAGGATTAACTTTGTAGTTTAAAAAAAAAAAATAAACCAGTATAAATTATGATAGTTTTCGTTTGAGGAACTGTTGTACAAAAAAAAAAGACTAGAATGATTGAATGGTAATTTTTTATTGCTTAATTATATTTTTAACTGTTACGTCTCATAATTAAAACAACAAAAACGATAAGCTGTAAATTTTATTAAAAGCATTTATTGAATCCAGACAGGAAACAGTATTCTTACTTTCAATCTACGGCAGACAGATGAGAGACGGAATACATGTTTGGATATTTTCCATTCGTTAAGAAATTATTTTAAAATTTTGCCGACTTATTTCTAAACTTTGAGAACCACTGGTAAAGGAAAACATAATCCATCATAAAACATATCCATCATAAAACATATCCATCATAAAACATAATCCATCATAAAACATATCCATCATAAAACATATCCATCATAAAACATATCCATCATAAATACTGAAAAGGCTTAGTATTTTAAATTCATTTTTTAAAAGTAGCAAATATGTATTTAAGTGCGGGCTGTTTATAACAAAATCTCTGCAAAATTAGAAATTTATGGATAAAATACAATTGATGTTTACTTTCTTTAATCTAAAAGCCTTTTATCAGCATTTATGAGTTTTAGTATGGCAATAACCTTAAATAAGAGCAATTACAATTAAAATGGTTAATGTTGAATCAATGGAATATAAAAATGTATACTTACCAAAATGTTCTCCACAAGATCAACAAATCCCGAGTACAAGATCTCAGTTGCAAACTTCTTTAAATATGAGCTGTAAAATAACAATTAAGTCAGTCTTCCAAACAATATAGATAACTTGGTACATTTGTAAAAAAAAAATATATATATATATATATATGAGCAATAATGCAACAATACATGCATATATTCTGAGAAGGAAAAATCTCAAAGAAAAAGACATCTACTGGATGATGTTTAATAATATTTAAGAAAACACAATCTGCTCACATGAGAATATCTGTATCCATGAGACATGAAGACTGATTGATGGATGACAGAACTTCATTTTCTTCCACAGCATGTGAATACACCCCGTTGTCTTTCACCTCACCACCATTGTAACTTCTATCACTGTTAATACTTGAATTGCTTCCCTTGAAATTTTTAGATGATAGCTTTGAACTGGAATCTGGTGAACCTTTTAATATTGTCAACAAAATATCATATCAAGTAAAAATATGACCTAAATAAGTGTACATGAATGAATCAATCATATATATTAATACATTAAGACTCCAATTATACAAATTCTAGATATGAGTATTTCCAATTACATGTATTCAGATAGCTCTGAAGGAAAAAAAATCCACAAAAAAAATCTTAACACAACAATAAATGTTCATAAATGCAGCCTATAGCAGCGGTCCAGTATCTTTTGTACTGCACAGAACCAATAATTCATAATTTTTAACTCTGGCAGACCACTAAATTCAAAAGTTTATTCCTGCAGACCAACTACTAAATTTATCTTTTTTCCCCCCTACACTACTTTTATAAATATGTGTGTGTGATTATGGGTATCTTTAAATTAAAAAAAAAAAAACAATAAAGGCTTAAATTGACAAATTGTATTCACTAAAGAATGTGATTGCTTTTTTACATTTTCATGCATACATTCCAGAATCATAAAATTTTTTTTTTAATTTTTGTTCAATTAATTAGCAATATTACAAAGTTGGAAAATAAATAATGTCTAGCAGACCACCAAATTTTATTGTAGACCAACAGTTGGCTACCGCTGGTCCATGGCAATCTTACTGAGACCAATGCAGTGAACAACTACTTTTGCCTGGTAAACTAACTATTTTTGTGGTCATTTAATATTTATTAACAAATTTTGTTGCTGTTGATTTTTTTAAAATAGTTATCCAATTATAGAGACATTCAATTATTTGGCTATTAAATAATCAATAAGTCTGAGTACAAAAAACAGAATTAAAAAAAATGAATATATATACATACAGCTAAGTTACACTCAAAATAGTGGAAACAATACAAATCACTGAATTAGTGTTTTCTAACTGCACCTACATTTTATAGCTTCATCTCCAACATCCATGTCTTCACCTCTGGCGGCCCTCGACCCGCTGTTTTTCTGAAAACAGCTGGTCAATTTGATCTCAAGCTTGCCATCTGGGGTGGATTTGAACTCCAGCATGAAATCATCATCATCCGACGCCTGAGAAGAATTGTCAGATGGTGACTGAATCTGAAGTTTACTCTGGAAGTTGTTGCTCAGGTTCTTGTCGCTGCTGCAGCCCACCGGCCCAGAGGAAGTGCTGGGACAAAGGATCTCCAAGACATCTTGATTCTCATCTGATGAAGCCGAGGAGGTGTTGTCATCTATGTCAGGCTCTAAAAGACTGGACGACTGGAAAGAGGGGGAAAATAAAAAGGGTTATTCTGAAATCAAAAGTAAGATGGGAAAAAAAAAACTATTCACTTACAGCAGTGGTCGGCAAAGTGCGGCTCCGGAGCCGCATGTGGCTCTTTGGCTCCTTAAGTGCGGCTCTGGCATTTAGTTTTATGTAGTATACAACTTATTTAGTGTACTACTTTTTTAGTGTAATAAAAGTTTACTAAACAAGAAGATTTGGCTCCCAATTTTTTTTTTAATTGTTGTAATGTTCATATTTGGCTCTTTGGCTGATAAGTTTGCCGACCACTGACTTACAGGAACACAGTCTATGTCAGTATGTCTATATTTTGGTGTAGAGAGCAGTTTTAAAAAAAAAGAATGTAGCTACTGAAGCTAAAAATATATTCTATGACTATGATAATAATTCTGCAATACTGTATTTATTTTTTTATATTAAAAAAAAAAAGAACTTGTCCTAACTGATGATAGTTATAATTTCATTTTAAAAGCAGGTAATAAAACTTGACTCACAAAGTTCTTTATGTTATAAAAAAAAAATTTCAGAACGCTGCTATTGCTGCTATTTAAATCCGGGTCACTCAAGGTCAGCATTTAATGTCTTTGAAATTTTAAGTTTAGGCATTTTGTAATACATTTATTGGACTAAGTTAACATGTCACAATATTGTTGAGTGAACAAAGTTCCCTCCCCCCCCCTCTCTCATGTAATACAATTAATAATTTCCTGCCAGGATGGACCTTACTTAACACAGAGGTTAACAGAAGACAGTGACACTAATGATGGCAAAAAAGTCAGCTAATTGATTCATCTATGGCCAGGAGTCTGACAGCCATCTTGTGCTCGCGCAATCAGACTGACACAAAAATGGCTGTGGTGGTGATGGCGGAGGGGGGTATAATCAATAGTATTAGGTTAGGTGCATGGCTGAAGACTATAAAACTGTAAAAAAAATATCAAATAAACTTTGCAAATGTTAGTTTCTTTTTAGTGCAGGTGTTCAATTTCAAGGTCCAGAGTCAAAAGGAAGTTAAGATTACAATACGATATAAAATGGAATCTAAATGCTACATAACTCATTGCCAGATTGTCATAATTATGTGTTTAAAATTTACTAAGTACTTGAGTGCAGAGTTGTTCTTAATATGATAATAGGCCCTGGGGAAATTGGGGGGGGGGGCATAATATGACTATGACAATTACCCGACTAAAAAGTGAACAATATAGGCCTATATACGATCATTAAGCATGGGGCTCCAATACTCGTGGGCACCCCCCTGCCCCCATGCGTTAAGGTGTAACTACTTATAGATTTGTGTGTACATTTTACTCTGTCAACATGCCGTGGCTAGCGGCTATGCAACAGGTCAACTCTACACTTCATGTATAACCCCACTGGCCCCCGTGGACTGTAGCGAATAGGGAATCTTTATTTATTTATTTTTACTTTCACTTTCTAGTGTCAGATTACGATAAAACTGCAAAGTGTGATACACGACAAAAAAATAATTCTATATCAGGAAACACCGAGCTCCACGTTTGCTGTGTCAGTGGAAGTTGGACGATTCCATCCAACCTGTTACGTCTCGCATGCCCCAGATGCCAGATAAAAGTGTTGTTAATTGACAGGGATGGGACTGGGCTGGTCGTGTCATAATATTTTTTCAAGGTTATCGCATCACGAGTCTGCAGGGCTGCTGGACTGATCTCTTCAATTAAAGCCGCTGACGCAACTGGCAATCACAGGGGCGGGTTGGCCGGGGATATGAGTGTTTATTTTCGTCATCTGTTATGCTAACATTTTCTAAAAGACTGGACGACTGGAAAGAGGGGGAAAATAAAAAGGGTTATTCTGAAATCAAAAGTAAGATGGGAAAAAAAAAACTATTCACTTACAGCAGTGGTCGGCAAAGTGCGGCTCCGGAGCCGCATGTGGCTCTTTGGCTCCTTAAGTGCGGCTCTGGCATTTAGTTTTATGTAGTATACAACTTATTTAGTGTACTACTTTTTTAGTGTAATAAAAGTTTACTAAACAAGAAGATTTGGCTCCCAATTTTTTTTTTAATTGTTGTAATGTTCATATTTGGCTCTTTGGCTGATAAGTTTGCCGACCACTGACTTACAGGAACACAGTCTATGTCAGTATGTCTATATTTTGGTGTAGAGAGCAGTTTTAAAAAAAAAGAATGTAGCTACTGAAGCTAAAAATATATTCTATGACTATGATAATAATTCTGCAATACTGTATTTATTTTTTTATATTAAAAAAAAAAAGAACTTGTCCTAACTGATGATAGTTATAATTTCATTTTAAAAGCAGGTAATAAAACTTGACTCACAAAGTTCTTTATGTTATAAAAAAAAAATTTCAGAACGCTGCTATTGCTGCTATTTAAATCCGGGTCACTCAAGGTCAGCATTTAATGTCTTTGAAATTTTAAGTTTAGGCATTTTGTAATACATTTATTGGACTAAGTTAACATGTCACAATATTGTTGAGTGAACAAAGTTCCCTCCCCCCCTCTCTCATGTAATACAATTAATAATTTCCTGCCAGGATGGACCTTACTTAACACAGAGGTTAACAGAAGACAGTGACACTAATGATGGCAAAAAGTCAGCTAATTGATTCATCTATGGCCAGGAGTCTGACAGCCATCTTGTGCTCGCGCAATCAGACTGACACAAAAATGGCTGTGGTGGTGATGGCGGAGGGGGGTATAATCAATAGTATTAGGTTAGGTGCATGGCTGAAGACTATAAAACTGTAAAAAAAATATCAAATAAACTTTGCAAATGTTAGTTTCTTTTTAGTGCAGGTGTTCAATTTCAAGGTCCAGAGTCAAAAGGAAGTTAAGATTACAATACGATATAAAATGGAATCTAAATGCTACATAACTCATTGCCAGATTGTCATAATTATGTGTTTAAAATTTACTAAGTACTTGAGTGCAGAGTTGTTCTTAATATGATAATAGGCCCTGGGGAAATTGGGGGGGGGGGGCATAATATGACTATGACAATTACCCGACTAAAAAGTGAACAATATAGGCCTATATACGATCATTAAGCATGGGGCTCCAATACTCGTGGGCACCCCCCTGCCCCCATGCGTTAAGGTGTAACTACTTATAGATTTGTGTGTACATTTTACTCTGTCAACATGCCGTGGCTAGCGGCTATGCAACAGGTCAACTCTACACTTCATGTATAACCCCACTGGCCCCCGTGGACTGTAGCGAATAGGGAATCTTTATTTATTTATTTTTACTTTCACTTTCTAGTGTCAGATTACGATAAAACTGCAAAGTGTGATACACGACAAAAAAATAATTCTATATCAGGAAACACCGAGCTCCACGTTTGCTGTGTCAGTGGAAGTTGGACGATTCCATCCAACCTGTTACGTCTCGCATGCCCCAGATGCCAGATAAAAGTGTTGTTAATTGACAGGGATGGGACTGGGCTGGTCGTGTCATAATATTTTTTCAAGGTTATCGCATCACGAGTCTGCAGGGCTGCTGGACTGATCTCTTCAATTAAAGCCGCTGACGCAACTGGCAATCACAGGGGCGGGTTGGCCGGGGATATGAGTGTTTATTTTCGTCATCTGTTATGCTAACATTTCATTTTATTTTTATTTTTTTTTAAACATTGTTTACTTTTTATACCGTTTCTAAAAAAAAACAGCCATCAAGACCGATAACTGCGATTATGACAACGAAACCAGACGACACCTGCAGACGCAAAACGTTTTCGATGCAATGATCACTGGCGGGAATAAGAATTTTACAGCGTTTAGAAAAAAAAAACAACCACATATTATATAACGCTACAATTTTTTTTTTAAGTGCAACCTTCCTCCCACCCATTAGAAAAGTAACAAAATTCGAGGTCATCCCTGCCTCAAAGTTTATAAATATATTTATTTATGTATGCTATATATAACACAAAGACTGCCCACTACCCCCCAACGTTCAAAAATTTTAGAATCGTGTTCTATTTTTACTACAGTATTCATTAAACAAACTGAAAATAAAAGTTGCCCGATATTACAGACCTCAGCTGCCACCGCCCACTTCCTGTGCAACAGTCTCAAAAAATAAAAAAAACCGGACCACCATCCCCCCCCCCCCCGCCATCCTTGTCCTCGTACTATTCACGGTACTTTAAAATTCCTTAACAGATTCTACAACTTTAAACGATATAATCTCATTTCTGAGACAATGTCTTTCACGCGAGTGTTGCAACAATAAGATCTTAATTTGAAAACATTTGCCCCCGAGAACTCAATCACACTTTCAAAAAAGCGTAGAACCCGTAATGTGTTTATCAAACTGTTATATTAGTCCCTTTTTTTTCCCCCTTGACCACTATGGCGAGCAGCTAATAAAACGCCCCATATTACGTTGATGCTGGACATTGGCTAAGTTGAGATCTAGAAACAATCTGGACAAAACTACGAGTACATGTCCTATGAATAATAACCAGTGAAATGTGTTTTTTTTTTTTCAAAGTTTGCATTGAAAAAAAAAAGAGAGACTGGAAAAGACAGTAAAGAAATTGTAAGTTTTATAACAAACGCAAGGTATAACATATACAAGCGAAGGCCTGCGAAAAAAACTGCATTTCATTGTGTTTCACTCATAAATCTATGTTTCAATCGAAAAGTTATCCACTGACAGTGGCGCAAGATTAAAAAAATAACAAAACAAGTAACGCAGCCATGAGTCAATAAATGACGTGTTCACTTTAAGCGCCGTGACGTTTTGTCACTCCCAAGAGAAACAAAGACAGACATGTTCTGTGAAGCTTTGTTGTTGTTGTTGCCTCACACCAGTGATGGGTTTAACCAACGCTGTCGGCCCACACAAGTTTCATCCTGGAACTGGTACTGGAAATATATTCCGAGAGCAAAAAAATTTATATAAATTTCCGGATATTCGACAAATATTTCCCTCAAATTCGTGGTTAGCAGAACATGTGCAAAAATAAAACTAAGAAGAATGACCGACCGCACTGTTATTAACAATGGGGTTATTTTTGCAATGTTTTTTTTGTTTTCATTGCACTCTTCGGTTAAAAAAGGTCAGCCATCCCCCCCCCCGAGACCCTTACGGTAAGCCATATCAGCTTTCAAGCAGGTAGAGGGTGTAAAGTGAGACAACATCAACAAAGCCTGCGTTGCTTATGGCTTAAGCCAAATATGAATAGCTGGAATACGCAGGTAAAATACAAAGCCCGTTTTACTGGGCCCCTAGATAAAATGGTGATCATTATTTTCTGGCTAGATGATAAGGTGGGAGACAGGAAGGGGGGGGGGAATACTTATAAAAATTATTTCCAAAAGGCTGCATAACAGGCAGAAATACGAGTGAATGTCATTCTATCTTTACGATGATGTAGTAATGAGTTGCTGATCAATCATGATTTTACATCATCAGATTTGGCAAAAATAAGTAAAGTCGTTGGGGGATTCTTGCGAGTCCCCTAGCTCAGTGGCCACCAACCTTTTTCTCGCCACGGACCGGTCAGCGTTGTTTGATAATTTCACCGCGGCTACTGGAATGGGATTGGGGGGGGGGGGTTCTTTATTTCTCGTCCATGGTAAGTCGCCACCATCACGAGAGAAATAAATAAAAAGGAAATAATTTAATGTTTCTTGGGCGGCCCAGAAACATTCGTTCCACGGACCGGTTGGGGACCTCTGTCCTAACTGGTCATTGCATTGGGACCGTTTGATGCCAGATATAAAGTATATATATATAAAGTTCAAAAATAAATGCGAATCTTTGTTTAGTTTACTATGGGCACCCAATGAATCTTTTTTTTTCTATTTTTATTTCATCACCAAATACTCTCCAATCGACTCTTCTTTAGGATGTCTTACTCTCATCGACTTCATATGCGTGGCCACCCCAAGGTATAAACTGATCTTACGATTAGCCGTATCTCTATAAAACCAAATATTTGACAATCGATAATTCAATGTTCCAAGTATTCGCATTTTATCTAATACGGGCAGGTTTTCATTATAATATTGCTGCTATGTGTCGAATGTACAGCTAACCAGTGGTGCAACTAGACCAAACTTTCGGGGGGGGGGGGGCAAAAAATCACTTGTATTATAAAAAAGTAAAGGGGTCATGTGACATGTACCGTGTGACTAATTTGGTCAAATCTTTTAATTTTTTTTTATTTCGGGGGGGGGGGGGGCAAATGCCCCCCAGTGCCCTCCCTTGTTGCGCCACTGCAGCTAACAGAGTCATCCATCAAAATAAACAAGGATATTAAAATGTTGTTGGACATGTTTGTGTTGTCCCCATTTCCCGAGACTGATGTCCACAAAAAGCTACAAACTCCATCGATTATTTCAGTAAGACAACCACTCGAGCGAGCGAGCGAGCGCACGTGGAGAAGGAAACCATTATTTAAGCTCTTGAACAACAAAGATCGATTTCGGGCCGTTGTTCCCCCCCCCCCTCCCCCTTCCCCCAATCCAATTAGTTCGATTAGTCCTTGGTTAATGGTAACGAATAGCCCTTACTTAATAAGACTGAAGTGTTACACTTTTCTAACACTTACAGTGAAAACGTTTGAGATCCACTGGCCTCACAGTCAGACAGTATTAATGTTCCACCCAGGACACGTCAGACGATGTAATTATTTACAGACAGACAACGGTGCTGCATGAACGTGAGTATTTACCAAGCTCTGTGGCCAGTACCTGATGTCAATATGACAAGACAATTAATTCCCACAAAAGACCTGACATATTACTGGTCTGAAAGAGGATTACCTACTTTGTTTGTTTACATATTCCTAGCCCCACCCTCAATGTGCTGACTATTCGTTTCCCCCATCTGTAGCACTAACTGATTTTGGCATAGTTTGTGCAGGAACATAATTTGTTTAGCAAAGGGAAGATGGAAATACCTAATAGTTATACTGGTATGTATTTATATAGACAAGCTCAACAAAACTAGTGTTCAGATTTGATTTTTTTTTTGTAAGTTGACTTAAATCAAGGGCTATGTAAATGAAATATTGCATGAAATAATCTCAGAAACAACTATGTCGAATCAGAAAGAATGTAATGAAAGTTTCCCAGTCTGAATGCACACAGGCTACAACGTAAAGGAGCATTCAACAACGTTAAATGACCAGTCATAGTTTATACGTTTACATATTAATAAACAGATGGCATTAACAAACAAAACAAAAAGAATAAACTAAAAATACTAAGCCCAAGCAAAAAGCACGTAGCTGCTGTATGACCACACCAACAAGTCTAATGCCAAGAATAAATACAATCAATGATCAACGGGGGGGGGGGCACAATGCAGTATGTCGTGACTGGTATCTAGCTCTCTCACGTGCTCGTCAAGACATCTAAAAATAATTGATTGAGCATTAAAGCCGGATCAAAATAGATGGGGGTTAAACTATCATTGCAATAAAAAAAAATTACAAGAGAAGCTTCTTAAATCTATTTCAAACCAGATTATTCAAATCGTTGACAATTACATCTATGGTTTCTTCACAAAGATTACTAAAGGCCACATGGTTTCTTCACAAAGATTACTAAAGGCTACATGGTTTCTTCACAAGATTACTAAAGGCCATATGGTTTCTTCACAAAGATTACTAAAGGCTACATGGTTTCTTCACAAGATTACTAAAGGCCATATGGTTTCTTCACAAAGATTACTAAAGGCTACATGGTTTCTTCACAAAGATTACTAAAGGCCGCATGGTTTCTTCACAAGATTACTAAAGGCTACATGGTTTCTTCACAAAGATTACTAAAGGCCATATGGTCCCGATTCCTCAGATGTCCATATACAGATGATATGTTACTTCTTGATCATGTACCGAACTGTAACCTCGTCTAGTTGTAAACAGAGCCATTCTTAGGCACAGGTTTGACGTTCCTTAAGAACGAGTCTGCTTATATATGCCACAATAGTCAAGTGTGCAACGGCTATGAAGCCACCTGTGAGAACATATGGCGCTGAGCCATGGAGGCACCTAGTAGAATATATGGCGCTGAGCCATGGAGGCACCTAAGAGGACATTGAGACACCTAGTAGAACATGGCGCTGACTCATGGAGGCACCTAGTAGAACATGGCACCGAGCAATGGAGGTACATAGGATGTCATGTGCCACCGAGCCATAGAGGCACCTAGTAGAATATATGGCGCTGAGCCATGGAGGCACCTAAGAGAACATTGAGACACCTAGTAGAACATGGCGCTGACTCATGGAGGCACCTAGTAGAACATGGCACCGAGCAATGGAGGTACATAGGATGTCATGTGCCACCGAGCCATAGAGGCACCTAGTAGAATATATGGCGCTGAGCCATGGAGGCACCTAAGAGGACATTGAGACACCTAGTAGAACATGGCGCTGACTCATGGATGCACCTAGTAGAACATGGCACCGAGCAATGGAGGTACATAGGATGTCATATGCCACCGAGCCATAGAGGCACCTAGTAGAATATATGGCGCTGAGCCATGGAGGCACCTAAGAGAACATTGAGACACCTAGTAGAACATGGCGCTGACTCGTGGAGGCACCTAGTAGAACATGGCACCGAGCAATGGAGGTACATAGGATGTCATGTGCCACCGAGCCATAGAGGCACCTAGTAGAATATATGGCGCTGAGCCATGGAGGCACCTAAGAGGACATTGAGACACCTAGTAGAACATGGCACTGACTCATGGAGGCACCTAGTAGAACATGGCACCGAGGAATGGAGTTACATAGGATGTCATGTGCCACCGAGCCATAGAGGCACCTAGTAGGACATGGCACTGAGCCATGGAGACACATAGTATGTCATGTGGCACAGAGTCATGGAGGCACCTAAGAGAACATGTAGCACTAACTTAGCTGGTGTTCAGAGTTTGTAATATAATGGCCAATTATCTAGACTTAAACTGATACTCTTCATTTCTGACCAATTGGTTGGTTGTTGTGTAAATACTACTCTCAGATTCTCACAATACATAGAGAGTAGTCCATCTCTTCCCCCCCCCACCCCCCACCCCCGGCCCCCAAATCTGTAATTCCTATGAATCATAAAACTATAGCATCGTTAGCATCAGTTTACTGACTATATATTTGTAATCTGTAACCTACTAAAATACAAAAAACAGTGTAATCCATTTCAAGCTGTAGTAAACTATTCATACTGTGACAGGTAACAAGATACTGGGCAATTTAATGTCTAGAACCAACGATGAGTTCCAACACCAAAGTGTATAAAGCATCTGCTTTGTCAGACCAAACATTATTTCACAATTTTTTTTTTCAAGCATTTTTTTCCTCACAAACCATTATATGCAGTGTTTTATCCAGACCATTTCCGGGGGGGTGAGTTTTCACCCCCCCGTCTTTTTTCCCTGAAATGATTATGACCAAACAATACTGTAGTTTTCACCCCCGGAATTTGAAATTTCACCCCCGGATTTTCCCTTCTCACCCCCGAAAGTGCTGGGGGGTTGGGATAAAACACTGCATTATATGCCAGTTTTGTGTGTGTGTATATATATATATATAAATATATATAATATTTTCAGCCATATATTACCGCACAGTTTTATTGAATGCTGTGATTCAATGATGATGTAATAAATAAGAAATAGTTCTGAAGTTGGAGACTGAAAAGATTTAAAGGAAACAGCGAATAATTTACTTTAAAAACAACTACCAAATTCCAATAATAAAAAAAACATCACTTGACTGTATTCAAAATGGTGAAATGAAGCCAATGAGCTAGTTGTAACAAACTCAGTGAATAAACATTTTTTTTGTGTGTAGTTTTTACAAAGAATCTTTATTTTTTTTCCTTTTGTGGTGTTCCTCATGAAGATATTAGTATTATTGATATTGTATCAATATTAGTATCAGAATCACAGTGGGGGTGTATCACTGCAGTTAAGTATCATGTCCATACATAAATTGATAAGTGACAACCTAACTTAAATGAAAACTCAGCATTAAAAACTTGTATACAACCCCAATGAACAACCAAAACTTTGTCAAGTCTGTGTTCCTTAATAGAAAACAACAACCAGTTTTGTCAGCAATCAGGGCTTCTGTATATGTGTACATTACATACTTATAAGTAAACAGTTTTCTAAAAAATGACCAAATAATTAGTCTGAAACAAAAATATGCAGATATGTTGGTTTTGAATGAGACACCATTTAATTAATTCTGATTCAGTAAGATGCTGCGGTAATGACAATAGGATTATAACATTAGTCTTGAAATTATGTCAATGTAAAAAGTATATATTTATAGTAAAGTACTTCATCACATCAAGCAAAATTGAAGAACTTTCAACAAAATCTACCAGAGACAGGTAAAAAGGTATCTAAGTTAAATTATCTTTTATGTAAACTTATGTTACATTTCTCTGAACAGAATTACTTCTAAAAAGAATACAAAAAAACACCCATGGGTAGAAATAGATTTATCTAAAATATTATTTTACAGCACAGTATCGTTATCTTAAAACTGATAATATTTATAGTTTAAGGTGGATGAAAAGTTTCATGATCCTTGTCGGTGTCTGATAACATACACCTTAGTATAACACACAATATAGATTAGAAATGGGCAAACTAGAGCCTGCAGGACCGATACATCCCATGTGGATGTTTTGATCCTACCGGAGCTCAAGTTCCCTTTCCCTGGTTAACATTAAAGAGGCTTACATTTAATTCATTTTATTTCATATAAACCTGCCGTGAAACCATGGGCGTATTCATGGGGGAGGGGGAGCGAGGGAGGGGCATTTGCCCCCCCCCTACATTTTGAAAAATGTCATATAAAAGCACTTACATTTTTAAAAAAATGTCATAAAGTTGTTATTTGCCCCCCCCCCTGGAAAATTGTTGCCCCCCTCTGGAAAAATTCCTAGCAACGCCCATGCATGCAACTGCTCTTGGTTCCAGCCCTTCTTTACAAATTTGAGAACCCATCTTGGCCCACCCCATTCTAATAGTTTGACCCAGGTATATAACAAAAGGTGTATATATATATATATATATATATATGACAGAACCTAATTATATACTTACGTGTTCTTTAAAAATGAAAGATAACAGTTGAGCCATAGCGATGGTCCACATCTCCTGCAACAAAGGAGTTAATAAACAGTTTTATTTATTTTTTTTTTTAAAACAACTGGTGATCAGCTCATAAACATAACAGCATACGTAAAAACAACTGGTGATCAGCTCATAAACATAACAGCATACGTAAAAACAACTGGTGATCAGCTCATAAACATAACAGCATACGTAAAAACAACTGGTGATCAGCTCATAAACATAACAGCATACGTAAAAACATCTGGTGATCAGCTCATAAACATAACAGCATACGTAAAAACAACTGGTGATCAGCTCATAAACATAACAGACATACGTAAAAACATCTGGTATCAGCTCATAAACATAACAGCATACGTAAAAACAACTGGTGATCAGCTCATAAACATAACAGCATACGTAAAAACATCTGGTGATCAGCTCATAAACATAACAGCATACGTAAAAACAACTGGTGATCAGCTCATAAACATAACAGCATACGTAAAAACAACTGGTGATCAGCTCATAAACATAACAGCATACGTAAAAACATCTGGTATCAGCTCATAAACATAACAGCATACGTAAAAACAACTGGTGATCAGCTCATAAACATAACAGCATACGTAAAAACATCTGGTGATCAGCTCATAAACATAACAGCATACGTAAAAACAACTGGTGATCAGCTCATAAACATAACAGCATACGTAAAAACATCTGGTATCAGCTCATAAACATAACAGCATACGTAAAAACAACTGGTGATCAGCTCATAAACATAACAGCATACGTAAAAACATCTGGTATCAGCTCATAAACATAACAGCATACGTTAACTTAAAATGTTGCTCTTATTTACTTCGTAATAATTATATTGTATTAAAAATATTAAATTTCATTTTTATTTTTTTTTTATTTAAACTTTATATTTCGCATGCATTTTACATTAATCTAAGGTTATTTATAAATATATTTTTTTGCTTTACATTATTATAGTGCTTTTTACTAAACCTATATAAACAAATCTTACCTTGTGTTTGTGGTTCAACATTGTGTAAATAACTTTGTCCAGTTCGTTGATGAAAAATGAGCTGCAATAATGAAGTAGAACAGTTACACATGAGGATTTTTTCAGAATATTTTATTTAATATTACATGTCAGTTGGAGGAAGAATGAAGTCAACATAATCGTGTACACTATATTGCTAACAAAAGTATTTTTAAATTATCTGATTGGTCATAAATGCAAGTTTTCTACGATGCAATCCATGAAATGAACAGACACAAACACTAACCTGATGAGACACTGGTGAGCTAGGACAGCTTGATGACCGTTGGAAGCTCCCGGCTTCATGTGAAGCAAGTTACGAAGTAAGAGCAAACTGTGATTTAAATACTGGCAGTCAGCAGGCTCTAATACTTCCTGAGAGAGAAACAGCAATGCAATTTCACTTGTTATGATTATAAACTCTTCATTAGGTCAACCAAAAATTATCTAATTCAATAAAATAAATCAAATTACAATTTTTGGTTGTTAATTCTTACAAAAAATAACAACTGTGTTTAATATTACTTTTTTTTGCAATTTTATTTTAGACATTTTTCTAAAGCATTCAACAAATGATAAACATTTTAAATTCCACAAAAACCCTAGTTTTTCAAACATATTTTTCAGACTTAATTGCTAATTTTTTTTAAATTGTAGATACTCGACTGTCAACCTGAGAGTCCTGGGTTCGATCCTCTGTGAGAACCATGGGAATTTTTTCAGGTGAAATGTGTTTCAAAGTCGTCCCGCAAGTCCACCCAGCTTTAAATGGATATCTGACATTAAGTTGGGGGGAAGTAAAGGCAGCTGGGCGTTGTGCTAACCACACAATCCCTTCATATGCCGAGGTTATAGAAACAGATGAATTCAAACACTTCATCTGCCCCGATGGCCCTTTAGGGCTTAGGGTACTTTACTTTACTACTATTTTAACATATATTCCAGCTTCATGAAGAAAAAAAAATACCATAAAATACTTGGGCTATACTTTACATGATACATGTATTTTAAAAAACCTTAGCAAAGCTGTGGACAAAGATAGAATATAAAACAGTTTTATATTATCCATTAGTATATAAAATTTAATAATTTTTTTTTTCCAAGAGGGATTCCAATATTTCAATGTGCAAAGTATGTCTCAATGAAGTATGTCTCAATGAAGTATGCCTCAGTGAGGTATGTCTCAACAAAGTATGTCTCAATGAGGTATGTCTCAATGAGGTATGTCTCAATGAAGTATGTCTCAATGAAGTATGTCTCAGTGAGGTATGTCACATCGAAGTATGTCTCAATGAAGTATGTCTCAGTGAGGTATGTCTCAACGAAGTATGTCTCAATGAAGTATGTCTCAATAAAGTATGTCTCAATGAAGTATGTCTCAACGAAGTATGTCTCAAGAAAGTATGTCTCAACAAAGTATGTCTCAATGAAGTATGTCTCAATGAAGTATGCCTCAATGACGTATGTCTCAACGAAGTATGTCTCAATGAAGTATGTCTCAATGACGTATGTCTCAACGAAGTATGTCTCAATGAAGTATGCCTCAATGAAGTATGTCTCAGTGAAGTATGTCTCAATGAAGTATGTCTCAGTGAGGTATGTCTCAATGAAGTATGTCTCAACAAAGTATGTCTCAATGAAGTATGTCTCAATGAAGTATGTCTCAATGAAGTATGTCTCAGTGAGGTATGTCTCAACAAAGTACGTCTCAATGATGAAGTAAGCATGTCCCTATGAAAAATGTCTCACCTTCTTCAATATTTCTTTCATATTGGCACTGAGTGCTTTGAAAAAGTCAAGGTCAGTACATTGATTTTTGGTTGTACTTATGAGATTGTTGACTTCATTACAGTAGCTGTCATTGATGTAAGGTGTGTAGATGCACATATCCAGAGGCTGAGTCAAGTTGGCCATTAGCCTGTGAATGAACAACGATGACCATTCATGCCTGGTTCTATAAGAGTGCAATGCACACAAATCTAACAAGAAATTTGAATATTTCCAAAACTTTTGAATTTGTGTACCACAGCTTTAATTTCAAAGCATATTTCATGTCAAACATAAAAAAAAAAGTAAAGCTCACGGTTCTAGACTAATACATTAATTTTTTTGAAACTGTGAAGATTAAACATGAATTAATGTAATGAGCGAAGATATATAAAAACTAGTAGTCACATTTCTCACCTGACAATTTTACCAAATACTTCTTCATCACTACAAACTTTAAGCAGTGGCACAAGATCCTGTATGAAAAACAAACAAAAAAAAATATTGTGAAGCACAAATGTGCAGCTAAAAGTAACTACAGTAACATATCTATAACAGTAAACTATAGTAACCTGTTATTACAATTTATTTTATTGTACTCTCCACCAAATAACACTGTTCAGGAAATCACTCATAAGTAATACCAACAATAGGCAGTGTTGTTGTTTTTTTATTGTAGATAGAACAAGTATCATAAAGTGTTATTTTTTTTTTAAATAATGATAATCATTTTCCCCTGAACATTTAAATAATTTATCTCGGTAATAGTCTAACCGAGTAATATAACAAGACTAGCGAAAAGTTCAAGTGATGAAACATTTTACATCTGTGATTAATTTCTAAATGATAATGTTGTAGAAAACAAAACTACGGCTTCATCACAATGTCTTGGAAATGTCAAACAATGTTTGGGGGGTATATAAAAAAAAAAATATAAAAATTTTTGAAAAAGTCATAGAACTGCAAAACTATCTCTATAAAATTTCTAAACTGTGCCAGTGGTAAAAGAAAAATTTTAAACTGATAACTTTAGCCTGCATGCACTTGTCACCCACACTTTTTGGAATAAACAGACGAAAATATGACTCAGTCACCCACTTAACACAAGGGATCCTGACAACAACAACACCACCTCATGACATTGTACCACAGGAATTGTAGAATTTTTTTTTTTTCTTAAAACCCAAGTTACTCTACATGCCCTGCAGTGTTTCAGACGACAAAATTTGATAAGGCTTCACCACAGAAAAATACCAGATAACTGCAGGGTGTTGTCTTTCAAATGTTTTGGATTGTCAAAATTCAGCAAAACTATCTGAGCGCCCCTTTTATTTATATATATATATATATATATATATATATATATATATATATATATATATATATATATATATATATATATATAAAATTATTGCCCATTTGCTAAATAAAATATTGTCTCGGTAATGTGTTTATATGTGATTTAAGATGATTCCGGAATAAATAAACATATGGATATATATATATATATATGTGTGTAAAGTTATTACTTACTGTTGGACGCATGGGCTATGTATGAGTCAAGAGGGTATACTATCATCACAAGTGTATATATTGTAGACTCAACAAAACTGACAGGAAGACACTTTTATCTCCTATATAATAACATTGTTAATTTTACTTTAACAACAATAGCTACGACCACTTACCTTCTCCACCACCTTATCTAAAGACATGCGCCTCCTGACATCCAAAGTTGTCTTATCTTCATTTAGTAAAGCATCTATCATCTCTTCAAGAACCTCTGAAATTGAAAGAAAAAAAATAAAGATAACATTCAGGTACCGCATGAGGTTAAAATTAACATTGCAGGTTAAAATTAACATTGCAGGTTAAAATTAACATTGCAGGTTAAAATTAACATTGCAGGTTAAAATTAACATGTTTAAGATATGAAATCAAAATTAATAAAAGGATTCAAGATTACAAAAAAAAAATATTAAATACCAGTAGAAATATGTCTTTTAAATCAGCCTAGATAAAAAGCTCTTAACTATACTAAGTGATATATATATATCATCCACACAGAAATGGCTGCAAACAGTTCAAAAGGCAGCTATAACATACAATGCTAACACACACAAAAATAAAAAAAAAAACAGAGAAATGTCAGTCTAGTTTATCTCAGAGAGGAGCCGAAGGACCACAAGAGGAAACATGAAAACATAGAAATGATCCAAACAACAGGATGAGCGGGGAAAGAAAATAATTAAAAAAAAAAAAGTAAACAAAACAACTAGATTTAAACAAGTGTACTAAAGTACGGTAGGTTTTGAGATATACAAACGGATGAAATAGAACAGAGGTTTTCAACCTGTGGTTCGCGGGCCCCTGGAAGTCCGCGAGGAGCTTCAAAGGGGTCCGTGGGAAAGTCAAGGAAAGTAGTGATTGTTCTTGTATAAAGTATTGCTTGGTTTGGTTGATTGGTTAGCTTTTAGCTAAAAAAAAACCTGCTATGCCCATGTTTCAGGCACAGAGAACAATGTGCAGAACTGAAAACTTCGCTGGTATTTCCTTATATTTTTGTCTGAAGTCTGAACTAGACTGCATACTACATGCACTTGTGCTGTGACTTTTTGTGTCATATCATCTTGGCAATATTTCTTACTTACTGAGCTCTGACATCACTGTTAAAACATCCGGAACTGCGCAGCGTGTGTATGGTTGATAAATAGTCTGGTTAATCAGTGGTAACAATTATTATAAGCCTAGATTGGCCTAGAAATAATCTTAGACACAAGTTTTTTATATAAAATTGCTTGTAGGCCTATACACTTTGCATGTGAATTAAAAATGACACCCACAGATTGTTTTGGTTCGAAGTAGATTTTTCGAAAGTAAGTCAGAGCGATAATATGGATTTTTCGCTAACGCATCGATGAAACGGTGCGAAATTCTACCCATTAACCTATTATGCTGTTCTGTTGTCATGTGACTTGCTTATGTGGCAAATACTTTTTAAAATGTTAATAAGCAGTTCAAAATATTTCATAAGATTTGTACTTGTTTTATCAGAGTAGTCGATTTAATTTTAAAATGTGAGTTTTCGTCATCAGAATGTGAAATATTTTATATCCTCTCATCCTCTCTACTCTGAAACTTTGTCTCTAATTTTTTTCCCTGTGAGATCTGAGTCAACGGGACTAAACTGTTGTTGCTTATTTGTTTATCAACATTTGCAGTGCTTTTTTTTTTTGTGCCGGTACGCACTGAGAGCCATTCCACTGTCCGATAACACAATGAGCAGAAGAATTGCCGACAAGTCAGAAGATGTTCGCTGCAAACTGATTGCACGCCTTCAGCATATCAGACTCCCATTTCAGCTTCACGTAAGTACAGACATTGCGAATGCAGCCCAATTGTTGGGTTGATACTGCTGGGAAAGTGAAGCTGTTGAAGACTTTTTATTGAGCAAGTCGCTTCCGGGGTACACAGCCAGTGAAGCACTTTCCCGTGTACTTGATTCATTTTTTGAAGAATCAGGACTGGCCTGGACACAATGTGTTGGCATGTGCACGGACGGCGCTGCTGCGATGACTTGTCGTAGGTCTGGTTTAGTCGCACGAGGGAAATAAGCAACGCCTCACATAGTATCAACCCACTGCGTGATTCACAGCGCAAAGGACATGAATGAAGATCTTGCTGTTGTGTAAAATATGCACAGCCTTACCACTGAACAGAAAACAGACATACCACTAGAATAAATACTCGGTGATTGTTTCATTTTTTGGATAAATAGCTATTTTATATGTGAAATGACTTGTACACGTTTTGCGCGTAACTTAGGCTAGGCCTAACGTTCAGCAGAATTTAAGACATTCCGGGTGCCTTGGGCTATGGGGGTCCGCCACCCGGGCTTGGAATGTCTGTGGGGTCCGCAGCATAAAAAAGGTTGAAAACCTCTGAAATAGAACACTGGATACATCAGAGACAGGGTAGTTAGCTGCATCTTGGGGTGCCCCACCCCCCTCATGCCTGGTGATGACTTCACGTCAGAAGATTCTATTACTACCTATCTGCAACAACAAAAAAAGCCCTGGTCGTGCACGTGATAGCCAGGGCCCCGCCCACTGCTCCTCATTGGCGTAGCGAGTAGGGGCAAGGGGGCGTCATGCCCAGGGCGCCAATAAATTGTATATTTTACTTATAATATGGTTTTCGAATGGGGGAGGGGCGCTAAATAGGTATATTGTGGCCCGGGCGCGAGTTAAGCTCGCTACGCCACTGCTGCCCTACCTCGAAATTCGACTCTGAGCTAGAGATAATGGTTGCATTGGATTAAAACTAGCATGGGTTCAAGGGGGGGCGAAGGATTAGTCAACTGAGCTTAAATCACGTACTTTGGAAAAAAATCAAGTTCAGTTCTGTAGGCAAGACAATAACAATAGCACGTTGTTGTTGTTGTTGTTTTTTAACTGTACAAATTGGTAAATTATCAGTAACGTCCAAGTCGTGTGCACAAAGAGCATGATAGGATCTTCATATGCCAATAAGAGTCGGTAAAGTTTTGTGGGACAGTCCTGTTACAGCTAGGAATTCAATGAAAATGTTAATGATCCGTGGGGAAAATACTTATGTGGCCCCCCTCCCCCTCCAATCACACATACCCAAACATTGCCGTCAATTTAAAAAGCGGCCTCATTTATAGCCTGATTTCTAAACAGTAACTTTCCAAATGTATCAATTCAGTAGCCAATATCATTCTTAGTTATGAACAGGGCCTTAAAATTAATTCATTCAAATGTATCTTTAAAAAAAAACGTTTAAATAAGCTATAACAACCATTATGTGTACAAACATGAGTTCATATAGGTAAATGTGCTTTGAAACATGCTTGCTCTGCTACAATAAAGAAGTATAACCAACGGTACAAAAATGTACAAAAATGTATCTCGGTGATTTGTGTGAGAAACAAAAAAAAATTTCAAGCACACAAGTGTTACTAAACAAAACAAAACAACCTGCGAGCAAACTGCAAGACAAAATTTACCCTTTCAAAGCAGAACAAAAGAATAATCCATGCAATCGAGAAACGCGGCAAGTACAACATAAGACATCAAGTTTGTCTTTCTCTGTGAGTTTTGTTTGTAAACATTACCACGGTCACCGTTAAAAAAATAAAATGAAACCGCCAATGTCAGTCTGTGAGCAATTTCCAGATCGGCTTATCTAGAAACAAGACAGTCTGCAAACAATTCCAGGCCAGACTCATGTGGAAATATGAAATATCGAACACCTCACCCTTGAAACCTCACCAAGATAAAAAAAAAAGTATAGATAATCGCTATCTCTCAGAAGACCCGATAAACTCGCATGTTGGAGCTGCCAGCCGTTTTTTTGAAGAGTTGATGACTACAGTGTGGAGACAATAAAGATTCAACAATCAATGATGATATGAGGGGGATCTCGGAGTAGGCTATGATTACCAGAGCTCTGTTGTGCAAACTTTGAACTATTGAAAACGTTATACAGCTGAAGCTGTGCGGACAGTCTTCAACAAGAGATGGGCTACTTGGTGCTTGCCTAACCAAGTACATGTACTCTAGTAGTACTCGTAATTCCTCCTTGTACTCGTATTAGCACCCACACTAGTAGTCTTACTTCCCATTATAAAACGCGTGCACATGTACTGGGTCTTGCATGGACAGTGCTAACAACATCTCTGGTCTTCTCTGACTTATCTAATGAAATATATTGACAAAGTATTAAAAAAAAGCCTGTAGTGTATAACTCTGGTAGACTATGGTCGTTATAATTTATTGAAGCAGTGCATAAAGTCACACAGGAAGTGGCGCTCCTCTCTTAAAATGTCACGACATATTTTTTTTTAAACTAATAACAGTAAAAATACAATATTTCTAATTGTAGGTAGCAAACATATTTAAATGTATTTAAAGGAAGTCTGCGTGGGCCATGGATAATGGATGCAGAGCTGTAACTTGCTCGTTAGAATATAACACACAGGCCTTCTATAATTGGTTTACTTTGAACGGTTTCATTGCTATCACATGTTTCAATTTTTTTTTTATAAAACTTCAATCAATGGCTGCACTGTGATAATAAAACGAAACAATTATATAATTCGGGAAGAGATAAGAACAGCGTTGATGAATGTTTGAATAGCAAAACATGTGCCGATAAAAAAGTTCCGATATTCACACACAAAAAATGATATCCTTCCAACAGAATCCACGGTTTTAGTAAATGTGAGTCAACAGTCTCATTTGGGTCGAAACAGACAGTGTAAGAAAACAAAATGACCTGGGACTATTGCGAAACAAACGAATTACACACGCGCGCGCACACACTCAAAGGTGACTCAATAGCCGGAAGATATTACAGACATTTTGACAGCTACGTAAATAGGGGGACGGAGAGACGTCACAGTGACTTGGATTTAAGAATTGATGTGATCTTCAACATAATCTGAACACAAAAGAAAAGGGCAAGAAACAGATCACCGCGAAAAAAAAAACAAATACCAGACTTGTTTATCAAAAAGAAAAAATAATATATCAAGGACGTAATTAAGAGCAAACTTAAAATACCCTGACCAATGTGCATCCCAACACAACTGAATAAATTTCTAACAATTATACATGAAAAAAAAAATCATCTAAAATCAAATCATTAATTAGATTTTATTAAATGTCCTAATTATAAACAAAACCACTCTTTTTACTTAAATGTCAAACGATCATAAACCATTTCAGATGCAACTTTTTTTTTTGGTCAAAATCTCGTTTTCCTTTTCATTGGCTTTAATCTTGACCTATTTTTAAAAGCCGACTGAAGTAGTTAGATTCATAAGTGCAAGAACATTCTACTGAATAAGCAATTACCGTAGTTAAATAATTATCGAATGTCTGAATGCTGCATTAACTAAAAACTAAAAACCTGGTTACGAAAAAAATCCAAGTTCTGTTTTAACTTTAAACACAGTGAAGAAGATTATTTGGAAGAAACATCACCAGAATAAAAAAAAAAGAGCCGGTAAAAGATTAAAAGGTCGATGATAAAATGTAAAGCGGAGGAAACAATTATGTACAAAAAAAAATAGCTGTGATTATTTAGAACAGTATTTTTTTTACATTCGTAAATACAGTAGGCTGGCAAATCGAATTCAAATTAAAGATATATATATATATATACTTTAAACATTTCTAACACACCATTAGGTAAATATATGGGTGCTAATTTACACAGCCTACCTAATGTGCGGAAATGAACTACATTTCATACGTCACAAATTACGTTTTACCCGTCAACGCTAACAAACCAAACCAAACAACCAACCAAACCAAACCAAACACCGTTTGGTAAAGATATGGGTGCTAGTTTACACCACCCACCTAATGTGCAGAAATTACTTACATTTCATGTATCACAAATTAAGTTTTACCGACCAACGCTTACCAACCAAACCAAACAACCAACCAAACAAACCAACCAAATAACGAACCATACCAAACCAAACACCGTTAGGTAAAGATATGGGTGCTAATTTATGCCACTTGCCTAATATGCCACCTACCTAATGTACATTTCATTCGTCAACATTTACGTTTTACCCGTCTACGCTAATAATTTAGGATTATTTGTTTAAACAGTAATTAATTCTCTCAATGTTAAAATCAAAACGAAGCATTGCAATAATGATCAAATTAATTATTTTTAGAGCATTGTCGAAAAAAAATGCTCTATTGTCCCCGTTTTGTCTGTCTGTCTGTCTGTCTGTCCGTCATCACCCTGGATCTCAACAGCCATAAGTCCTAGACCCATGATGTATATATCATTGTGTAGGTCTTGGCCTGCCATGTGTACATCAAAAGTGCATTTCGCGATAGGACCTCTGAGGGCCGAAAAAGGGGGCGTATTAAGTACCGTTTTTTACTATATAAGCTATATTAATAAAGGAGCGCCCTATATCTCAGCAACCATGAGTCCTAGACCCATGATGTATATATCATTTTCTAGGTCTTGGCCTGCCAAGTGTACAACAAAAGTCCATTACGCGATCTGACCTATCAGGGCCAAAATATAAGAGTTTCTTATGTACCGTTTTTGCTTATATTTTAAATATAAATAATAAAAGCTAATCAAAGGGGCGTAATCATTATTTATTTTTGTAATAGTTATTCAACATGATTACTTCCCTCTCTAAATTTATCAAAATCCATACGCGTGGAGTAATATCTATGGCTGTAACCCGGGAAAAAAAATACGGATTTCGTCCGGTGTAACCGTAGCCACTGCGTACACGAAAATGCTCTAAAATGTCCTTTGTCCGAAACGGAAAAGACTTAAATTGCTTGTTTTTTCTATGCCGCTTTGCAACACAGAGGCAAGTTGGTGTGGCACGTACGATACAGCACTCGCGCGCAAGTTCAATTCGGTTTCTTACTATCTTTCTTTATTTCTTGATTTCTTACTTACACGTTATTCTTTTATAAATATATACAAGTCATAAATAGATACTAAACGATTAATTAAACTTTTAATTTCATTTTCGTTCCACATAGTAAAAAAAAAATATAATGGTCGAACTGATTTTTTTTTTAAATGGACTAGTGACCGTTCAACTATGTACATAACATTTGGTGAACTCAACCGAGATCGCGTGACCTTGACCAAGACCACGTGAGCCGACCAACGTCGGTAAGATCTGGAAGACCCGACAGAGAGTATCTTGACATTTTAAAAAAGTGAGAAATCTTTCCTCTCACATGGCGATGTTGAATAACACAGCACATCATTACGGAGTCCGCGAAGTTCAAGGCCTCTCGTGTTGACATTAAAGGCAGATAACTCTATCCGCCGGATCAATGACAAGAAATGTCAACACAAATTATACGGACCGAAAAATTGTCATGTACTTCACAAATGGGAGGATTCCTGTCAATATGAGTGTTGGTGGGAGGGGATGTTTGTTGGGGGGGGGGGGGTATTGATTTCAGAATCTCAATTAGTGTCTGACTGAATCCGATAGTAATGTATATCATCGACATAAAAGCGTGGGTGATTTCAACATGGTGAGCTCAATGCGTCTTTACATTAGTTCATATGTGGCATTAATAAATAAATGTCTGATGGGAACCCACACCTATATTTTTTTAGTAATGATTCTTTAAATGGATAATTCTAAGAACTGATAAATAATAAGGAGAAGATGTTTCCGGTGAAAACAAGCAGAACACAACTGGAATGAGCTACTTGTTGCGGCAGGGAAGACTAGAATGGTATTTTTGAATTGCACTTAATTTTCTTTTTCACACAAAGACACCTCATAGTTTGGCATTTCGTCTTGCACATACACCATAATTCTTTTGAAGAAGGTGTGAGTGCCATTCAGTTTTACGTCGCGGACTCCCGAGTTATTTGACGTACTTCTTAAGGCCCATTTGGCTACTGGTCATGGAGGACGGGACAGAATGTTGAAAGAACTATCACCTGAATACAAGAACATTACACGTCATGATATTGAACTTTAACCTATGTTCATCACTCAAGAGCTTCGCTCGCCATCAACGAACAACGAACCAAGCTCCGCCGCCAACATCAGTGGCGGTACCGATGGCGGATGTAGGCCAGTTACATACTTTGCCGCACGGGGACTCGACATTCTATAGAATGCTTAGGCAAAGTATGAAGTAGCTATTATTTCATACTTTGCCTGAAAAATTCATTGCCTAGGCATTCTATAGAATGCCGGATCTCACACATTGCCGGTAATAAGGACAAAAAAAAAAAGCCTTTGTATTTTATAGAACATGTCCACACAAAAAATGCCTAGACTGGGAATAATTTATTCTGATGATTTCGCTGAAAAAAGGAAAATAATCCCGTAAACATGTAGTTTACTTCATTCTGTACTCTTTTCAAAGAAAATAAATGACCAAGGGAAAAAAAAACATTTATGAGCTAAAAACTTAGCAGTAGATAGTAGCAGATAGCAGCAGATAGCAGCAGATATTAATAGAGAAAAATTATTAGTTTTTTTTTTTTAAATAAAACATTTAAACTTCTGATTTAAACAAAACCCAAGCAAGGAAATAGAGAAAGTGTGCAGCTGAAAAAATAACGACTATCTAGAGGAGGGAAAGCGTGGGGCGCAATAATAAGAGGGGGCGGGGAAGCGAGACAGCTGAGAGAGAGAGAGAGAGAGAGAGAGAGAGAGAGAGAGAGAGAAGTGACGGGAGATAATACTGGGACAAGTCAGCTATAACCGGAGTTGTTAGCAAAAGAGACGGTCGATAAAACGTCACCGTTCTAATGTTATCGTCTGCTCACAAACACGCTTTTGTCAGGCACGTGCTGGTCGTTATAGAATGATGGGCGGTGGTTGGGGGGGTCAAGTTCAAGAACGTCAGTGGCAAATTACAATACATGTATCTGATTCGCTCGGTTTTGTTTTGTTTTTCTGTAATCGATGTAGATATATGGTGGGGGGGGGGGGGGGAGGGGAGAGAGAGAGAGAGAGAGAGAGAGAGAGAGAAGGAAAAAAAAAAGTAAATGTGAGATGCTAAGTCAGGGAGTCTTACGTTTATGTGACTGCTGCCCCCAGACCAATTCGGTGACTGCTGCCCCCCAGAGCAATTCATATAGAGATACGCTAACTAAGAAACTACACAAAAGGGGGCCCCCGTTTCAAGAATTCATTTCCATTATACCAGCCCCCAACAGATTACATTTGCTAAGGCGCCAAACGTGACTATGAGATGTAAGTTTCTGTCCCAGGGCTCTCAAACACCTCAAAGAACGGCTCTCCTTATGTCTAACTGGCCCATAATGACACATGATCAGAATAAAGGTAAACTGCACATCTTTCAAGATTTTGCGTGCGGGCTTGTGAAGCGTACATTCACGGAATCCTACAATTGACGGCTGATTTTCCCCCATCAATGTAAATAAATTGTTCCTGGGGGAAACGGTCCCGGTAAATGCTATGTTAACTACAAAAATGTATCGATCAACTCGACTTGAACTAAAAAAAAGATAAACACGTAAAGCATTCCATTAATCTTTTATATCTTCGAATCAATGGTAATGAAATGAAATGACGTAGGAAGGTCCGAATTGATGGATGATATTAATATACTTTGAAAGAAAAAAAATACTTTAGCTGTCCTAATTTTTTTTAAAAAAAGGTGTGAAGTGTGAATAAGTATTGATAAGTATCCAAATATAGATACTGAGTATAAAAAAACAAACAAAGGCCGTTAAGATATAGGTCTTCATCAAATAATCTTCACATACTGGAGCAAAGACTGGGATTCCCAGCATCGAAAACAAGCTTTGTGGGTGGGGGGGGGGGGGGGAGAGTTGGAGTTGGTGATGGTTTGGGGGGGGGGGGTTAAAATGTCCAACAGAAGTAGATAGATGTAAAGAGAGAAAATGCCCAAAATAGTCCAAGACAGTGTAAGCTAAACAGCCGAATTTGGCTCATTATAAAAAAAAAATTAGTTCAATGACGTAATCGGCTATGGATCATTAAAAAATGGAGGTAGTTAGTGAGACCGTAACGTAGAGTGAGACTGTCTCGTGGATACAATTCGTGGATACAATTCGTGTATTCTTTAAAACCAAATGATTTTTGCCCATTGGTATCTTCTTCACACACACACACACACACACACAAATTCGTCATATAGACGTCATAACCTTTTTTTTTGGTATCAGAAATCTTCATCTCTAACAGAAATCCTTGTATCCCAAATACATTTTATTTCGGAAAATATATAAACGTATTAAGAAAGATGTTCTTTAAATATTTAATACTTAGATTTAAAAAAAAAAAACTGGTTCGATAATAAATGTCTAATGATGCTGCCATGGGCGTCGCTAGGAATTTTTCCAGGGGGGGGGGGGCAAATAACAACTTTATGACATTTTTTTAAATGTGTGTGGGGGGGGGGGAGCAAATGCCCCCCTTGCCCTCTCCCCTCCTGAATACGCCCATGGATGCTGCATATATCATCCTCAGTGTACACATTATATCGTCCTCATCTGAGAACACTGCACGCAACAGACTAAAGCGGGGGGGGGGGGGAATATGTAATGTGAGATCCAAGATAATGGATATCATTATCTATATAAAAAGTCCACCATTAAAAACTATTAATTTAATTAATTTTTTTTTTTTAGATACAGAGATAAGAATCCAGATATTGGTTTACTTCGGGAGTCGGAAATAAATGTCAAGTTTCAAGATCGGCCGGGGCTAAGTAATGCCAGATCTATTAGTATTGATGATATGCAATCAGAGGAGAAAAAAAAAGACGGATGCAAATACTTTCAAATCAGAGGCTGACTCAAGCAATAATCTCGGGCCCCGCTTATAATCTCGGGCCCCGCTTACAATCACAACAGACCTGGGGGGCGCCCCCTATCAAGACAAACACACACATTTACTGCTGTCGTGATATAGCTGATTACTTTCCCGGCGGTGTACCTAATAAGGACAGGAGCTTCATACATGTGTTCGGGTTGCACCCTAAGCGCACGCACACACACACACGCATGCGCGCACTTTTGCGGCAGCCCTGCTGCCGGAATAATAGGTGTCTAGAAAAGATCCGATGGGATTTATTCCAGTTAAGGTACGGGGCGTACGTGGGCCAACGATCTATTCTAAATGAGGCCACCCCCCCCTTTCCCAGATATTGCTGGAGTATGTCGCAGTGCGGTATTATGCCATGTAACCCTTATTGGCCGTGTGGATTTGATAAGAGTGGGTGGGGGGAGGTCACAAGGTCCAACATTGTTGGCGATTGTCAGAGGTACGAGATTTCCTGGCGACAGCCCCCGGCATTTATGATAAACAATGCTGTTCAACAAGTGAACACTGAGATATCTGGATTGTCTTCTAAATCGGCAATCAAAATCATAACATATCCCCCCAGACAATAGAGTGTTGTTATTTTTTTTTTTTTGTTGTTTAAATTTAGCTGAATTATGTATTTTTGATGGAAATTACAGAACATAATGTGTAATGGATATTACAAGAAATAAAGCTATTAGATGTATTAGATGTTTTAAATCAGAAGGTTTGACAAAATATTACACTTAGACATAAAGAAACAAATATTGATTTTTAATAACATATTCAAACAAGAAAACTGGTGATGGAAAACAAGTAAATAAAACACAGTCTAAAGTCTGTGTCACAAAAAAAAATGAGAAGTTTCAGGTATCTTTGTAAGCATCAGATTCTTCCTGTCATGGGATCTTAAACATTTCATTACAATAAAAATAATACCAAACCGAAGATTAAAATGGTAATGGTGATTGAAGACTGTTCTGCCCAATTAGAACATCATCTTTTAAATGTTATCTCCACAAAAAAAATCTCATAGATATTAATCATTAAGAGTGCATTACAGTAGATGTGTGCTAGTGGGCTTTGAGGGGAGGGGGGACCCTTACATTTAGAGGCCTTGTTCTTTGCCATTTAGCAAAAATTTCCAACTAACTAATAATCGTATGTATGTATGATCAGCCAGAAAAATTATATCAACAGTGTCTAACTCTGCATTGCTTTTTTGTAATTTTTCCACAACTAAATATTAGAAAAGTGCAAATGCATATAGTGCAGTGGCTGTGTTAACAACTAGGGGGATAGCCATAAATATTTGATGAGAGGGAGTAATCATAAAAATGACACTGCAGAACCTCGAACCCATATGTTTTTATCTAAGTTTTTTAGCGCATTTTTGATAAGTCGAATGCGCCATTGTTTTATTTCTTGTTTGTTAAGTCCCTGTAAGGATGAAATGTTTTCAGATCCTATAAGCTGCTCATGGGACTGTCAATTTGGTGCCCTTATTTAATTCCCCACCATAGACAACAGTGCCATGGCCATGGAGGTATCACACAGGAGTACATGGGACAAACCAAGGAGCAGAACCCACAAGCCACAGCACATAAATTTAGGGATACAGGTAGATTTGGGTACAGTGTGCAGAGTTGGTTCCCTACTAAAGCATAAACCCTCTGGTTTATGTGTAGTTTTAAAGAGCTGTATACAAGGCAAGTAGTCATTGTTTTTTTTTGCTGCACAACTACAGACCTTATGCTCTTTAAAGTAATACAAGCTGTACCCTGCAAAACTTTTGCATAGAGTTATATTCCCTTAGGTTTCATCAGTAGGCTAGGTTATTTTAGGTTTTGGACAGATCCAATTTTTTTTCTTGTTTTTTTTTTTACAATTTTAAAGATCGAATATGTTGTAGAAATACTAAAAATACAAAAAAATATTTAAATGGAATTATTTCACATTTTGGCCTTTCGGTACCTTGTTTCAAAACCGAAGAAACTATTAAAAACCGTAGATCTTTAAAAACATTTATGGAATCGAGACGCCAGCTAGACGCCATTTTGAATTCCACTTTCGAGCCATTTTGAATTCCACTTTTGATATAACCCAGAAGCGAGACCACTATTATTATATTATATACTTATGCTATTGATAATTTGTTTGTTTTTTTTATATCTGCCTCCTTAATGTGCTTGAAGTACATTGTAATTTCAATGTCTTGTTTTAGGGGAAGATTTTTTTTACAAGATATTAATGCTTGAATAATGCAAAATACAAGATTGCAAAATAAAAAATAATAAAGAGACCAATTATATTCCTTGCAGATAACAACATAAAAATGTCTAAGAGACTTACCTTCACATTCATCACTGGGTATGTAGACATCATCCACCAAGTCACCGAGTGTGTAAGCCACCCCAATGGGCTCCATCATATTCCACTCCATTGTCGATGTTAAGAAATAAATACCAGCGGATTTATGAAATTGAGCTCCTCTGCTGCAGTTATGTAGATAAAATATTACTCAAAAATGTTTTCAGTCACAAACAAGGAATTAAAGCAAGTTATTAAAAATGTTTCTCTTCTCTCTGGCATGTTCTTCTTTATAAATAATCCTACAGAGTAAAAAAAAAGAACATTATAAATATTCACTTAAAACGTAAAATTTGTTCAGTAAAATAGTGAAAAATAAATAAACATTAGTGCAGTTTACAACAAAAAAGACCCGTATTTTTTTTACTTCGGGTACCAGCCATAGATAATATTGCTCCACACCCTAACCCTAACCCTATCCGTAACCCTAATCCTGAAAAAAAATATTCTGGAAAAAAAAAATGTATATATGCCATGTTCCTTATATCCTAATATAATGGTTTTGGCTGGTGCCGGAGCCACTGCGTTAAATTAATTATAAAATTTTAATAATTTATAGTTTATAAAAAAAAAGGAATACACACTCAATAACATATATATATATATATTACTCAATTCCTCAAAAAATGTGACTGTACTACAAAAAAAAAGGTTATGCATTACACTCTTTATAACCAGGAATTTCATTCATATAGGCCTAAATCTTAATAGCTATATAAAAATGTGTTTTAAGACTAAATGATCCTTACATCACATTGTTTACTTGTTTTCCAGGGATTACAACTAAAACATATGTGGAGTTAAATACTTTTTAAATTAAATAAGCATCTAATTTTTTAATGTGGTTTGTTGTTTTTTTAAAACATGAACTTTCCATTTCCAGATAACAACTAAAAAAATTTGCTGAAACACTATATTGGTGCTTGTAACATCCACATTTCTTTACTATGGTGATAAGAGAACTATGACCCGCATTATGTCATGCAGCACTTTCTTGTGTCAAGGAACACAGGCAGTGACAAAGTCAATGACAGCTGGCTGCTTTTTCATCATTTATGCTGCTTCTTCATCACAGCAGAAACCAAGCAATAGTCGCTGTGGTTTCCATTCATTTTCTATGCTTGTTTTTGTGAAGATATTTTAAGTTAAAAACAAACTGAAATACAATTATAGTCAGAATTTTTAAATAAAGTACAAGCAAAAATGAGAGTCAAAATATGTGACACAAAAATAAACATCAACCCTGGTACTGTCAACTGGTGACTGCCCCACTCATAACCCACAACTGTCATTTATTATTATCTAGTCTCAGAAAAAAAGTTATGAAACCGATAAATAGACAAAATTATTTTTAAAATACTAGGAATAATAACTTTTAAAAATATTGACAGTTTTTTTTTTGTTTGGCTTAGTTAGATAGACACTGTCTAAGATGTTCAACCAGATAAAATGGAGTTTGTTCACCAAAAAATATTCTGATATGAAACTAGAATAGTGTAGACTGTAGTATATGAAACTAGAATAATGTAGTATATGAAACTAAAATAGTGTAGACAGTAGTATATAAAACTAGAATAATGTAGTATATGAAACTAGAATAGTGTAGACAGTAGTATATGAAACTAGAATAATGTACTAGGTAGTATATGAAACTAGAACAGTGTAGCCAGTTGAGTTAGGCCTACTATAGCCTATCTTAAAATTAATAAATGTATTAGTATTAGTATAAAAATATTATTTAGCAATGAAACTGACAAAACTGGTAAACTAACAACTATATAAAGAAATGAATGATGATCCAATTAGTATTTTTGTACTCATGATTAAATGATTAAAAAATTGAGCCACAGATAATTATAGGCTATGATATTGTATAATTAATATAATGAATTATAATAAAGACATTAAAGATAAATATTGTATTATGTCAATGGGATGGTAAAATATTAAAAATTCTATGGTCAAAAATACTGTACTTATATTAATATTGTCAATATTGACAATCATTGTCAATTGTCATAATTATTCAATCTTAGTTATTAAAAATTACTTGCCAAGTATGAATAGTATGTAGTGACTGTAGGTTGTTGACCTAAATCTAAGTCAATAACTGCTAAAAAGTAAAAACCATTCTTAGAATTTTGTTATTAAATTGTATAAGACTTAACTATTAAGTCATATAAGATAGGTTTAAGTTAAAAGACTATCAATCATTGATCATAACTGGCGGTTGGTGTATATACAACGAATGTAATTAATCATTAATTAATGAAAACTTACAAGAGTTCATAATGATGAAAAATATTAATTTATCCACCAGATTTAAGCATTTTAAGTGTCCTAGACGCAACATGTTGCCGATATCGAACAAACTGTGACACGAGCTATTTTATTTTAGTTTCATTTATTACACATATTATAAAACAGCAGAACTACCCGGATGTTTACAGATATTGACCCAATTACAAAATTCAAGGTTAACTAAATGGGCCATACCGGGCGGAGATGACATAATTATTCAATCCAATAGTTTGCATATTTCTTACAAGACAATCGATAACCACATCAAGTATAATATCATAGATTTTGTAAAACCACAAGAAGATATTAACCCACGTACCGAGAAAGAAGATCAAAAGAGCACATTGACATTTTGCACGTTACAATCGTCGACACGTGATCTCTAGGTCACGTTCACATTATTTTTAACTTGGTTTACCTATTTACAACACGTGTAGTTTGATCGGTAGCACAGTAGTAAGGTAGATAATGACTGGGTACAAATGCCCTCGAATATGCATGTAGGCCTTCATCAATTTTTAAACGTTTTTATTTAAACAATATATTATCTGTTTTAATTATGTTGTTACCGTGGGGTTTGCATTATAATAGAAGCAGCAGATTGGCTGCATGAATGTGAAGGCTTTGACAGAGTCAGTCATTTCTTTTTCAATGCCATTTCGTCATGTACTTCTAGGTTCGGAGTGCAGTTAGGCCATAAATGACGGAGGCATGATAAATGTTGATAATTACCGCGTAACAAAGAAACATAAAATTATTTTAAATTCTTTTTGTGAGTTGGTGTTGATGTTTGTTTTGTTTTTTGTTGTTTTTTTTTAATTGTAGATCTATTTAAACAATGAAGATAACTCTGGTACCAATGACCCTTTAGTTCAGATGCCCGAAGCCTGGCCTCACACTGGCCAGAATTTCTAAAAAAAAAATGGAAACAAGACAAGCAAAAAAAGTTCATAAATAATTATGATTAAAGTATTATTTGTGAATAATGTTACAAATACAGGTTTGTGCTAGCTACTGCGGATGGTAATTATTTTTTTTTTGGTTTAATAATTACATAACAAAAGTGGGGATTAACTTTAAGAAGGACAGTAAATATCGATCACAGCGAGGAATTAATGGCGACTATATTAGTGGAATTTATTAAATTACACGGATCTTTAATAATGTTCATAATTGAATAAAAACAAAGAACTTAGATCCATCTGCACAAATAAATATAATAAGTTACCATACCTCAAATCAGTCGCTCATCTAGGAAGCATATTTAAGAACTCAAAAGTTGTATTGTGCTCACTATACAGAACGCTTAAAGTGATTTATTTTGCTTTGTTATATTTTAAAATTACCGGATTCACTGCGCAGTAGAACAACATACCACCACACTCAGCAGGTGAGCGCCCTGCTGCCTGCAACATAGAGAAACGGGCTCTCACATGACAACGCTCAAAGACACCCCCACCCTACCGCAACCTTAAGACAACATTAATAATGGTGATGGCGGCTTTTTTGGTGACAGTTTTGCGAGCTATTGTCTCTATGTGTGTGTGTGTGTGTGTGTGTGTGTGTGTGTCATCTGTCAAAATAGATTCTACGTTGTTGTTGTTGTTTTTTTTTTGTTGTTGTTTTGTGCATTTATTATCATGCATATATTATTATTATTATTGTTATTATTATTATTGTTATTATTGACAGTTCTCCTAAATATAAGTATCTTTTAAACGGGTTGAATTATATTTATATTTATTTCGATTAATAGATTAATCATGTTCTTCTTTTTCTTCTTCCTTTTGCTATACAGCCCATTTAGAGCCCTGGTCTGTTCTTCTATTTATAATTTATTGCTACTTATCAACTAATTTAAAGAAATATTTAATTCGTATATTGATATCGGATAGCAAATACCATCGCTTTTTTTAATTTTAGGAATGATAATTAATATAATTATATTTGTCTGGTAAAATGAGTTGGGTTTTTTTTTTCTACTTTATATTGCGTTTTGATAAAAGCATATTTTTAGAAACGTTTTTTTTTTAAACATATTTTTAAAAAATACTTTTTAGTTTTGAAAGGATTCAATATAATTAATTTGCCACTGTAAATTAGATAAAGAAAGCCGCGCATTTTGCCCACTTCTGCACCTAATCATTTCTTTCCAATTACAAAAAAAAGAATCGTAAATTGTCTTGCAGAATCTACACACGCGCCAAATTTTAGCCTTCTCACTAAATAAGAACAGGCCCAAAAGTCAATTACAAGATTTTAGTACTTTATTAAATTGATTCAAAATCTATGCTGTATTCTGTAATGTTGTTTTAGTCCCAGGTCATATTTTAGTTTCAGTTTTTATTTCGTTTTTTCTGTAATAATTTTAGTTTTCGTCTAGTTTTAGTCTTGCTTCTAATTTTAGTTTTAGTTTTAGTTCTCGTTGACGAAAAGTCAACATTTTCGTTAACGAAGGTTTTAGTTTTAGTTTTCGTGAACGAAAGCAACACTATATTTTCTTCTTCTTCCTTTGGCTCTACAGCCCATTTAGGGCCCTGGCCTGCCATACTACACTTCTCCACTTTTCCCGATCCATGGTCTTCTTCCTCCACTCTCTCACTCCTATGGCTTTAAGGTCTTTCTCCACTTCCTCCAACCATCTGCTTCTTGGCCTGCCTTTAGGCCTTTTCTCATTAGGTGTTGTCTTATAAATCGTTTTTGGACCTCTGTTGTTTTCCATTCTTTCTATGTGCCCTACCCACCTTAATCTATTCATTTTAATTTCAGCTGTTATATTTGGTTCTTCGTACAGTTCGTACAGCTCTGAATTGGTTCTACTTCTCCACTCGTTATTGTCCTTTACTGGCCCATATATTTTCCTAAATATTTTCCTTTCCCAAGTGTTTAGCATATTTTCTGCTTGTTTGCTGATGGTCCATGTTTCGCTACCATATGTTACTGCTGGCCGGATCATTGTCTTGTATATGGTTTTTTTAATTTTTCTGGAGATCTGTCTGTTTTTCAGTATTTTATGCAGTGTATAATATATTCTGTTCCCTACTTCTATTCTGTTTTTTATCTCTATCATTATATCGTTTTTGTCACTTATGGTTGATCCCAGGTATTTAAAGCTTTCTACTCTTTCAAATGCTCTATCACTGATTTTGAAAATTTTTTCTCTTCCTTCTTTTTCATTTCTTTGTAACAGCATATATTGAGTCTTTGTTTCGTTGACTGTTAAACATGCTTTCTGCGCTGCTGTTTCTAATTTTATAAATGCTTTTGCTATATACTTGCTTTGCTTTCCTGTCAATGTTAAATCATCTGCACATGCGAGGTACTAGAGTGGTTCTGTAAATATTGTTCCTGTTTTCATAATCTTTGCTTTTTCACTTCTGAGGTAATGTGTTAATATTCCTTGCTTATCCAACTGGACGTTTCTTATGACTTTTTCTAGAGTTAAGTTGTACAGTATGCAAGAAATGAAGTCTCCTTGTCTATGACATTGGGTTGCTTGAAATTCTCTCGAACTTTCCCCATTTATTTTCACCTTGCTTCTTGAGTTATTTAATGTCATGCGTACTAGTCTAATGAGCTTGTTGGGGGATACACAACTTCTGCAATGTTTTGTAAAGATAATTTGTCTTGATGTTGCCATACGCCATCTTGAAATCTATGTAAAGCTGATGTAGGTTTATATTATGCTCATAACATTTTTCTAGAGTATTTCGAAGGGAAAAGATGTGGTCCGTGATTGCTCTGTTAGGTTTGAAACCACATTGGTAATCACCTAATTCTCTTTCACTGAAATTCCCTATTCTGCAGGCAATTATTCTTGTTAGTATTTTGTATACTGTGTTAAGAAGTAAGATTCTCTTGTAGTTGCTACAGTTAAGTTTTGAACCTTTCTTGTAGTGTAGCACCATTAAGGCTGTTTCCCTTTCTGTTGGCATTATCTATTCTTCAAATATTTTATCGACCATCTTGTGTATTTCTAGGTGTTTAGTACGTCCTCCATATTTGAGTGTTTCAGCATTTATGTTATCTTCTCCTGGTGCTTTATTGTTTTTGGTCTTTTTAATAATATTGTTTATTTCTTCTATGGTTGATTCTTCTATTTCTGTACAATCATCCTCTTTTATGTTCGTGACATCTCTTTGGCTGTCAGTGTTACTGTTCAGCATTTCTTCGAAAAATTCCGACCACCTTTCCTTTTCTATAAGGAGGTCGCCTGATTTGCTAAGACACATGTAAGATCTTGCTTGGAAGTCGTTGCTTTCCTCTTTGATGGCCATGAACTTTTTTCTTGTTTCTTTTTCTTTTGAGAATTCCTCTAGTTTTTCTAGTTTTTCTTTTTCTCCACTCACGAAATTTCTTTCTTCATATTTTAGTAGCCTTCCTTCTAGCCCCCGTATATGCTTGAGCTGACTTTCTGGTTACTTTTGTAATTTTATCATCCTCAATTTGTTTCGTTCTTCCACTTCTTTTTTGCACTCATCGTCATGCCATTCAGCTCTTTTCTTTTTTGGCTTGTACCCTATGACACTTACTGCTGTGTTTTTTTTTTATAGTTTATTTAATCTTTTCCCAGTGGCTATTTAGATTTTCAGTATTATCTATTGTTGGTGTTTCTAGTTTACTTTTAATTTTTGTGCATACTTTTCTTTTGTTTGTATCTCTTTTATTAGTTTTTCACAGTCAAATCGATCTGTTATCTTTACTTTTGTGTTGTGAAAAATACTTATTTTTTGTTTATACTTTACTGACTAACATATGGTCTGTGTCGGCATCTGCTCTTCTGAAGTTTCTGACATCTTGAATATCTGAACCATGTCGCCGGTCTATTAGCACATGTTTTCTTGTCACTCCATCTGGTGACCTCCAAGTTTCTTTGTGGATTCTTTTTTTTGTAGAAACGTAGTGCTACTGATAACCTGACTTTACCAATTAGTCGTGTTCCATTATCGCCACTTTCTTCGTGTAGGCTGCAGCTTCCAATTGTCGGTCTGTATATTATTTCTTTTCCTATCTTAGAGTCTCCTAACACTAATTTGATATCATGTCTAAGTCCTTCTTCACACATCCTTTCTATGGCATCATAGAATTCTAATTTGGTATTAGAATTCTTCTTTGATATTCTCTTCTGAATCTTCAGATTAGGGTCATATTGAACATTTTGCGACGTATCCTGAGGCTACACAATCTTTCGTTGGCTGATTTGATCGAGGATGTTTTTCTTGACGGCAAATCATGTTCCTATTGTATTTGTGGTGTTCTCACTATAAAAGATGGTATACTCTGTTGTTTTTAATATGTCTGAATTTAACCATCTGATTTCTTGGAGTGCTGCTATTTTTATTTTGTACTTTTTATAAAGCTGTTCAATGAGGCAGGTTAGGGCTCCTGCTCTGTAGAGACTTAATACGTTCCAAGTCGCTAGCCAGTAATCATGTCCGTGATCGTGCGAGGGTCGGTTTCCATTTAAATCAATCCGGTTTTTGAATAGTCGATTGGCTTTCGTAGCTTGCTTTTTTTACATGACTGAGTAGTTAGCCCTGTGCACAACCACTAGGGTGTTGCCCCTCACGGCCTTGTGGGTAGCTGCCTTTGTTTAAGGTTAGGTCCCTTAGCCTTTGTGGATCCCTCCACTAACTACAAGGCAGTAGTTGCCTGCTTTGATCCGCCCAGAGAATTTTATTTCATTGGCACTCACCATATCTGGCGAGCTTTCCCCAATCCGCCACATAAGGAGGCACCCGATGGGAGTTCGTCCTCTCCACACGGGAATTATTTGCACCGGACTCGGATATTTCCTATAGCCAGAAAAGAAACATGTAAGTAACCAGGGTTGTTAGTATTGAAGTATCGGTATCGGCCAATGTAGTATCGACGATACTTTTTAAGTATTGGTAGCTGTATTGCCGATCCTTTTTGTATCAAGTATTGATTTGTGTATCGCCGATATATTTTAAACGGAAAATTGTCGATACTCGATACCAATACTTTTCTATCGGTACTTTAAGAATGTATTGTATAAACTTTAACAAAAAAATGTACTTTGTATCTTAAAATATTCAAAATGAAAAAAAAATCATAATTCATACTCAAAAGTATTGGTATTGTATTCGTATCGATTTTTGCAATACATTTTTACTTGAGTATTTGTATTGATATTGGCGATACTCTTTTCATGAAGTATTGGTATTGGTATTGACAATACAATTTAAGAGTATTGTTAACAATTCTGCTCATGGGTGATAGTAAAAGCAGAATGGCTAGATGAAGAAAATGTTGACTTGTCTGGTGTTTTAATTCCACACGAGATTATTCATCCAGAACATATGCCAATAATAACAATTGGGGAACATTTGACATCTCCATGGGCAGGCTTGCGGAGCCGCCAAATATTTTCCGGCTTCGGCTCCCACAAATTTGACGGCTCCGGCACGGCAACGGCTATCTATTAAGATAGTATCACACGAGACAAAAATTTTTGTAATTGCGCCACGCAAACATGCCGCTGATAAAAAGTTATGCAAATTTTGTTGCGTTCACCCCCATAGCAGGCCCGTTTTGTCTGGCCCCCCTCTGCTTATTTGTTCTACTTAGTAAAATGTATTACCTGCCTCCCTGCTATTGTCTGGCCCCTGCTATAGAATGCCTGGCCCCTGCTGTAGAATTTTCACGCTACGGGGCTGCCCCATAGTCAGGAACTTGAAAAATATACGCATGTCGGTTTTACTAAAAACAAACCAGTTCAGTGCATCCAAAATCATATCATTATTTTCGACCGAGGTTTCACAAGTCGCCATTTTCATAAGTAATAAAAAGTTATTTCAATGATCAAATTAGCAAATAGTAAAATGATACATTATTTAAAATATTTTAAAGACTTCAGTATTTATATTTATTATTTATAAATTCGAAGTGACCATTCGAACCCGGGTACCAATAAACTCCGATTTTTATTCGGACCCCGTCCCAATAGAGTCTGATTGTTATTCGGACCCGTGGCAAATATGCACTTAGCTTAGCTATACATAAACTTCATTATTGTTTTTTTTTTATAATTGTTTGAATTGTATGATTTAATCGTTACTCAGTGTCTAGGGTTCCACTAAGCGGACTCTGTATTATTATTTTTTCGGGTTCCGTCTAATAAAGTTTAAATATAGCTCAGCTTAGTGCATATTTGCCACCGGTCCGAATAACAATCGGATTTTATTGGGACCCGGGTCCGTGTAGCCACAGCCTTATAAATTTATCTACTCTATTTCAGATATTCTGTTAATAATAAAATTGTTAAATACAGAAAAGCGACCATTTTGTATTTAGTCTATTACAAATTCGCGGCAGCCCCGTAGCGTGAAAATTCTACAGCAGGGGCCAGGCAAAAGCAGGGGGGACAGGTAATACATTTTACAAAGTAGAGCAAATAAGCAGAGGGAGGCAGACAAAACGCAAGGGGGGGGCTATGCCCCCTGGTCCCCACACACGCTACGGCCTGATTCGCGGTCAAATAATAATACGAAATGACGCGTTCTATTTGTCGTCTTAGTAAAAATTTATTTTAAATGATCGATACAATTATTCTATGAAATAAAACTGTTTTAACTTTATATGTAACAAAATAACATGCCATTAAAAAAATTTCGGAGGGTAAACAAGATTTAAAACGAACACAAAACGATTCCCCGTTAAAGAATTCTTGTGGTGATGTGCGTGCACATTTTAACGCTGTTACTGTTGTGGCGTTCGTAAAAATAACATTTCAAATTGGAGCCGTGGAGCCGCCAGATTTTTCGGCTCCGGCTCCAGCAAAAAGTAGCGGCTCCCGGCTCCGGCTCCGCAAGCCTGACCATGGGTTATTATAAGATTTGGATTTGTTTGTAAAAAATATATTAATAAATTAAAACTGTATTGATAGTTTTTTTAGAACCCCAAACTATTCGGCTATTTTAGCCCAAACCCCTTCACAAATTCTAACATAGCCCTGCCCTTTTAGGTCACTCAGAATATTAAAATCTCATTTAGAATTTCTTTTAGAACTAGTAAACAACTATTGAGTAGTAAAATGGTTTAAAAAGTGTATATTTTTCACTAGAAACACATTGAATATATTTTTTTTAATTGGGTTAAGGTAAAATAAAGTCTGACAGCGCCATCCCTCCCCCCCCCCCCCAGTCCCCAATCAGTGGTTGTCCTGTGCATCCGCCATATTTATTTACACATATCTATATATAGGAACAAAGAATTGAGTTGTGCACAATCATAAAACTGTACGATTGTCTCATAAAGTACCATCATAAAACTGTACGATTGTCTCATAAAGTACCATCATAAAACTGTACGATTGTCTCATAAAGTACCATCATTATACTGTACGATAGTCTCACAAAGTACCATCATAAAACTGTACGATAGTCTCACAAAGTACCATCATAATACTGTACGATTGTCTCACAAAGTACCATCATAATACTGTACGATTGTCTCACAAATAACCATCATAAAACTGTACGATAGACTCACAAAGTACCATCATAAAACTGTACGATAGACTCACAAAGTATCATCATGAAACTATACGATATACTCACAAAGTACCATCATAAAACTGTACGATAGACTCACAAAGTATCATCATAAAACTATACGATATACTCACAAAGTACCATCATAAAACTGTACGATAGACTCAAAAAGTACCATTATAAAAGTGTACAATAGACTCACAAAGTACAGACATATTAGTGAGATGGAAGAACTGGTGGTAGTCTACAAAATATTGTTAAGAAACTTTCTTCTTTACACATCTCTGTGGCTAAAATAACATCCAGACCTCGAAATTACATTTAACATTTTTTTAATCACGTTTTTTCCCCCAAATGTTTGATCTCATAAAATTTGTGTCTGAAAATTTTAAGATTAATCCTTAATCTTGAGTCCCTGACTACTTCTACTAGAGATAAAAACAAACTTCAACATGGTGCTTACCAATATGAAATATGTTTCAAACATCAAACAGCATTTAAAAAGAACAACCATACAGATATGCAATATCTTAAATATATTTTCGAGATTTCATTATTTTATAAAAGACAATCAATCAGAAATCTCATTTTCGATAAAGTCGTCACTGAAGTCACTCTGCTATACTGCTTAAGTTATTAGCAGCACGGCTACCGCTACAAATCTACCGATCTCTGAATAAAGGAGTAACCCCTCATACTTTCCAGAGCTTATTCTATATAGCACATTACCAGAATCAAAGCCCCCCCCGCCCCCGGGAACAAGTGTTCAGATCCCCCCCCCACCTGTACGAAGAGTAAAATTGTACATAGGCAAATATAACCAAATCTTTGGTTAAGATTCATTCCGATAACTGAAGAGGACCAACAGAGTCGATGGGGAATTTAAAACAATTAGAGGACTGTTGGAATACATTGGTTCTCTATAGTATCTTTTTCTAAATTTATTTGCGCATTTCCTTATATCTCTATCTATCTATCTATCTATCTATCTATCTATCTATCTATCTATCTATCTATCTATCTATCTATCTATCTATCTATCTATCTATCTATCTATCTATCTATCTATCTATCTATCTATCTATCTATCTATCTATCTATCTATCTATCTATCTATCTATCTATCTATCTATCTATCTATCTATCTATCTATCTATATATATATATATATTATATATATATATTGTACAAAAATATGGTCAAAAATAAAGAATGACTCAATGTCCACGTCTGGTCATTTATCTGTGTCTGTTCACTACAATTGTCCCGTACACCACAGTCATTCTACTAAGGCTGGTTTTTGAGTCAGCCAAAAGATTTATTTCTTATGCCACGCTTGACCTACCAGAAAGATGTTATAGTACGTGAAACTTGTCTTCTGCCGCGGTTGACACATCGTTTGTTAATGTCTCCTGGCAACATTATTGTATGCATAGTTCATAAGTCAAGGCCGAGCCAACATTCGTTAGGTATGGAAGTATTAAGAGTCAGCGTAATAATTTGTTTATATATTTTATTAATACAATAAATGAAATACTATGTAAAAAGTTGTTCATGTATACCAAGTTATATGTATTTTGAAACCAATTATAAAACATTTTTGATCATGGTCTCACTTTACAAAAAAAAAGTTTAAAAACTGACAGATGTATTCTGTCTCTTTCTCTCTTTTAATACTGTCTCTGTACAATCATTCCACCAAGGCTGGTTTTTGAGTCAGCCAAAAACTATTTAAAACTAGATGATCTTCTTCTGGTTAAACTCTTATATATAATGAAAAACAGTTCTACTGTTATAATATGGTAGTAATAGATAATACTTTTTTTTAAATAGCGTCAGAACAATATATGATTACAAATCCAGGATAAAGAGAGATGAGCTTTACTTTAATCTGAATATAAAACAATCTTTGATCTCCGTTGATTTTGAAAGTAGTTTAGAATCAAAGAAAAATAAAACAATGACAGCCAACTACTGACCCCAAGGCCCGATTTAGGCCTAGGCACTTTAGGCACCGTTCCCAAAACTAAAATAGGGCATACAAAAGTGAAAAATAATTTTTTTTTATACAAATTTACAATTATGTAATGTTAAATTAGTTACGGAACTTAAGACCCACGAATCTATAGTGCCTAGGGCCTACAAAGTCCTTAATCCGGCACTGTACAGACCCCATGGCCCCTAAAACAGAACAATTCCCCAACCCACATGTGCCCATCACTTGATAACATTTCATTGTGTTCGAGATTTTTCTTTCTTAATTTACCTATTCTCATAGTCTTTTTTACACATGTTTTCATTTCTCTAAGATAGATTGTTTACACATGTTTTCATTTCTCTAAGATAGATTGTTTACACATGTTTTCATTTCTCTAAAAAAAGATTGTTTCTGCAATAATGTCACCCGGCTTATGTCATCTAACATTTGTCATCTGATAAAAATGTATCTGGAGATATTAATGGCACATGGAGTGTAGCTAAGAACATTGCTTACGATACGTAAAAAGTGAAATCATATTTATTGGTCATATTAGCGATGGACACAGGCTCGTTGATTTGTTGTTGTGGCTGGCGAGTTCCGAAGTCATGGAATGATGCGGAGAAGGGGGATTTTCCCCCCTACTTTGAATTGTGATATAGAAATATGTCAGCTAGAGCATCAAGTTAATTTTTCTAAAAAAATATCTAATCTATATCTATATATATTGTGGTTAGACATGATGCCAGTCACATATTGTGGTTAGACATGATGCAAGTCACATATTTTGGTCAGACATGATGCCAGTCACATATTGTAGTTAGACATGATGCAAGTCACATATTGTGGTTAGACATGATGCAAGTCACATATTGTGGTTAGACATGATGCAAGTCACATATTGTGGTTAGACATGATGCCAGTCACATATTGTGGTTAGACATGATGCAAGTCACATATTGTAGTTAGACATGATGCAAGTCACATATTGTGGTTAGACATGATGCAAGTCACATATTGTGGTTAGACATGATGCCAGTCACACACTGTAGTAGTGTAGTTATACATTATGCAAGTCACACAATCTCCTAGTTTGCAGTGACCACCAGAAATCATCGAGCTTCAATTTCTCATCTGATTTAAACTAATCTTATAAAAAAACAACAACTTCGTTCCTAGTCCAAGTATCCTAAAAGATGTACACTGTGTTGTTAGGTTTCTTCACGATAAAGTTAGTAGGTCACAAAGTTAATGAACACACATAAGGTACATAAGCTGGTTGCCGCCTACAGAGGTACAGATGGAATATCTCATTTCAATTACGAAGAGTCTTAAAGTTGGTTAACCCATACGTCATCATTTACCATGGCAACAATCAACAACACGATTGTATGGCCATGGATTGCACTTTTCACTGGAAAGATTAAAAGTTCAAATAAAGTTTGAACCTAACGAGCTGTTCACACTGTCATCCAACTTAGTAAACACATTCTTTGAACGATGAAAGAACAAAAAAAAAAAGTAAATAAAAATACGGTGCTAAATAAATATACCCAATCAGTGGCCGCTAAAAAATTTCGAGCTCAGGCGAGTCCCTGACAACCAATGAGAATCAGAAACTTTGAATAAAATTAACGCCCTATATTTTTGGTCAAATATGACCTTATGATCGGCACAGCTATTGATTGGATAATAACAACCGAAAGCAATAAATGAAAACTGATATTAGTGGCTAAACAAAGTTTTTAGTTTGTATAATACATTACCCCACCCTCCACACACACACAAAACAAACTACAAACTAATAGATAGGTTAACTTAAAAAAAAAGACAACAACAAAAAGAAAACCTCAGATAAATATTAAATTACTTTTAAGTAACACTTAGCCCATTTTTCTTAAACTTTTATTCCCCATGGTTGATGGTCACTAAAGACTCAAAGGACAAACAAACTACAGGGTCAACACCAAACTTAAGTAAACACCAAAACCAAATGTTTCAAATACTTTGAGCAAAGACTGAAAAAAGTCACAAAAACACTCACAAATTATATTCACACACACACACACACACTTGTATTGTGAAATAGTTTCACATACTTCATAAAAATATGACGTGAGTTTAACCTTTCACGGTGTTCTATGTTAAAAAACAAGCTAACAACACAAAGGTCATAGTTCATCTACCTTATGCACATTTTAAAATTCGCAACTGTAAACTAGGTCATCAGGTGGGGGGACAGGTCGCCTGTCCAAGTAATGGCACAACAACAAATTCTAATAAACAACGGAGGGGGTGGGGGGAATTTAATGTGCATAGGAGGCATGCGTCATTTTAAATACGGCTTTCCGGGGGCGTGGTGGGGGACAAATTTTATGGGTCAATTGTCACAATTTTGGGTTCTTTTTTTTGTAGGCTCCTTTAGTGTGTTAATAGTAAATTCAATAATAGTACATTTTGACAATGATTTCCAGTTTGAATAATTTAAAAATCGTTTATACTTTTATTAACTATCTAATTAATTAAATAAAATTATAAATACCCAAATGTGGCAAAATTTATGGACCACAAATGGTGATTTAAAACATTTATATAAAAAGGTTAAAAATGTAACAAATCTTTAGATTTTAGACTTTTTGTAGGAAAGTAAACAAAAATAATTATGATCGTTATCATAGATTTAATGCGATTTTTTTTAAGACTTTGTTTCGCGTAATAAATTCATTGGCGTGCATCGAATGAAAATCTTTAAAGTCTGCTACTGATTTAGTCGGTTTATGTCCCTTTGTTTGATGAGTCGATGGATTGAAGAAAAAAAAAAGTAATAGCGGTGAAAATATTGTTCTGTAAAATGGCGCTTTTAAATGTAATAAAAGAGGCGAAATATGACTCTAAAGTATGCTTTTAAATATACATTTAGCAAACATATAGAACATCACGTTTACATACTAACATAATTATTAAACATGATTTATTTTTTACTTTTTAAATAATAAAAAAAAATCATACTTTAACCCCCCCCCCCACCTGCCCCAGCTCTCCGCTTAAGCCACCACTGATAATATACAACAAACACATTTACAAATGGGTTATTACTCTACAAGTATATATTATTTGTAAACAAAACTACACAAGTATATTATATATTATTTGTAAACAAAACTACACAAGTATATTATACATTATTTGTAAACAAAACTACACAAGTATATTATACATTATTTGTAAACAAAACTACACAAGTATATTATACATTTTTTGTAAACAAAACTACACAAGTATATTATACATTATTTGTAAACAAAACTACACAAGTATATTATACATTATTTGTAAACAAAACTACACAAGTATATTATATATTATTTGTAAACAAAACTACACAAGTATATTATACATTATTTGTAAACAAAACTACACAAGTATATTATACATTATTTGTAAACAAAACTACACAAGTATATTATACATTATTTGTAAACAAAACTACACAAGTATATTATACATTATTTGTAAACAAAACTACACAAGTATATTATACATTATTTGTAAACAAAACTACACAAGTATATTATACATTATTTGTAAACAAAACTACACAAGTATATTATACATTATTTGTAAACAAAACTACACAAGTATATTATATATTATTTGTAAACAAAACTACACAAGTATATTATACATTATTTGTAAACAAAACTACACAAGTATATTATACATTTTTTGTAAACAAAACTACACAAGTATATTATACATTATTTGTAAACAAAACTACACAAGTATATTATACATTATTTGTAAACAAAACTACACAAGTATATTATACATTATTTGTAAACAAAACTACACAAGTATATTATACATTATTTGTAAACAAAACTACACAAGTATATTATACATTATTTGTAAACAAAACTACACAAGTATATTATACATTATTTGTAAACAAAACTACACAAGTATATTATACATTATTTGTAAACAAAACTACACAAGTATATATTATTTAAAAACAAAACTACACAAGTATATACAATGAACTTCTCAGTTAATGAGTGGTATTGGTTTGGGTTGGGTAGAGATTAGAGGGAAACATCCGGGAGCACTTGACTTTTTCCGCTTTAGATTTAACAGACCGAAAATCCGTTTCAGCCACCACCCATTTACATGAACAATTCTTTTAGATAAAAAAAAACAACCTTAACCCCCCCCCCCCCCGCCCCGGTAACTATGCAATGCCATTGACAATTTTTTTTTTACATTTTTCATTTTCATCACAATTTTATTCTTGAGTAGATATTTTAGTCATAATCATTAGGACATATAATCGTACGTTTATGATGGCCGAAATTACATTATTTTAATCTCCCCCCTCCCCATTTCTCGCCCTATAATTCTAAATTCTCCACACTGATTTTCATAATGATGTGATGGCTTCATTTCAGACAAAGAGTTTGACACAATATTTTCATAATGATGTGATGGCTTCATTTCAGACAAAGAGTTTGACACAATATTTTCATAATGATGTCATGGCTTCATTTCAGACAAAGAGTTTGACACAATATTTTCATAATGATGTCATGGCTTCATTTCAGACAAAGAGTTTGACACAATATTTTCATAATGATGCTACGGCTTCATCTCAAAGAGTTTGACACAATATTTATAACTAATTTGAATAGCGGTGTTTTCTTTTCTCCGTTCCCCTAAATGTGCGCCTTCTCTGGATGTAGAGGCCATGACCTTTTTGTTATTTTCTTCAAGGCTACAGCAGTCTTGATCATGAGAATAACAGACTGTATACCAGTGGCGTCATTAAGGGGAATAAAGGGGGAGTGGGGGTGCGGGCCACACCGGCTGACACCAACCATAGAGACGCCACTGCTGTATACTGTCAGATGAAGTTCACACAAACCTAATAAATCACATAAATGTTTCAGAAACAAAGAAAAAAAAACATTGAATATCTTTGATTGTCAAAATTACGATTTATTACGATGACAGTGCAATAGAAAACTTGCTTACCAAATTACGTGTAGCCTACACGTAGACAGCTACCAAATTACGTGTAGCCTACACGTAGACAGCTACCAAATTACATGTAGCCTACACGTAAACAGCTACCAAATTACGTGTAGCCTACACGTAGACAGCTACTAAATTACATGTAGCCTACACATAGACAGCTACTAAATTAATTTAGCCTACACGAAGACAGCTACTTAATTAATGTAGCCTACACGTAGACAGCTACTAAATTACATGTAGCCTACACGTAGACAGCTACTAAATTACATGTAGTATACACGTAGACAGCTACTAAATTAAATGTAGCCTACACTAGACAGCTACTAAATTACATGTAGCCTACACGTAGACAGCTACTAAATTACATGTAGCCTACACGTAGACAGCTACTAAATTACATGTAGCCTACACGTAGACAGCTACCAAATGGAGACCTAATATAATTTTTTTTTCAATTCAAAAGATCGTAATAAAAAAAATTACAGATATAAACCAGAAAAACCACCTCCAACTTATTAGCACCTTATCAGTGATAGCGCTACCGTTAACAAAACATCGTCCCCCGTTAACAAAACATCGTCCCCCATTAACAAAACCTTGTCCCCCGTTAACAAAACCTCGTTCCCCGTTAACAAAACATCGTCTCCCGTTAACAAAACCTCGTCCCCCGTTAACAAAACATCGTCTCCCGTTAACAAAACCTCGTCCCCCGTTAACAAAACATCGTCCTCCGTTAACAAAACATCGTCCCCCGTTAACAAAACATCGTCTCCAGTTAACAAAACATCGTCCCCCGTTAACAATATATCGTCTCCCGTTAAAAAAACAACAACATCTGAACTCGTTAAAAAATATGGGGTCACATAAAATCTCTAACATCTTTCCTGTTGTCTTGTTTTGTATGTTTGAGAGGCGCCTGTTTTATAAGGGGCTTTGTGACAACAAGAGATATAAACCACATTTTGTTTTCTTTACGTAAGTTCAATTTATGTGTTAAAGATGTCAATTCACAACGGTCAGAGTTCCAAATAAGTGATAATATCTTACCAAAGTACTTTTCGTTTAAAACAATAACCATAAAATTAAAGCCACTGTTTGTTGGTAGAGCTCACAGTGTACCTTGTGTAATGTGTGTGGGGCATAAGAAACTATTCAGTTTTCTTCATCTCTAGTTCAGAAACATTACTTTGGCAGTACGAACCCAGATTTCAATGCTTAAAGTTGAACATGACTGACGACCAATACCCATCATAAGAAACTATTTGTGGACCGAATCACTATTGGCAGTGAACATTTGGTTCATGACCTAAAATAATGACTGCATCCTGAAAAATAAAAAATCTTCAAAATATGATGTTCATAAGTTGACTAATTCATAAGTTGATTAATTCATAAGTTGACTAATTCATAAGTTGATTAATTCATAAGTTGACTAATTCATAAGTTGACTTAATCATAAGTTGACTAGTTCATAAGTTAACTATTTCATAAGTTGACTAATTCATAAGTTGACTAATTCATAAGTTGACTAATTCATACGTTGACTAATTCATAAGTTGAGTAGTTGGATGGATGGTAAGTTGGTAAAATGCTTGACTATCGACCTGAAGGTCCCTGGTTCGATCAAGGTATATTTCAGGTCACGGTTAAAGTCCCCGCTATATCTCCCTTGGTGCCTCCGTGGTGGGGATGAAAGAAGGGCACCGTAAAAACTGTCTCATTAGTGGTTTATAGGATCTATGAAATTTCATCTCATCCTTACAGGAGCTTCACACACTAGTTCATAAGTTGACTAATTCTTATGTTGATTAGCCCGTAATACAAAAACGACTTCAAATAATATTTCAACCATTAAGTAGCCTTATACAACCTTCAGCCCAAGGACTACCTATATTAATGCCACAAACCTTCTAATAAACTAAAGCAAACATTTTGAGTACAATAATTTTGTATGCAGACAGATATAACTTGTACATCTTTTTTATTTTTTAGATCAAAACAAGCAAACAAAATATAGGCCAGTATTTGATGAACGTATCCCTAGCCACAAACCAAATATAGGCCAGAATTTGATGAACGTATCCCTAGCCACAAACAAAACAAAGTATTTATTTCTATGTTGTCATCACAAAAGTTGACCCTGTTAGGTTCTCCTCGTGTTACGACACTCACTTTAATGTCAACATAAATCTAAAATGATAATCCAGTGTGAGGGGAAGGGACACGCCCCGTGCGTGGTTGAGAGGAGAAAAAAAAAACCAGCCACTGACCAGGGGCTATAAAAACGCGAAAAAAAATTCTACCCCGCCAGAGAAAAGTCCAACTCCCTGAGACCAAACAAACTTCAACTTCCATTCGCCAAGTGAGTACTAGCTTTGCTTACTTTTTATTTTTAATATCTCAAATATGTTAAACTGTTTTAGTAACACATTTACTAGTCTGTAGATGACAATTTAAATCAAAATAAATACATGAAATACTTCATTCAATTATTTTTCCTTTATCTTAACGTAAAGGTTGACAATAATTATGTTCGAGGAATTAGGCATTATATATTCAAATTGAACATTTCAAAATGAACATTTTAAACAGAACTTTTCAAACTAAACGTTTCGAAATGAATATTTCAAACTGAACATTTCAAACTGAACTTTTCAAACTAAACATTTCAAACTGAACATTTCAAACTGAACGTTTTAAACTGAACATTTCAAAAAGAACTTTTCAAACTAAACATTTCGAAATGAACATTTAAAACTGAACATTTCAAATTGAACTTTTCAAACTAAACATTTCAAACTGAACATTTCAAACTGAACGTTTTAAACTGAACATTTCAAAAAGAACTTTTCAAACTAAACATTTCAAAATGAATATTTTAAGCTGAACTTTTCAAACGGATCACTTAGATAGTGTTTTATGAAGCTTTGGAAATTTTAAAAGTTAATTTTTGTAACATTTGACTTAATTGTTTTATTTTTGCCAGTTTAAATATTATCATTGCATTGTAATGTTTCTTTGAAGTGTAGTTTTTTCTGTTTAATACATTTATTTGTTTGCAAAAATAACTTTAAAATATTGCATACATATTTACAAAAATTAAATAAATTACACAATTTTTTTTTCCTACTGAAATGTTCTTCCCATCGACAAAATAAATCACAAACAAAACACTATCTTTAAGAACTTCTTTCTTTTTTTTTTTCAAATTTATCGGGGGAGGGGGGTCTCTATCAGCGATGCACAAAGGGTTTTAGGGCCCTCTCCGTTTAATAAACGTGTTTGAGCCTCAAGCTACCACCTAGTGAATGCGATTAGAAGAATAGGTCAACTCTACTAGTGATACAAGTATCTGGGTTAGCCCTTACGTTAAGACAACATTGTTGTTGATTTCTTGTACTGTTTGATTTTTCTAAAAAAATTTCATGTACTTCATAAGAGGAAACTTTGTGGTTTGGCTGTACACTCTCTGAGATACAAGTTATATCTTTTAAAAGCATGCACCTCGAAGAGTCCACCTTGGTGTCCACTTACACAGATTATAACAAATGCGTCTACTGCTCCAATATACTAATGTTTATATATATCATGGTCTTAGTAATAACACAGATTATAACATCTACTGCTCCCATAAACTAATGTTTATATATATCATGGTCTTAGTAATAACACAGATTATAACAACTGCATCTACTGCTTCCATAAACTAATGTTTATATATATCATGGTCTTAGTAATAACACAGATTATAACAAGTGCATCTACTGCTCCCATAAACTAATGTTTATATATATCATGGTCTTAGTAAAAACACAGATTATAACAAGTGCATCTACTGCTTCCATAAACTAATGTTTATGTATATTTTTATATCATGGCCTTGGTACAAAAACGAGATTAATAAGTCTTTTGTAGGAATTAGAATCTGAATTTCAATTAAATGCAACCAGAGCCACAGCTAGCCATTGTGGTGCTTGGGCGGGCTACATTTTTTTGCGCCATCCTCCCAATCTTAAAAGTGCAAAAAATTTAACAGTCCTCTTTCGGCGCCCCTTCCTAATCGGCGCCCCTGTGAGCCGCACAACCCACGCTACCCATACAGATCGTATATACGCCAAAGTAAGGAACTGTCGTGGACATAACAATCCCCCGTCATTAAACATCGCGAGTTTCTCGTGAGGAAAATGAAATCTATGACATCTAAATGTTGATATCATGTTGTTTTCATAACAAAATAAATAAATAAATACAAAAAATTGATGTCAATAAAACTATTTACGTTATTGCTTGAGGTCCTTGATTGCTAACAGATAACTTTGTTGTATAGGTTGTCATCACACAATGTTGTATAATTTGTTGTTACACAATGTTGTATAGATTGTTGTCACACAATGTTGTGTAGATTGTTGTCGCACAAGTTGTATACATTGTTGTCACCCAAATGACACAATGTTGTATAATTTGTTGTTACACAATGTTGTACACATTGTTGTCACACAATGTTGTATAGGTTGTTGTCACACAATGTTGTATAGGTTGTTGTCACACAATGTTGTATAGATTGTTGTCACACAATGTTGTACATAATGTTGTCACACAATGTTTATAGATTTTTGTCACACAATGTCGTTTAGATTGTTCTCAAGCAGCGGTGAATAGATTCTTTTTATTTTTTCAGCCTCAGTCAAAATGTTCTTCAAACTTTGCTTAGCTCTGACTGTGGCAGTCGCCATTGCAAACGTCGTGCCCGACTCCACTGACAAAAGAGGTAGGGGTCAAGGACAAGGCCAAGGGCAAGCCCACGGTCACGGCGTGGGTCTATCAGATGAACGCAAACCCCCTGGTCAGTTGAAAGATGGGGAGGGAGAAAGAAAAGGAGAACACGGAAACAAACACGCCACAACCACCACTGCCCCCAACATTGGTGCCCGTATTGCGCCAGCCGTTGTCAATAACAACGGTACTGCACTTAGTGGCGCCACCGCTGTGGAGAATCCCTATGCAAACACTGCCAACGCAACACTACCCGGAGACTACGTTGCTCCCAGTAACTCATCAGCGCCAGCGTGAAGACCATTATGGTAGTCAACGGAACATTAAAAGAAACACAACTTTTTTTTTAAATTTTCGTTTTGAAAAAGTTATACAATAAAAACAAAATCTTTGAAAATGTCTAAAAAGAAATATCGTCAAATTAATATATCATTTAATCGTAAACTATCATTGAAATTAACATACAATTAATGTTTTAGTTGAAAAGACCAATAAAAATAACATTGTTAAAAAACGGAAATAATTTAACTAGATGACTAAAAGTACACCATTTTACGTGTTGATAAACAAGAACGTCACTGAACTTATCACTAAATGTGTTTCGTACCTTATAAAAACTAATTTTTTATCACCGCGATGCTTACAATAGTTGTTTAGAATAGTTGTTTACAATAGTTGTTTACAAAAGTTGTTTACAATAGTTGTTTACAATAGTTGTTTACAATAGTTGTTTAGAATTGAGAATGTAAAAAGATGAGCAATCACATTTTGTATTTTATTTTTCTTAGATTTTTTTGCTGTTTAGCTTCATTGTTGCTGTAAATATATGCTTGTGGGCTTAACATGAATTGCTCTAGTCTTCATTCTGTAATATATTATATCACTCATCATGTTAGAAATGATTTTTGATCATTGAAATTGTATTTGAAATAAAAAAAAACCAATTTGTTTACCCACATTATTATGTATTTGATTTGTAACGTATATTTGTATGTAACTGTAAGTCTTACACCAATGTATACTTGTATGTAACTGTGAGTCTTACATCATGTATACTTGTATGTAACTGTAAGTCTTACATCATGTATACTTGTATGTAACTGTAAGTCTTACACCAATGTATACTTGTATGTTACTGTAAGTCTTACACCAATGTATACTTGTATGTTACTGTAAGTCTTACACCAATGTATACTTGTATGTAACTGTAAGTCTTACATTATGTATACTTGTATGTAACTGCAAGTCTTACATCATGTATACTTGTATGTAACTGTAAATCTTACACCAATGTATACTTGTATGTAACTGTAAGTCTTACACCAATGTATACTTGTATGTAACTGTAAGTCTTACATTATGTATACTTGTATGTAACTGCAAGTCTTACATCATGTATACTTGTATGTAACTGCAAGTCTTACACCAATGTATACTTGTATGTAACTGTCTTACATCATATATACTTGCATGTAACTGTAAGTCTTACACCATGTATACTTGTATGTAACTGTAAGTCTTACACCATGTATACTTGTATGTAACTGCAAGTCTTACATTATGTATACTTGTATGTAAGTGTATACTTGTATGTAACTGTATACTTGTATGTAACTGTAAATCTTACACCAATGTATAATTGTATGTAACTAAGTCTTACACCAATGTATACTTGTATGTAACTGCGTGTCTTACACCAATGTAGATTGTGCAAAACATTTCCTCAAGTCAGTTTTGACTGGGCGGTGGCTCTGACAAATAACTGTCTTGAGATAACTAGATCGGGTGGTTCGGCAGGTGAAAGTCCAATCATCGAGGTGCAGGTTTGAGCAATCCAGTCTGTGGTGCCTCCATGGCCAGTGCACTCTTGGTTACAGATAAGATGCAAAAAGGCAACTGTTAAAAAAGAAAAATAACTTGCCCTAGTATTATGTCACCCCTCAAAGGACACGTAAAATAACTTTGTTTTATGATTATTCATGTAGTGAGCTTCGATTTCCACACGTCCACACAAGTCTATCTCCACACGTCCACACAAGTCTCTCCACACGTCCTCACAAGTCTATCTCCATACGTCGTCACAAGTCTATCTCCACACGTCCACACAAGTATGTCTCCACACGTCCACACAAGCCTATCTCCATACGTCCACACAAGTCTATCTCCATACGTCCACACAAGTCTATCTCCACACGTCCACACTTGTGTATCTCCACACGTCCACATAAGTGTATTTCCATACGTCCTCACAAGTCTATCTCCACACGTCCACATAAGTGTATTTCCACACGTCCTCACAAGTCTATCTCCACACGTCCACACAAGTCTATCTCCACACGTCCACACAAGTCTCTCCACACGTCCACACAAGTCTATCTCCACAGTCCACACAAGTCTATCTTCACACGTCATCACAAATCTATTTCCACACGACCACACAAGTCTATCTCCACACGTCCTCAAAAGTCTTTCCGCACGTCCACACAAGTCTCTCCAACGTCCTCACAAGTCTATCTCCAAACGTCCACACAAGTCTCTCCACACGTCCTCACAAGTTCTCAGGTGGCAAATTGGTATTTCTCTGTGAGCTTCACGTAATGCACTAAGCGCGATTTAGCTTGCTTTTAAATCGTGAGCCATCTTAATTTACAAGTTCTTTAGTCCTTTTGGAAATATGGCTAAAGTATAAATGATACCAACCTAGATGAAATAATTATTTGTATTAAGAAAAACCGTATTGCAAATAAATTTTATTATTGATCAGACTGAACTCATTTACGGACAACACTGTTCAATTTAGTTTCGTATTTAACAAAACACATTTTCTATCATGATGCCGAGTTTAAAACCGCATGGCTATTATTGTCATGTATGGTAACACTTTAACTTTAGACATTGGCTGTATTGTATTAGTATAGTCTCACTTTTAAGGACATCACGTTTTGAGGCTCTGTTTGGCAAAAGAACACATAATAAGAGTAGAGGCCTGTTATATAGATAAAATAGGAAGAATTGAGGCCTGTTATATAGAACACATAGGAAGAATTGAGGCCTGTTATGTAGAACACATAGGAAGAATTGAGGCCTGTTATGTAGAACACATATGTAGAATTGAGGCATGTTATGTAGAACACATAGGAAGAATTGAGGCCTGTTATGTAGAACACATAGGAAAAATTGAGGCCTGTTATGTAGAACACATAGGTAGAATTGAGGCCTGTTATGTAGAACACATAGGAAGAATTGAGGCCTGTTATTAGAACACATAGGAAGAATTGAGGCCTGTTATGTAGAACACATAGGAAGAATTGAGGCCTGTTATGTAGAACACAAAGGAAGAATTGAGGCCTGTTATGTAGAACACTTAGGAAGAATTGAGGCCTGTTATGTAGAACACATAGGAAGAATTGAGGCATGTTATGTAAAAAACATAGGAAGAATTGAGGCATGTTATGTAGAACACATAGGAAGAATTGAGGCCTGTTATGTAGAACACATAGGAAGAATAGCTAGTGTAGTGTTTTAAATATGTAGAACACATAATGTAGTGCTTCTAAACATCGGATCATTATAAACTTGGTAGTGTTTTTAAACACGCAGAACACATAGTGTACTGTCTTTTAATCAAAATTATTGAAGTGTTTGTAAACATGTAGAACACATATCTAATGTCGTGTTTGTAAACATGTAGCTAGTGTAGTGTTTTAAACATGTAGATCACATAGTGTAGTGCTTTTAAACATGGTAGTGTTTTTAAACACACAGAACACATAGTGAACTGTCTTTTAAACACCATGTTGAACACACAATTATTGAAGTGCTTTCAAAAATGTAGAACACATATCTTGTTTAGAGAAGTGTTTCTAATCAGGCTGCAAATTTGAAATTTTTTTATGTCAATAATATTATGTTCATTTTCGAAATCAGTGATCCATAGTTGGTAGAACAAAAATGATAGATGACCTTCAAGACCATTAATAAACAAGACGATGACACAAAACACCAATGATATAATCAGTGCTCGATTTAAGAAAAAAACCAGTGCCGGGGATGCAAAAAAAAAATTCCACAGAGCCGGGTATGAATGTCAATAATTTCATCCCCGGCTGCGATATATTAGCTAAAGCAGAGCCGGGGATGACAGATCTCAGTGTCAGGGTTATCCCCGGCACCCCCGGCGGAAAATCGAACCCTGGATATAACTTAAAATCACACACAAGACCAATGACACTTAACAACAAATGACATACACTACAAAACACACATCATTTTCACACTTATTACAACGAGCTTAACCTCAGCACCGATATTTGTAAAGAAAACAACAATCAAATGTTGTAGATGTTTGTAACCTTTATGTAACCTAATGTATAAAATTTGCCCTAGAGACTAGACAACATTCATGTGCCATGGACATAAGTACTTCCCATGAATATTATGTTTATTAACTTGGAATGCAAAAAAAAAGAAGTGACGAATTTTTTCTGTGCCTGTTAAAGATATAGAGAGTACACTCATACCTCGCTTTACGGCCTAGATACGTTCCACGAAATTTGGCCGCTAAGTGAAAAGCCGTATAGGGAATCAATTGTTCTAGTACAAATCCATACCGATTCAATGAGATCGGTTCCAAGTTGTTTAAATATTTAACATGGTTTATCATTCAAAATGTATTTTCTCTTTTTATTTCATTTAAATTAAAGCTACATACATTTGTACATAAAATAATAACACACTCCAACAATCTACAATAGTCTATAAACAAAAATGAAACAATTTCATGTTACATAAAATATGAATATGTATCATTTTTTTTTAAATGAAGACAATGAACAAATGGTAACCTGCAGATCAATGACGTCATTATTTTTCGCTGGTAAGGATGGGCGTGGCTTACAGCAATTGTACAACGTTGTTTGGCTTGCCTTTTTGTCTAGTGCATTCTTCAATGATTTATAACTGCTAATGACTGAGTTAATTCCTTGATGAATTGAGCGATACGTCTGACGTCATGATCGTTTTCAAAGAGGAAGTTCCCTATCAGCTTCAAGTAGAGCAAGCACATCACGTTCGTTCAAACCTTCCAAGCCGAAATCTTCTACCATATCCACAATATTTTGCCTAATTTCAGGAAGAAAATTAACTTCTGTATTCAGTGCCGAACCTAGGGATTATAGGGCCCCTCATTGGAGGTCCCTGCATTTTGACATTCGACAACATGACATGAGATAATGTACTTTATATTTAATGTAAAAAAATATTTGGGGGCCCCTCAAGCTAAGGCCGAGGGGACTTTTGAATTTGGACCCCCTTCCTAGGCACGTTTCTGTCTGCATCAGTATTTTTTTTTACACATTCTGTCCATATTTTTTTCCATATATAGTTCATTGTTGTCAATTTTAGTTCCTTCCATCATTCACTGATGCTGTCAACAGTATCCTTAATGTTATAGTTTTTCCAAAATGTTTTAATTGAATATTCACCATTGGTTTCCCTTATGCAGAGTTGTCGAAAAGCTCGGTGTAGGTTATGTGCCTTAAAAGTGCCTATTGCACCCTTATCCATTGGTTGGATTAGTGCTGTTGTATTTTTCGGAAGGTACTCAATCATGACTTCAGATAGATCGAATAAATTAGGTAGGATGCCCTGGTGCATTATCAAAAATTAGCAATATTTTTTTCACTTCTGTACAAAAGTGTTTTTTTTTTTGGCCGTTATAGAGAAACATTTTAGGCCGTAAATCGAAAACGTGCCATAAATAATGAAGGCCGTTATAGCGAAATGCCGTATAAAGAACGGCCGTATAGCGAGGTATGAGTGTACAGACTGGATTACATAAAATGTCAAACGCAGCAGACAAACAAAGAGTCAAGCCAGGGTTAGAGTAAAACCATGAGTAAAATAGTCCATATGTGTATTTAACCTACTTATCAAAGTTGACTATAATCCTGACCAAAAAAAGAACATGAGCTTTTTATAGTTGTCTGAAATTAAAATTAATGTTTCTTAAGTGCTAAATACAATACTGTTGGCCTGAATTTCTCTAGGTCCAGGAAAGATTACTGTTTATGTTTCTAGTATCGGATAATGATACATGTTTTTATTTCACCGTCTTGATTTGATTAGATTCTTAGCATTAGCCTGGTGAATGTAATTAAAGGTAGCTGAAGTTCAATGGCGTAGCGAGCTTATTTCGCGCCCGGGGCACAATACCCTTTTAGCGCCCCCCCCCCATTCGAAAACCATAAACTATTATACGTAACATCAGTGGCGAACCTGGGGGGGGGGCGGGCGGGGCGGTGGGTGCGGTCCGCACCGGGCGGCACTTTTATTACTTTTTAGGGGGGCGGCAAAAATGTATAGATTAAATTGAAATACCTAAATGAGAGGGCGGCAAAATCGTCTTCCGCCCTGGGCGGCCGATACCCACGCTACGCCGCTGCGTAACATATACCATTTGACGCCCCTATGTGAGAAGCGCCCGGGGTATGATGCCCCTTTGCCCCCCTCACTACGCCACTGCTTAAGTTTGACACATATATAACAACATGTCTGGGTATTTAAAATTTTTAATTCACGACCGCTGTGGTTGTTGGGGGAATGAATGGACACACCAGTAGATGTTCTTTCAGACGTCCATTCTCAGGGCTTATTGACTTGTTGGTGTCCATCTCCTCAGCGGCGAAAATGTTTGACTTTACTAGGGATCGAACCCTGTACCTTTTGCATGTGAGTCAAGCTCGCTATCGACTTCGATACATAACTATAAGCCTGTTTACTGTTCACTGTTTACAGCGGGACTATAAATAAGAGCCAGTCACGTGATATAACTGGTACTGATGCTAAAATAATTAACTTACAGTATTGAAACTGAGGTATAATTAGACTTGCTTCAAAACAAACAGCGAAAATCCCACAAAACAAATACACACTTAAACACACACACACACACACACACACACACACACACACACACATAAAAACTAGAGCTGCTGTTCGATTAAAAAATGTAATCCAAATCAACGCATACATAAAAAAAGTTATCGCCAATTAACGCCTGTTTCATCGCAAAATTACTTTTTTTATTTGTAACATTTTTTTAATTCAAATGAACATGGCACCTAAAATAAATTTGATTGATAGAACAGTTGAATTAACTCAAGTAAACATTGTAAAATGGCTTCCTAGCAACATCGAATCGAGAATTAAAATACTTGTATAATTTAAAGTAATTATATTATTGCATTATTTAATATTCCTTTTAGTAGAAAAAAAAACTTGATTTTGAAATACTGGGAAAAAAACATTGTTGTTTGATAATAAATTGTTAAGAAAATACAACTATCGGTGTACCACATGAACGCGCAATTAATATTTATTTTCACACATTAAACAAACCGATAAAAAAAGTATAGTAGGTATACAATTATTATTTACGAATAATTTCCGAACTTAATATTGCTTGTTAGCTTTGAGTTTAGTTGATACATAATTTAAACCAAACTCGATGAAGTATTCAGCCCGGGATCACCATTCCTGCCAGATAGCCCACATCATTATTAATGCCGGTGCACACTTTTTGTCTTAAATAACGCTACGTTGTGTAGGACTGTTCTCATTTTATCATCTGCGATGTGTAGGTCAGTGAGAACATATTTAAAAAAAAAAACGCACGTCGTAGCAGTGTGTTTTGTCCAAAAAAAAAAAACGGCTCGACAACGGCCTGTCGTGTGTAGGACGACAATCGTGCGTTTGACACATCGTCGTATTGGCAGAGAAGGGGGCAGGGGGAGAGAGAGGAAAGGAGGGTAGGAGGGAGGGCGGGAGGGGGAGAGAGGAGGGAGGGGGTGGACAGGGGGAGAAAAGGAGGGGGAGAGAGGGGGAGATGGGAGAGGGAGTAGGGGGAGAGGGGAGCAGGGGGAGAGGCAGAGAGAGAGAAAGGGGGGAGGGAGAGGGGGTAGGGAGGGAGAGAGGGGGGTAGGGAGGGAGAGAGAGGGTAGGGGAGGGAGAGAGAGGGGAGGGGAGGGAGAGAGGGAGGGGAGAGAGATAAAAAGGGAGGGGGGCAGGGAGGGAGAGAGAGGGAATGAGGGAGGGAGGAAGGGGGAGAGAGGGGGAGGGGAGAGAGAGGGAGATGGGAGAGGGAGCAGGGGGAGAGGGAGCAGGGGGAGAGGGAGCAGGGGGAGAGGCAGAGAGAAAGGGAGGGAGAGAGGGGGTAGGGAGGGAGAGAGAGGGGAGGGAGGGAGAGAGGGAGGGAGAGAGATAAAAAGTGAGGGGGGCAGGGAGGGAGAGAGAGGGAATGAGGGAGGGAGGAAGGGGGAGAGAGGGGGAGGGAGAGAGAGAGGTGGAAAGGGAAGGGAGGGAGAAAGGAGGGGAAGAGGGGTTAGGGAGGGAGAGAGAGGGGAGGGAAGAAGAGAGGGAGAGGATGGGAGAAATGGGAGGAAGAGATAAAGAGATAAAGAGAGAGGGAGAGAGAGGGAAAGAGGAGGGAGGAGGATGGATGGGGGGAGAGAGGGAGAGGGGAGAGAGGGAGATGGGAGAGGGACGGAGAGAGATTTGAGAGAGGGAGGGAGGGAGAAAGGGAGGGAGGGAAAGGGAGAGAGGGGGAGGGAGGGAGGGAGAGAGAGGAAGGGAGAGAGGGGGTAGGGAGAAAACAGAAGGTAAACAGAAAACCTTATTTTAAACCCGGGCAAAGCCGGGTACTTGCAACTAGTAATTCTATAATTTAACACACACGATAAATACTAAGATCAATGTGGCAATAAATCACATGTAGCTGCTATAACTTATAAACCAGTACACGAATCTATAACTATTATTAATTCCGTTTGCACTGTCCACTTAGTCCACGTGTTACACCTAGTATCCCCTTCCTGGGTCTCTAGTCTCTCTCTTGGGTGTGTGTCTCCGTCTATCTAACAACCGTTATAACTTCCCCTATTTATTTATCACCCCCGCATATTACATCATTTTCCTGCCAAAACCACAGAGGTCAATGTGTAGGCGATTCGCGCCAAACTCCGTGATTGCATCATGCATGCTTGACCCTGCAAGCACTTACAATACCATATAAGGAAATACGCCGTGATCAACAGTGTGTGGTAGCAAGGGATGGAACAATACCAAATAAGGCAATAATATGAAACGTAAACAAAGCTTAATCACAAGGGATAGGACAATTATGTACTTAATATTTAATCTACAAATATTTTTGGGGGCCTCCTCAAGCTAGGGCCCTGGGGGGAGCTTTCGAATTTGGACCCCCTCCCCCTACCCTAGATACGTCTCTGCGTATTGGTCTGTAGATACTCATATTCTCTCTGTTCCTAACTGTCCCAACGTATAGTTGGAAAGCAATGAAATTTCGTCGTTTCACATTCATTTAAATCTGTGTTGAGTGTTGGTAGCAGAGTGGACGAGTTTCCCTACCTGCATAACTTTATAACAAGTTCGGATTTAAAACTTAATGCTGATACTCTAAAACGTCTAACACATAATTTAGAGTGTTTACAAGAGGGCCTGAAGGATTATTTCCCTTATTTTAATAAAAATATTCAATCATAAATTGTTCGCTCAATACAGCTTTATATCTTAAGTAGTTTTTGTGAAAGTGTCGAAAAGGTACAAGATGTTGTACCTATGTACTATGTTCTGAACATAGGCTCAGAATGAAGATAAAAATATGCAGAACCATACGGAGCAAAATCTTATATATGCTATGTTATTTAAAAAAAATATTAGACACACAGACACAACAAGACTTGATGTTTTTATTTAAACCGTATATTCCAATAATAATAGATCAGCTCATAAAATGGTATTTATTTTTTAAATTATAATTTAAATCGAAGCTAAAATAAAGTGCATTCAGCAATTCAGTTAGTTATGCACTTGAAATTTTATTGACATTATTTTTTTTTTCTAGGGTTACAATTCACGATGCGGGTGTAATTTCCTGTTCTGTGGTGTCAGGGGCAATAGTTTCCTCAAACACCTGAGTGGGCGTGATGGTAGGCGTTGGTCGAGCTAAACATATTGGCTCGATGGGTCCCCAGGAACCACTGTTGGTGTCACAGTAACATATTTCACCATTGTCTCTCACATAGGCGTCACCAAACATAACTGTCTTACCATCAATTTCACAGCTCTGTTCTGTAATAGACACAAATAAGAACATTTATAAATCCATCCATCCATCCATCCATCCATCCATCCATCCATCCATCCATCTATCTATCTATCTATCTATCTATCTATCTATCTATCTATCTATCTATCTATCTATCTATCTATCTATCTATCTATCTATCTATCTATCTATCTATCTATCTATCTATCTATCTATCTATCTATCTGTCTATCTATCTATCTATCTATCTATCTATCTATCTATCTATCTATCTATCTATCTATCTGTCTGTCTGTCTGTCTGTCTGTCTATCTATCTATCTATCTATCTGTCTGTCTGTCTGTCTGTCTGTCTGTCAGTTTATTTGACTGTTTTTTTTAAAACGTAGTTTGAATATTTGACTTCTGTCATATTTCTCTCACCCCCTATCCGCTATAAATCCATTAGACTATTTTCAATCTACACAGTTTCCATGCATACAAAGTTACCATCAGGACAGATAGTACAACACGAGCCAGGTGGTGTGAATAGATTGTCACAGATGCATTCCAACCCTTGACACACCCATTTATTGTCTATACACTCACAGGTTACACAAGGTCTCTCTTCTGGTTTTGGTTGATCCTGCAACAATCAATAAGTGGAAAAAAGAACCTCAACAAAACAGAATTATGACCATGTCTATAAGTTAAGACACATTACCAGTAGCGTCACTATGGTTGGTATCATCCGGTATGGAAAATTCATGGTGTCAACCCCCCCCCCCCCTCACCCCATGAGCAATGGTACAAATATCGAATTTTCCTGCACTAGACCTGAGAAAATTTATTTTAAATATTTTAGCGATAAAACGATAGTATAACTGACTGTATTTCAGAAAGATGTTTATTACTGACTGTATTTCAGAAAGATGTATATTACTTTCATTAAACTGAGTTTATAAACTACGTCTCCAATCTCATGAAACCACGTGACTACAATTGACATTTTTTAGAACGTTTGCGAAAAATCCAAGCAGCTTTGAACTGTATTCATTTACCTAAGCTCCAGACGCTCTGCATGGTGGCACCATGTGATACTGCTCTGCATGGTGGCACCATGTGATACTGCTCTGCATGGTGGCACCATGTGATACTGCTCTGCATGGTGGCACCATGTGATACTGCTCTGCATGGTGGCACCATGTGATACTGCTCTGCATGGTGGCACCATGTGATACTGCTCTGCATGGTGGCACCATGTGATACTGCTCTGCATGGTGGCACCATGTGATACTGTTCTGCATGGTGGCACATTTTGCAACTGCACTATATTGTGGCTCCATGTGCTACTGCTCGGTATGGTGGCACCCTGTGCTACTGCTCTAGATGATGGAACCTGTGCTACTGCTCTACATGATGGCACAGTGTGTTTACGGCTCTTCATGGTGGACACTAGGCTACTGCTCATGTTATTATCTTTGATCGGTTATAAAACCGACTAGACCGAGTTTTTTCTGCTATGAAATTTAGAATTTTTCATTTTGGTGTCACCCGGTGCGACACGAAACCCCCGCAGCCACCCAGTGACGTACTCTCTGGTAACGTCAATTTCATGCAATCATAAGTACGGACATTTCGGCTCACATAAGGACATTCAGAATTATTCCCTACAGGATTATGGCTTTTTGCTATTTGAAACATGCATTTTTGAAAATATTTCCATTCTGGATTTTAGGAAGAGAAAATAAATGTTCTTTTTGTTAGAATGTAATCAATAAATTTCATAATTTTATAAATCTCAGAAAAAGCATTAAATTTTTTATTTATTTGACCTGGCAGTCCGCAGAACGCGTTGTATACATCTCTGGCTCACAGATGACCTCAGCTCGACCCCAATCGTCAACAGGCGGCATACACCAGCAGTTGGCGCCATTCTCGTTTCCAACGTTTGTTCCAGTCTCTATGAGTTTGCCGCCCAGCTCACAATGTGTAGTTGCTGGAAAGGTAAGATATGTTTCTTAATGGTGGGCTAACGGAAACGGACGTTGTAATACATGTTACATCCCAATCTAGACGTTGTGATATATGTAGCATCTCAAACTGTACGCTGTGATATATGTAACATCTCAAACTGTACGCTATGATATATGTAACATCTCAAACTGGACGTTGTGATATAGGTAACATCTCAATTATGACGTTATGCTATATGTAACATCTCAATCTAGACGTTGTAATTTATGTAACAATATCCTGCACCCATATGTAAACACTGGACTAGAGAACAATATCATGTACTCTATGCGATGAATCGAAAGTACATAAACAAAAATTCTTACCTGGACAAATAGGGCAGCACTGTCCCTCTGGAATGTAGCAGCCATCAAAATATGGTCTATGTAAACATTGATTACGGACACATATCCATTCAGGAGGTTCAACTCCCAACCACTCTGATTCTACATATCCACATACTACACACGGATCATCCAGCGGTTTGTCTCTCTCCTGTCATAATACATGATACTTTAATACTAGTCTATCGCTACATGATACTTTAATACTAGTCTATCGCTACATGATACTTTAATACTAGTCTATCGCTACATGATACTTTAATACTAGTCTATCGCTATATGATACTTTAATACTAGTCTATCGCTATATGATACTTTAATACCAGTTTATTGCTACATGATACTGAAATACCAGTCTATCGCTACATGATACTTAAATACCAGTCTATTGCTACATGATACTTAAATACTAGTCTATTGCTATACGATAATTAAATACCAGTCTATTGCTACATGATACCTAAATACCGGTCTATTGCTAGATGTTACTTAATACTAGTTTATTGTTACATGATACCTAAATAACGGTCTATTGCTACCTGATACTTAAATACGAGTCTATTACTATATGATACTTAAATACAAGTCTGTTGCTACATGATACTAAAAATGTATTATAATTTTCGATGATTAACATATTTATACACATTTTCGTTGCTTAAAAATTAGTGTATTTTTAGCTACATTTTGATTTTTTTTTTGGTCATTTAAGACTGGATTTAAAAAAAAAATGAAATAAAATATTATGGTAGTAGAATGAAATGTCTTTCGTTGCACTTTCAACTTTACTACTGGATTAAATTGTAATAAATTAATTGATCTATAGTTAAAAAAAATATCTAGCTATCTATATAATTGTGAAATTTTGTGAGTATTTCTGAACTTCCTCGCATGAAAAACAACCCACTTACTTAATGTAGGAAGAGATTATTATACTTAAAGTAATTATTGATAAAAAGACGTAATCTATAAATCTTTTGCACTATCTCTTTTATTTACTATGATAGATTCAGTAAAATATTACTGGAATTCTCCAAATCCACCCAGCTTTAAATGGGAACCTGACTTAAGTTGGGGAAGTAAAAGGTGCTGGGCGTTGTGCTAACCACACAATCCCTATATATGCAGAGGTCACTGAAACAGATGAATTCCACTCTTCATTACACAATCCCTATATAAGCAGAGGTCACTGAAACAGATGAATTCCACTCTTCATCTGTCCCGATGAACTTTTTCGGGCCTTCAGGGAACTTTACTATGTCTTCTAATTCAATTAAAACCATAATGACAAAGCACGATGAGATGTTCAAATGTAAGTTATCAAATGTAGAGGGTAATAAAAAAAACAATTAAATTTGAAAGAAATTAAAATCAACATCTACTTCACTTAGCATAAAATGTTGATTATGCAAAATAATCAATATATAGTGCTCATTTGATAAATAGATAACATATACTTCATATGTAGCATTTTTGGGCATAACATACTGATGATAGACAGTTTAAACATTATATAACATGTACGAAAAATATAAAAAGCAAAAGTCAGAAAAAAAAATCTAAGAATTACCGTAGGAAAGGGGCTCACATCCCCCAACGTTATTTGTGGATAGGCGTCCGACACAGAAACCAAAGTGACCACCACTAACATATATAATATGAACATTTCTTTACTGACCAACACTAACATATATAATATGCACATTTCTTTACTTGACACCACCATAGACAATATTACTCATAGGACTCAGCAACAGATTGTCACCTTTTATAAATCTCATTTCCATCTAATAAATACAATATGACAATCTCTTGAAAACCACGAATAAAGGGACATAATTTGTACTTATTCATTTCAGTTCTATTTCATATTCACTATTCTATTAGCTATTAATCGTTTAATATGGAGGTAAAGAAAGTTATAATTCAACGCATTATTTTACAATAACTTTTTAAATGGAATATTTTTTTTTATAGAAACACAAAGACAGAAATGAATAGAACATATGTGCGATGTGCTGTTGTATATATATATATATATATATATATATATATATACATAATCGGCTAACATAGACGGTGGTTCGACAGACCTACACACTGTGCGGTGTAAAGTATGCTCATGGCGATAAAAGCCGCATGTCTGTACGTTAAAAATACACGGCACCGTACGGGTTGAAAGCTTACATCGCTAAAAAAAAGTCTGAGTTCTACGTCACACCTTTGCGGAGTTAAAAAAAAAACAGTGCGTATCATCGATCGTCTCTATAAAAATAGTCAGGGGAATTCCAAAATTATAGAAACTAAAAAGAGACAATGTATTGTTACAACTCTTTAAATTCTGTTTATAAAATCAAACATAACACAGGCCGGCGTGGGTTCCAAGAGTATTTACTAATATCTATAAAAACAACAACAACAGCAACATGGCTAATCTCTTGCCGGCTTCTTACGTCACTGTCTCTCCTGCGTCATCGCGTTCACTCCGTAGACTATACGGTGCGCACCGAGTGGGTCGTAACACTGCCCCCTCTTAAATCTGTCCGTCCCGGACAGGTCAGTTCTCACAACAGTACAGTCTGTCCACATGAACCAGAGCATGTCCTTTGTCAGGCTGTGGAGATTGAAAATCCCCGAGGTGGGGCGGGGAGGATCGTGTTCGTCCCCATAGCAATCTGGCTGTTCACCAGGTAGGTTTTCTCGCAGGTGCAGGCGTTCGGGATACTGACCTCCATTGATGGGGCCCAACAAAATCAAGTCCTTGTTGTTGCAAAATAACTTGACGATGACGAAACACATTTTGTAGCAGTAACGAAATGTTTTGCGTTTGACAGAGCTAGGATGAATGTATACTGAACTGACCAGATTAAAGTCAATGGCCAGGTTCATCTCTGTCCTGCTTCGTTCTCCTCTGCTCCGATGCACACTGCTGGTCTCCTCGCTCCTCTCTACCTTTCGTCTCTGCTCCCCAGGTGGCTCATATCGGTTCACCAGTGTCTCAGATGGCTCTTCTTGAGTCACCAGCTTCTCAGGGGGCACTTCATGGGTCACCAACTCCTCCGGTGGCTCTTCATGGGTCACCAACGTCTCAGGTGGCTCATCACATGTCACCAACGTCTCAGGTGGATCATCACAGGTCACCAACGTCTCAGGTGGCTCATCACAGGTCACCAACGTCTCAGGTGGCTCTTCACAATTCACTAACGTCTCAGGCGGCTCATCACAGGTCACCAACGTCTCAGGTGGCTCATCACAGGTCACCAAATCTTTCTTGTTATCGAAGCGCGGCAGATTGTGCACGAGATTAAGACCTGTAGGGGTCTTGCCGTTGCAGTGCCAAAATTTGGCACTAGCATCAGCTCCACTGTTGTGGATTTCCATGCATTTGTGGCTTTTGTTTAGTTGTGGTTTATTGTTCTTGACGTTGTTTTTTTAAGTTGTCTGGATATTCAAGCTTTCAGACATTCTGCAGGCCGATCATTCTCATAGGGGCTCAGATCGCTGGGCGGCTATTTTTGGATTAGTTCCTTCTCGTGCGCTACGTTTTGGATGACCACATCATCAGGTATCACGTCGTGGATGACCACATCCTCAGGTGCCACTTCATGGATGACCACATCCTCAGGTACCACTTCATGGATGACCACATCCTCATGTACCACTTCCTGGATGACCACATCCTCAGGTACCACTTCATGGATGACCACATCCTCAGGTACCACTTCATGGATGACCACATTCTCAGGTACCACTTCCTGGATGACCACATCCTCAGGTACCACTTCATGGATGACTACATCCTCAGGTACCACTTCATTGTTGACCACATCCTCATGTACCACTTCCTGGATGACCACATCCTCAGGTACCACTTCATGGATGACCACATCCTCAGGTACCACTTCCTGGATGACCACATCCTCAGGTACCACTTCATGGATAACCACATCCTCAGATAAAACTGGCCGCATGTCTAAGTCTGCTTCAATGATTAACTTTATCTCTGAGTCATGTTTTCTTTTGTTGTCGTTTCATTCACTACTTTCACTTTGGGTAATTCAATCTTTGTTTTCTCGGTGTCACCTTTAAAACCTTTCTTAATGTCCTCTATTTCACTTCTTAATGTTAAATGAAATTCTTTCATTTTATTCCGGCCTTCTTTCATTTCTTTTCTTAACTGCCCGATTTCCGTGGTAAAAACGTGGCTCTCCGGGTCCATTCCCTCATCAATAAGAGCTTCATGAAGTCTATTAAACAGTTGTTGTTTGTTGCCGTTAGTTGGAAGGTCCCTTTCTTCTAATTCTTCCTTTAACTCTCTAAAAGTTTGTTTAATTTCTTACCGAACATTTTCAGAAAAGAAATTCCGACCTCTGACACCAATGTTACAACTCTTTAAATTCTGTTTATAAAATCAAACATAACACAGGCCGGCGTGGGTTCCAAGATTATTTACTAATATCTATAAAAGCAGCAACAACAGCAACATGGCCACTCTCTTGCCGGCTTCTTACGTCACTGTCTCTCCTGCGTCATCGCGTTCACTCCGTAGACTGTACGGTGCGCACCGAGTGGGTCGTAACAGTATGTTAAATGAGAGTATGTTTGGTGCGCATTTTGTTCATCAAATGAATCTTTCTTGAATGAAAATGGGGAATTCTAAACACAACAAGGATTTCTTATTGATGAATTAATATTTTTAAATGATATTGATTAGTGTGCGGAAATTATGTTTAATAGTCGGGGGTTGTTTTTGTTAAGCTTCTGTACCCATAATGAGGATTATTTTCTTTGGTATGAATTATATAAAAGCTATTTTTTGTACATAGACTGATTGTTAACGCGCTGAAATATATATTACCGAGTTGGTTGGGATAGGTGTGGTAATAAACCAAATGGTTGCAGAAAGGGGGGGGGTCAAGCAGACGATTCAAGTTGCAACACCGCTAATTTTTTAACCTCACGTCTCTCTTTTTTTTTAAATACGTCATGTTAAACATGATAAATTATAAAATTATAAAAAAAAGAACTGTTAGAATGGGGGTGTAGGGTTGGGAAAGGAGTGTTTAACGGGGGAGGGGGAGGTAGGGAGAGGTGTCGCGTGGTATTGTTAACAGGGTGAACATGCAGTTATACTAAATGCCCCTTTTTGTAATTTTGTACATTGAGACCCACTGCGATTTGGGCATGTCTTGAGTGGAAGGGGGTGGCGGGCGGGTGAGGGATGGAGGGAAGGATGGGTGTGGGGTAGAGTGTTTCAAAGGATAATGGTGAAAATTTTTTTTTTAATTCACTTTCGCATACCCCCCAGAAATGTGAGGTTTCGGGTCAGTAATACGTAAGCCAAATTATAGGAAAAAACATTGAGTCTAAGTGACTGCTCATTAGCATCAAACTTTTAAGATTTTTTTGCAAAAGGGTCATTCCATGTCAACTCAACCAGTTTTTTGACAATTGTTCACCCAACCCTCTCAGATCTTTTTGAAATTTTCAGGGCTTGTTGTATATTCAAAATTGAGTGAGTGATTCCTGAAAATTTCAGACCATTTGGTCAAAAACTTTGTTAGATATGATTATTTAAAGTTTTAATGGTAGTCGCGAGTTCGCGTGACATTTCCATTTTCGCGATATTTGAACGTGAATTTTTCGAAAACTAAAAGAGGTATCAGACTAAAATTTTCAGTATATACTCATTGTTTTATCTTGAGTTGAATGATGTATTTATCTCAAGTGTAGCTTGCACACAGAATGCCCTAAAAATTTCCAAATATTGCACTTCAGACATTTTTCATCAATATTTGACCTAGTATAGCCAAGAACCTATAAGACATGAAATGATGTTTGTTATACATTTAGTAAGTAACATATATGTGTATACTATTTTGATAGAGAATTCCTGTTAATCAAATAATAGTGTACTCATGTTGGGCTCCTTTAAGCATCATGGTCTGCTTTTCTCTCATAAAGCCAAGCTTTCTCACTGTTTGTCAAAGATGTGATGACGGCATGCTAGAAATAGAAGGCGTTTGTCAAACATCCACTGAATAACTGTTATGGCGGCAGTATGAACACCTGTGTTAGAACTTGTTGTATCAAAACAAAGACCAGCCAGCCATTCTGGGACACCTTTCAACTCATGTAGTATCTGAACCACAGCTTTACCCATTAATTCACCAGTTGATCTTGGAAGTTGTAGAATTGTCAGAATCTCTTCAACCTTCACTCAAGACACAACAATTGGCATTCAATCAACTAGCTCGTCTGATTGGCCACCAACATCTGGTAGTAATTTTAATGATTGGCAAACATTTTTTCTAGCTCTATATATTGTACTTGTTGACAGTGATACTTTGTTGATTCATCAGCTGGGAAAATTCAACTTTCAACTATCACTTCGACAGCCTTTGTTCTTGACAAGCTTAACATATATCTCGTACAATGCTTTCAGCTTGGCAATAGCATTGGGTTTCTGTGTCGTTGGGATGTGCGCTATAAACCATATAGCAAAAACTTCATCGATCACATTTGAGCAGCTTCCAGAGAGAGAGAGAGAAAGCTTCTGACTCTTCAAGTAATAAAGCAAACGACGCAGCGTGAGCCCAATAGTTGGTAGGCTGTTAGAACAAGTGATTAAATCAAGAGATGCTAACTGTTGACCAATCAACCAGACATCGATTTCAGATCTAGTTTTGAAAGTCTTTTGAGGTACAGATGCCATATTAATTATTACAATTGAACTCTAGATCTGAAATATGAAAGAAAAAGAACGCACAGCAGTGTAAATTGCAGAATGAATAATGCGGAATTAACAATTTAAATGTCAATAATAGTACACTACAAAGACAATTTAAACAAGCAATTAAGCCTGTTCCATTCTGGACACAGGACGTGTTAGCGCATTTTCATGTTATGTTTCAGTACGTTTATTAGCTTTCAGTAAATATTTGTAAATTTTGGAAATGTTTATAAATTCAATTGTGTAATGCATATATCTGTAAAAAAAAATTATAAAGACGTTTCTTTATATTTGAAAAAAAATTATTTTCTCTTAAATCTAACTACAAGTGGTTTGTGGTTACTGAAATAGGACTCATAATTGAAAACATTCGAAATTGTAGTCATTTAATCGTCCGAAAACTCCGTCAATTGTTGCATAGCTCTGATACTTTCAATTAAATTCAGAACACAAGCTTACTATTTCATTTGATGAGTTTCTTAATAAATCTTGGTGAAACTACGTGCTGCAGTATTTCGCACCAAATGAATGGGTTATTGAACGTACAAGGTGTATATATAATACTAGTTGCAAGTACCCGACTTTGCCCGGGTTTAAAATAAGGTTTTCTGTTTACCTTTTGTTTTCTCCCTCTCTCCCATCTCCCTCTCTCCCCTCTCCCCCTCCTTCTCTCCCCCTGTCCATCCCCCCTCCCTCCCTCTCTCCCCCTTCCTCCTTCCCTTTCTCTCCCTCCCTGCCCCCTCTCTTTCTTTATCTCTTCCTCACATTTCTCCCATTCTCTCTCTCCCTCTCTCCTTCCCTTCCTCTCTCTTCCTCCCTAACCCCTCTCCCTCCCTCATTTCCCCCTCCCTCCCCTCTCCACCTCTCTCCCTCCCCCTCTCTCCCCCTTCCTCCCTCCCTCATTCCCTCTCTCTCCCTGCCCCCCATCACTCTTTATCTCTCCCTCCCTCTCTCCCACCCTCTCTCCCTCCCTTCCCTTTATCTCCCTCCCTACCCCCTCTCTACCTTCGTTCCTTTCTCTTTCCTTCCCTCCCTTTCTCTCTCCCTCTCTCCCCCTCCTTCTCTCCCCTGTCCATCCCCCCTCCCTTCCTCTCTCCCCCTCCCTCCCTCCTACCCTCCTTTCCTCTCTCTCTCTCCACCTGCCCCCCCTCTGTCTCTTTATCTCTCTCCCTCCCTCTCTCTCTGGGAACAGACAGACAGACAGACAGAAAGACAACAAATGCGTCTTATAAGTATAGAGATTATTCTGAAAAAAAAAATTGAAAAAAAAAAAAAATTCACTGTCGGGATTTGAACCCACACATAGTCGGCCAAATCTGAGTCACGGCCTAGCGAGTAACCGACTGTGCTAGCGAGCCACACAAACATAATCTCAATTTTTAATAGGTTATGCGCGCAAGTTCTATTCTATCATCGGGAAATGACGTCACAGAGGAATTTTATTTGTGGCGCCGTCGAGATTACTTTAATATAGTAAAATATTAAAATAAAAAAAATTAATTACAATTAAACTACACATCGAGATGAAACGAAACCTGTCCTATAACTTCCTCATGTAATTATGTGTATGTGTAACAAATTTCACATTATTTGGTAATCTGGATCTTGAGTTATAAGGGAACAGACAGACAGACAGACAACAAATGCCTCTTATAAGTATATAAGAGATATAAGCCCCTTAGGAGCCCTGAAGCCCGGCCCTCAGAGGTCCTATCGCGAAATGAACTTTTGATGTACACATGGCAGGTCAAGACCTACAAAATGATATATACATCATGGGTCTAGGACTTATGGTTGCTGAGATATAGGGCGCTCCATTATTAATATAGCTTAATTTGTAAAAAACGGTACTTTATAAGGCCCCTTTTACGGCCCTGAGAAGTCAGATCGCGAAATGGAAAAAAAGTCATATCTTGGCAGGCCAAGACCTACAAAATGATATATACATCATGGGTCTAGGACTTATGGTTGTTGAGATCTAGAGTGATGACAGACTGTCTGTCTGTCTGTCTATCTATCTATCTATCTATCTATCTATCTATCTATCTATCTATCTATCTATCTATCTATCTATCTATCTATCTATCTATCTATCTATCTATCTATCTATCTATCTATCTATCTATCTATCTATCTGTCTATCTATCTATCTATCTATCTATCTATCTATCTATCTAAGATGAAAAAAGTAAAGACAATAAGTGGAAAGTACTGAAGATACAGACTCAAAAGCTACAATAGAATGAACAAATGGATACAAAATACAAACTGTCCGTTTAAAATACTGGTAACCTCAGTTCACTGCCATTGGATTAACTTTCAGTAATTATAATAAAACTAGTTGCAAGTACCCGGCTTTGCCAGGGTTTAAAATAAGGTTTTCTGTTTACCTTCTGTTTTCTCCCTACCCCCTTTCACCCTTCCTCTCTCTCTCCCTCCCTCCCCCTCCCTCCCTTTCTCCCTCCCTCCCTCTCAAATCTCTCTCCGTCCCTCTCCCATCTCCATCTCTCCCCTCTCCCTCTCTCCCCCGTCCATCCTCCTCCCTCCTCCTTCCCTCTCTCTCCCTCCCTGCCCCCTCTTTCTCTTTATCTCTTCATCACATTTCTCCCATCCTCTCCCTCTCTTCTTCCCTCCCCTCTCTCCCTCCCTAACCCCTCTCCCCCTCCTTTCTCCCTCCCTCCCCTTTCCACCTCTCTCTCCCTGCCCCTCTCTCCCCCTTCCTCCCTCCCTCATTCCCTCTCTCTCCCTCCCTGCCCCCTCACTTTTTATCTCTCTCTCTCCCTCTCTCCCTCCCTTCCTTTCTCTCTGCCTCTCCCCCTGCTCCCTCTCCCCCTACTCCCCTCTCTCCCCCTTCTTTTTTCCCCCCCCTTTCCACCCCTCCCTCCTCTCTCCCCCTCCCTCCCGCCCTCCCTCCTACCCTCCTTTCCTCTCTCCCCCTGCCCCCCCATCTCTCTCTCTCTATATATATATATATACTTATTATTATGGTTTCACACTTCTTCTAAAATCCTTCTTCATTCCTTTACCTTCCTCAAACTGTACACATCAGAGAGCATGAAAAAACATCAACAATTCTTTGCATCACAAAGGCACAATACAGCACCAGCGCGCAAGTTCTATTCGATCATAGGGAAATGACGTCACAGAGGAATTTTATTTATGGCGCCGTCGAGATTACTTTAATATAGTAAAATACTAAAATAAAAAAAAATTAATTACAAGTAAACTACCCATCGATATGAAACGAAACCTGTCATATAACCTTCCCCATGTAATTATGTGTATGTGTAACAAATTTCACGTTATTTGTTTGTCTGGATCTTGAGTTATAAGGGAACAGACAGACAGACAGACAACGAATGCGTCTTATAAGTATAGAGATATACTACTTACTGTAATGCACATTTTTATTATTTTTGTATTTCTACCATTGAAATAACTCATGATACATCTAATAAAATAATAGCGATTTTGGTTCTGCTTTAAATCGAAAGTAAAGGATTAATACAACAGTATTCCAGTTTAAAATAAATCATGGAAAAATCGGAAATGCCCGAAACTAAAAATAACCTAGCCCACCGATCAAGTATAAGGGGATATAACTCTATGCAAAGGTTTTGCAGGGTAAAGCTAGTAATAGAATAATCTTGGTTAAAACGTACAGTGTTCTGATTGGTCATCCAATGAGATGAAATAATTAGGATGACGTAGATACATGTGTATCGTCATCATTATTAGTGTAGAGATCATTTGAAGTAAGATTGAGAAGTTTTCTGTAGTAGAGAGATAAGTTTTGTAGAGAGATTAGTTAAAGAAGAAGTCTTAGTCTTGATTTAGATTTAGTATTTAGTTATGTTTAACTTCAATCAAGTAGCACAATAATTATCGACATCAAACTATTTGACTCTTAACTCGAGTTGACATTGAGAATGTATTGCTACGTCACAAACGCTACAAGTCAAAGTGCCTCTCACTAGAGTATACCCCTTACACTTACCTTGGAAAGCAATTGCAAAATATGTTAACTTACTAATTTTTTATTTTTAAGAAAAATATTATATAATTATTTAACTCTAAGACTATTCTCTCATGATTGTATATTTATATTAATCTATTTATTATATAACATGAATGCATAGTTATATGAATCTATTTATAATATATCTTGGACGAAATTGAACTAATTAGTTCTAAGAATTATTTTAAAAGTTTGATTGTTTGTTCTATGAATATAATAATATACTTAATAAAAAAAAATAGATGTCTTGATAGAGAGTCGAGCCTGGATGCCAATAAAAAGCTATCAGAATACATATGCCGATTTCACTTAGCACTCCTCTATATAAGAGACTTTATCGTTATATTTTAAAATCATATGAAAGGTTACATTTTCCAACAAACACAAATTTCGTGTAACATCTTTCAATTGATCACCAAAAACTCATTTAAAGCCTCAGATTAAAATAACCCTTCATGAACGGAATACTTGTTTTAACATTAGACATATTTGTACATTATGTGATCTAAATATCTAATTAAAGGGATATAATATTCTGTTTCACACTGACCGCACTCGTCAATGACGTCTTCTTCCCCAAGGCTTGACCCCCCCGCCCAAAGACGTAATCGAAATGACGCCCATGAGTAACCAATCTACGATTGATATAAAACAATTTTATTTCTGAAAATCTTAGAAAATATGACTTTTTCACTCAAACGTGAGGGTGTGGGTAGGTGGTTAATACACTGTTTACAGTCTGGTAGCTAGCTAATAGACTCGTCGCTGTACCTGTCATAAACTGTTTACAGTCCGATAGCTAGCTAATAGACTCGTCGCTGTACCTGTCATAAACTGTATACAGTCGGGTAGCCAGCTAATAGTCTCGTCGCTGTGCTAGTCATAAACTGTTTACAGTCGGGTAGCTAGCTAATAGTCTCGTCGCTGTGCTAGTCATAAACTGTTTACAGCGGGGTAGCTGATAGACTCGGTGGGTAATTAACTTGTTTACAGCCGGGTAGCTAATAAACTCGTCGTCGTGCTGGATATAAACTAGAGTGAAGTACATACAACAGGACGAAACAATTCTTTTTAAGGCTATACTTAGACATGAAGACACAATCAAGCTAAACACTTTTAATGTTCCAGTGACTATCATTTCATGAATTAAATTTTTTTAGGTTTATATTCAGGGTCGGATTTACAATTTTAGGGACCCTAGGCAAAACAAAAAATTGAGACCCCGTTTTCAAAAATAAAAGATATTGCTAAGTAGTTTTTTTTTACTTAATATTTGTATCATGTTCAACATTTTGGGGCCCATTATTTCACGGGCCCTAGTCCATCGCCTATACGGCCATGTATATATTGGTATGTAACGACACAACTTAGCAAAATAAGACATTTTTTCTGAATTATAACCATTTTAATTATCATAGTTAAAATAAAAAAAAAAGAAAAAAGTTAATTCCTCAATTCAAACATATTACGACTGGTTATTTTACAGGCATTATTGTTTCTTAATGAGTTAACAACTCAAGCCGAAGGTGTAGCTTAAGGTGCAACAGTATCCGGTTCTTATGTAACCAAAGGTGCAGCAGTATCCGGTTCTGATATAACCATTTCAACAACTTCACATATTGGCTGTAAATGTCCCCAGGAACCACTGCTGGTGTCACAGTAACATATTTCACCATTGTCTCTCTCATAGGTGTCACCAAACATAACTGTCTTACCATCAATTTTACAGCTCTGTTCTGTAATAGACATATATAAGAATATTCATAAATCCATCTATCTCAGTCTGTCTGTCTGTCTGTCTGTCGGTCTGTCTATCTATCTATCCATATGTCTATTTTTCTATCTATATGTCTACCTGTCTGCATGTCTGTCTATCAGTCTGTATGCCTGTCTCTTGGCTAGTATGTCTGTCTCTATATCTATCTGTCTTTCTATTCATCTATCTTGAAATATCTATCATGTACCGATCTATCTTTTATATATTGACCTATCTATCAGTATATCTATCAAAATCAATATACTCTTTTCCATCTCCAAATTTAATTTAGAAACAGATAAATTACCTTTTGGACATACTGGACAGCATGCTCCAGGAATTACTTCAGGATTGTCACAAGGTGGCCTCATACAGTCTCTCCTGCTACACACCCAACGGTTGTCTTCACACACACACGGAGCACAAGGATCGTCTAATGGCTGTGGTTGATCCTGTTGAAAGTATTTCACGAATGTATTGCTGTATTTGTTTAAACTCATGTGTGTCCAGATCAAGTATTAACATTTTAAGTGATCAGAACCGTTTCTAGCCTACCCGCAGCACGGGTGCTAACTGTACTTTGTGATTAAAATGACTTTCTAGTAGTTAAAAAAAAACAGACAATCAATATGAACATATATTTTCCCTTGAGTTTAAAATTGCTGACGTTTTCATAATTTTATAAAGCTTGCCCATCACAGATTTAATTCCTGAGATGGATTGGTAATAAACCTGTAGAGTGTAGGATATAGAACAAGTAGAGTGTAGGAGGTAGAACAAGTAGAGAGTAGGAGGTAGAACAAGTAGAGTGTAGAAGATAGAACGAGTAGAATTAGGAGGTAGAACAAGTAGAGTAGGAGGTAGAACAAGTAGAGTAGGAGGTAGAACAAGTAGAATGTAGGAGGTAGAACAAGTAGAGTGTAGGAGGTAGAACAAGTAGAGAGTAGGAGGTAGAACAAGTAGAGTGTAGAAGGTAGAACGAGTAGAATGTGGGAGGTAGAACAAGTAGAGTGTAGGCAGAAGCAGACCATAAGATAACACCGCAATACGAGATACATGAAATTTATGTAAAAAATAAAAAGATTTCAATCGATTGACTCGAAAGTAATAAAATATTTTTTGTTTATTGAAAATACACAAGTCAACAAAGTGGTTACCTAATAAAATAATCATTTTTACCTCACAATCAATTGGTGGTGGTAATGGTGGGAAACAGAGGACCTGTACTGGTTCCCAGAAGTAGTCAGATTCCTGGCATACGCAGAGAGAATTATCTTCCCTCATGTAACTCTCTCCCAATTTAATGATATGGCCGTCTATTTCGCAGTTGCGACCTGAAAACCAAATGGAGAAGAGTTTAGATAGAATGCACAAAACATAACGTTTTAATTGATTACACATCCCTAACTGTTAGGACAAACTGCACAACACTTACCATTAGGACAGGCTGCACACCATTTATCATTAGGGCAGACGGCACAGCACTTACCATAAGGACAGACGGCATAGCACTTACCATAAGGACAGACGGCACAACACTTACTATTACTAATGATGGCACAGCACTTACCATTAGGACAGGCTGCACACCATTTATCATTAGGGCAGACGGCACAGCACTTACCATAAGGACAGACGGCACAACACTTACTATTACTAATGATGGCACAGCACTTACCATTAGAACAGATGGCTTAACACTTACCATTAGGACAGACGGCACAGCTCTTACTATTACTACAGATGGCACAACACTTACCATTAGGACAGGCTGCACACCATTTATCATTAGGGCAGACGGCACAGCACTTACCATAAGGACAGACGGCATAGCACTTACCATAAGGACAGACGGCACAACACTTACTATTACTAATGATGGCACAGCACTTACCATTAGAACAGACGGCACAACACTTACCATTAGGACAGACGGCACAGCCCTTACTATTACTACAGATGGCACAACACTTACCATTAGGACAGATAGCACAACACTGTCCTTCTGGAACGAAAGCGTCAACACAGCCTGGTCCAAAGAAACAATCGGTTATGACACAACACCAGTATGGTTCGCCCCACAAGATGTCACAATAACACTTAGTACAAGGATCGCCACCAAAGGGATTGTCTTTCTCCTGTCCAATAGAAACTCTAATAATAAAATCTACAGTTTGTGTAACACCCTTCCCCCCATTAATACTCCCCCTCCCTACATTACATTCATTTAATCATCCGTTACTCCACCCACCCAACTCATCTATTGCTTGCTTGCTTGTTCGTGTTTACACCAACCCGTATGCATGTCAGTCTCTCGTGTCCATCTCTACATATGTTTGCATGTGCTTGTTTGTCATGTCAATCAGGTTACACTTTACAAGTAGACTGAACTTCTTTATCAATCTGACCGACTGACTATGCTTATGTTGATAGTCTATGTGTTAGTTGGGTTGGGACACTTTTCCGACTGATTTTTTTCTGACCTATAACTTGATTTATCACACACATGTACGCCTACAATGGCATATTTAAGTACAGATCAAAATATCCATATCTCTGTCATCCATAGTTGTCTTAACTCATGGCCTCTTTCGGGCACTTGCATATTGTTAGATAATGAGTCATATTTTATGCTTTACTTGTCTTGTGAGCTTCGATTTGATCGTTTTCCTGTACACCCATAACGTGGTTTATGATGTCACGTCAGTACATCTGTGTAAGATTTCTCAAAACAATGTTTTCTGACATTCCTTTTTAAATGTTTTATTTTTTTTCTGGCTTTGCTTTTAATATAGAAATACAGTAACTAGCATCGAATGCTTTGTTGAAAGTAACAGCCAACTTTATAAAATTCTATTACTCCTGAAATATAGCTTATTATAAATGACATGTTTTTCATAACACTGTAATGATTAGATCGGAAACATTACTTGATTAACGAGGTTACACTGACACAGAGTAGAATGAATCATTTCTTTACTTGGTCATTTATTTATTACTAAGTTCTTGATTAAAACTAGTAAAATAATATTTTTGTCGCGGTGACATGTCATGTGATGTCTAATTAAACAAAACAATCATGGGAGATAACTTACATCACAATACGATGGCGTTGGAACAGGAGGAGTTATTGTTATTGGCACTTCATATGTGATGATTTCTGTTGTTGTTTCCTGCCAATAGAAAATATAATACAACTTTAAATTGAGATCATTTGGTTTAACTGTTAACAACAAATTTATAAAGATACTTGATAATAAATTTCATTTAACACATTCAAATTTTAATATACAACATTACACATCACATTTTTTGTTTACACTAGATTTAAAAAACTATAAAATAACTAAAAGTTATTATAAATAATGTGTATATGGAAAACGGAATTCCCCGCAAATGTATCCATATTGGTTTACAGAAGTTTACAGAAGTGTGGGAAAGGAAGTGCGGCTTGTGTGACGGCACTGGGCATCAAACGATGGGGCGCCAAAAAGTATACACTGGACTGTCGGTAAAGATTATTGTTACTGATTGATTAAATCAGCAAAGTCACTGGAATATCCTGTAGCGCTGCAACTATGATGTCTATAAGTGGCCATTGATAGTTTGCAAATGCTGGAATGAAATAATGTCAAGGGGTATTGACAATGATAAAAGATGTTCCAGACCTAATTCTTAGAGAAGAGAGAAAGACGTCTGAGCACATTACATAGATAACAGACAAAAAGATAAAGGAAGTGATCTTACAAACTAATTTAACATGAAATGCGTAGTTAAAAAAATGTTTTATATTGTTAAGGGTTTCATTGTGGGGTGGATGACTGACTGGTGTAGATACTCGACTGTCGACTTCAAAGACCTGGGTTCGATCCTCTGTAAGTAGGTACCACAAACTGATTTTTTAAAATGGGTTTACAGCTTTTTTCAACATGAATATTGCAAGAACTCGAGAATCTAAGATGGTGGACATCAAATTTATTACTATAGCTCAAATAGTTTGAGAGATATAAATTTTTGAAAATGTGACTTTTTCATTTTTTCACAACACCTTCAAAAGTGCCATTTTTGCCAAGCGTTATCTGCAAAAGTATTTCATGTACACCAAATCATTTACATTCAATACAAACACAAATATACATAGAATAAACTCAATTTTTTTCAAAGGTGTAAAATTATAATATCATTAAAATTTATAGCACTGAAAATGGGTTTTCATCATTTTTTAGAAAAAATAAAAAGGGAGATAAATTTTCAAAATTCGTGATATTTCAAAAAATCATAATAAAATTTGTAATCAACACACATAAGAACTAATTACATCAATATGTAGGGTAACTTAAGCTCTATACATTCAATTAGTCATAATATCTTAAGATTATTTATGATTAATATAATAAAGGTTAGAAATAGGTGGGGTAATAAAAAACAAGAAAATTTGTCATTTTCAAAAATTCACAAAAAAAGAACTGTTATGTATATATTCAACATTTATATATGAAAATGTAGGATATACATAGTTCTTAACTATAAAATAGTCGTTAGACCAATTACTTTTATATATACAGTACAGGGACGGATAAACCCATGCATGTAAAAAAATCAATAAAAATACTTTTCATTAGGGAAAAATCCACTATTAAGTATTATTTGAAAAGTTATATTAGTAACAATAGTAACCGTAACATTAGATGCATACATTTCAATTATATTCTAATTATTTCATAAGTCATGGAACGCTAACAAATAATTTACGCATTTTACCACTACAGGAGCTCACCTAAATAAGTGCAACTTTCGAAATTTAAGTAATTTTACTTTTAAGTTTCAATTCATGCTTACTTAGAGATAATGTACTGTTTTGTTGATCATTTAGTGATTTTAACTCTAATTTCTTCTTGATATAGTACTACTATTTCATCAAGGACATTTTTTCCAATTATTGACCCTACCCAGGCCCGTAGCCAGGTCAAAGTAAGCAGGGAGGCACCAATACCCAGCAAGGGGGCACCTTTACTTTTTCTATATTTTTTCCTCTTTTTCTTCTTTTTTTAAGCGGGGGGGGGGGCACTCCACTCCTAACCGGGGGGGGTGCCGGCCCCACAGCCACCCCTGGCTACGGGGCTGACCCTACCATTAAAAGTTTTATTTGTTTTAAATGTTTTATTATGTTTTCATCTATTTCTCTGTTATTATTTGTTTATCAAGAGTTTGAATGTCTGTTGTTTACTTAATATAATAAATAAAAAAAATGAATGAAAAGTTCATTAGTTAATCTCTGTAGTTTTGAAAGAACAGACTCCTTCAGGGGACTGTGTATATTTCTCTTATTCACTCTAAAAGTTGCAAGGCTTTAAAATATATAACCCACATTCAAAATTGGTCCAAATAAGTTACATAATATACTGCTGATATGGTATTTAAACACATAAAAGTCTTTTCTATGTGTTACTTAACTCTTAATCGACGGCAGGTTTTTGGCATTTTTTTATTACCAAACAGGTGTCCTTACATTTTGGACTATATTGTCTGTTTCCTTTATAGCCCATATATGTGTGATATATCATTTTTTTTCTACTTTGAATAGGCTTTAAAACTGTGCAGCTTATCTTTGTGAAAATGAAACTTGATAATATTTAAAAAAAAAGAATTTAACAAAACAAAATTATTATTTTTTTAAAGTGTACAAACAGCAATAAGACAAAAAACATGTATTAAAAACAAAAACATTTTTTCAGACATTTTATTAATCTACATATATTTCTGAAATGAAATATTCAGTTATCAATCAATTTCTTCAAAAAATAAATGTTTGGTGGCTTTTTATCAAATATGCATATTTTCCTTTAATTATTCACATAAAAAATTTAATTTTAAGAAAAACGCAAAAAATGTAGAAAAAAAAGTTTTTTTTATTAAAAAAGACATAATGCACAGTGTGTTTTTTGCACTGCCGCTCACTTTTTTGACAAAATGTCAAAAAAGTGAGCGGTATGGCTTTATGCGCGCCTGTGTCGTGAGGCTACCTTGTGTTTTTTCTTGAAAAAGTTGAAAAAAAAATGTTTTTTGGTCAGTTTTGAATGTTTTTATATATATATTTTTTTTGATTTAGCGAGTGTTAGTTTCATTTTTGTCACTAGATTTAAGTTCTTTTTCCACTAAATAATGAGAATCTGAGTCCATTTTAATGTAGTCAAAGTGACTGACAAAACGTAAACAAATCAAAATGGCCGGTCAACTGATAGTGTTATTTTATTTGTGAGAAATTGTAGTTAAATAAAAAATAAATAAATATTTTTTATTAGAAAGTATTTAGAATGCATTTTTTTAATAAAAATATAACATTTGTAATAAAAAAATATTTAAAAAAATATTATTTTTCATGGTTTGACTTTATGGATCACCAGAGTCACATTTTATTGTATGCCGTTTGTTGGGAGTTAACTTGATTACCAGTTATTTTTTTTTTTTGGATTTGTGAGAACCATGTTTAATTAAAGCTAAAAGATGTTCAAACGTCTATAATACTCAAACTGAACTAATATTAATAATAAGATACTTAACAATAATACAAACGCATGAGTGGCTAAGAAATATTTTAATAAAAAAAAATACAGGCGTAACAGTTACATGAGTCCATGACTTGCCATTTTCTTCTTTCAAAACCAGAGTTGAAGAAGTCATGTATTACTAGTCTAGTAGACAAGGCAATAAAGGTATCCCTCCAACTAGCACAGAAACCTTCTATAAAGTATTGAGTTGTACACCGTCTGATAAGAATAATTATGACATTTAAAAATGATTCTGACTTAAATAATAGTGAATTTATGCATATACTAAACATACACAGTTATATTACAACAATAATTGAAAAAATATCCATTCAATAATAGCTATGTTAATTCGGTCAGCCTACAATCTACTATATGTTTACATTGACAACCAATTATCGACCACGTGACCTGTTATATTTGTTTAAATTTGAGACAATAAAACTATCTAACAACGGTAAAAAATATATACTAGTCAATTTTTAATATGTTATCTCTTAGAAAATATTATTATCTCTCTAAAAAAATAGCCAGAAAAAAATAGAAGTGTCCGCAAACATGAGGGGTATCGTTCAATGTACGAAAGCATCAAAATGGCCTCGAGGTTTATCATATTAAAGTTATTATAGCTACAACAATAAACATTTCCAAAGAAATATAAAGCTAAAAGAGTAAGGAACAAATAATGTAACTATTTATCCACAAGTTTTTATCGTTTTTACTTACCAACTAGGTGTTTAAGTCCCAATAAAGTTCAATTCATTGTGACTGGTGTAGCGTTGCTAACTTGATTGTCGGCCATTTTCACGGTCGTGCAAGAATGGGTGAAAAATGTGTGTTATATGCTATTTCTTAGCGCTCTGCGCTTTTGGGCCATGCTTACAAATTAAGTTTTATTATAACATTTTAAAAGCAAAATGGACGGGCTTTCTAATGATACTAAAGAAAAACCTACAAAATTAAAAAATCACAAAATAATTTACTTTTTATTATGATTTTTTTATATTAAAAATATTGTTAAATATAATTTAATTAAATGTTTAGTATGGTTGTAAAGGGCATTCATTTTCGCACACATTGATATATTTGACATTACTGTAGGACGAATGGCCCAGAATCGCACGGAGATTGAAAATAGGATAGTCAAATTAGATCGCGCGTCGGCCGGTAAAAAGTGACTTCGGTGATGGTTTTCATTTTAAAAATGTAACCTTTTGTTCTAAATCTACGTAATTAAAATTTACATATTATTGTAGGGCTTACAAAATAGTTTAAAATGATATAATTGTTTATGAGATTTGATCAGTTTTAAGTAGAGAAATCATTACGTTAAAACTATCCAAATATTGACTACAGTGACGCAAAACCACGATTTTGAGCCAGTTTGTGGTACCTACTGTAAGAACCATGGACATTTTTCCAGGTGTAGTTTGGTGCACAAATCCACAACTCCACCTGACTTTAGTTGGGAAAGTAAAGGTGGCTGGGCGTTGTGTTGACAACACAATACCTTTGTAAGCCGAGGTGACTGAAACAGATGAATTGTACTCTTCATCTGCCCCGATGGCCCAATGGGGCCAACGGAATTAAAAAAAAAAATTGATATTGTCATCCTTGAGTTTAAAAAGCAAACCTTCCAAATTTTCTTAAATGAAAACCTGCCATTTGACTAGCAAGCATTCCTACTAATGAAGTGCTAATCTTGGCGTCCCTACGTACGTGCAGAGTGGGAAAACCGTCGCTATACATAAACGACTTCCGTGAAATAACGTCATTTCTCGATGGTACAATTTATCTATAAATAAAAACAATAATTCTGCATTTGGATTTCCGTGTTAATAGTTCCTATTTATCACAATATACTTATAAACTAACACCAACAACAATAATAGAAGTTATTAAAGACAATGTATTCCTTTCTTGAACTACAACAACCGTTTCTACGTCACACCTTTTTTCTCCTTCCGTTTAACATGAACATCCATTTGGTGACACTATTACAGGAGACAGTAAGACAAAATTTGAGCACAATACATTTGCAGCGGATCAATTACGAAATGCTGAAATGTATTTGCTGGATGAATGCACGATAGCACCGAGCCATGCTTTAGATCAGGCTTGCGGAGCCGGAGCCGAGGAGCCGGGAGCCGCTACTTTTTGCTGGACCCGGAGCCGAAAAAATCTGGCGGCTCCACGGCTCCCAAATGTTTTTTTTACAACAGAATTTTTTTTTAGCTTTAAAATTGCAAATTTGTTTGATTGTATACCTCCTACAATTTGAAATGTCATTTTTACGAACGCCACAACAGTAACAGCATTTAAATGATAGCGTGCACGCACATTACCACAAGTAATCTTTAATGAGGAATCGTTTTGTATTTGTTTTAAATCTTATATACCCTCCAAAATTTTTTTAATGGCTTGTTATTTTGTTATATATAAAGTTAAAACAGTTTTATTTCAGAGAATAATTGTATCAATCATTTAAAAATAAATTTTTACTACGACGACAAATAGTACGCGTCATTTTGTATATTATTTGACCGCGAATTTGTAATAGACTAAAAACAAAATGGTTGCTTTCTGTATTTAACAATTTTATTATAAACAGAATAGCTGACATAGAGTAGATAGATTTATAAGGATGTGGCTATTCGGACCCGGGTCCCAATAAAATCCGATTGTTATTCGGACCCGTGGCAAATATGCACTTAACTATAATTAAATTTTATTAGACGGAACCCGAAAAAATAATAATACAGAGTCCGCTTAGTGGAACCCTAGACACGAAAAAACGATTAAATCATACAATTCAAACAATAAAAAAAAATAGACAAAAAACTATAATAAAGTTTATGTATAGCTAAGCTAAGTGCATATTTGCCAGGGGTCCGAATAACAATCAGACTTTATTGGGACAGGGTCCGAATAAAAATCGGTGTTTATTGGTACCCGGGTCCGAATAGTCATTTTGAATTTATAAACAATAAATATAAATACTGAAGTCTTTAAAATATTTTAAATAATGTATCATTTTACTATTTGGTAATTTGATCATTGAAATAACTTTTTATTACTTATGAAAATGGCGACTAGTGAAACCTCGGTCGAAAATAATGATATGATTCTGTATGCACTGAAATGGTTTGTTTTTAGTAAAACTGACATGCGTATATTTTTCAAGTTCCTGACTATGGAGGTGAACGCGGCAAAATTTGCATAACTTTTTATCAGCGGCTTGTTTGCGTGGCGCAATTACAAAAAATTTTTGTCTCGTGTGATACTATCTTTATAGGGAACTGGAGCCGTGCTGGAGCCGGAGCCGTCAAATTTGTGGGAGCCGGAGCCGGAAAAAAATTTGGCGGCTCCGCAAGCCTGCTTTAGATGCAATTGGTAAATCACTAAGAGATGTAGCTCTAACCGGCTATTTACTAAGTTTTTTGTTATGCACTAAGAATTCCGTGTTAATAGTTCCTATTAAACATTTTATTGAGATAAAACCTTTAGTTGGGAATGCAACGGGCGACTACTAGTAGATTGTATCGCGGTAAAGGTTATTTTGATGTCTTAAAACCATTGAATTGCATTAAAAAAAATTTAACTAAACTCTTAAAAATATGACGTGCAACATGATAATTAATAGTTTATTCGGAAATGTGAGGTTAGAATCCTTTTAGAAATCCCCATAAATCAATCTAATGCTGCGTTAACTATATTTCTATAATAAAGAACCAGTTTTATATAGCTTATAAGTAACAAATGAGTATATATATATATATATATATATATATATATATATATATATATATATATACACACACACAGTATCTACGTTCCATCAAAGTAGAGCGTAATATGGTTGATCTTTATTGAACATCTTTAAAGAATGGAATTTCTTTCTGTAAAATTCTTCTGTTTTGTTAAAGTGTTTCAGAAGTTTCTGTTTTACTTCATCATAGTCCTTGTCGTAGTGGTCTGGAATCGATCTAAGAGCAGTTCTTGCATCTCCCCTTAAAAGTTCACTCATTAGATCTATCCAGTGCGCTCTAGGCACATTATTACTTCTGCATTTCTGTTCGAATATAGAGAGAAATGTGTCAATGTCCTCAGCTTTACCATCACAAGATTGTAGTTTAAGATTATATCTGTTGAATAAGTTTTGAGTATTTGGTACATCTGGACTAGCTTCTGTGCAGTGAGTACCAGAACCGGCCTTAATAGTAGCCATCTTTAGTTCATGATCAAGTCTGTCTCTTTGTACTTGGGCTTCAATCTCTAGTAGTTCTTTCTTTGCTTCTCTTTATTTTGCTCTTTCTTCTTTTTCTTTGACTTCTCTGTCCATAGCCATATTCTTTTCGATGAATTGTAGCAATTTTTCTCCTTGTAACCCATATCTCTTACCTTTTTCTTCAAAATCCTCCCAGAGATCTTGTATTGGAGATACCTTCCTTTCTTCCAACCTTTCCATGTTTACGTACTAAGTTTTACGTAAATTTTAAATAAACTGGGTCAGTCAGCTATGTCTCTATGAGACAATTTATAATCTAAAATAAGATTTCCGTTACCTCTCAAATTAATTTTAAAAATTAATGCACAAAATATTTTATATAAAGCATATCATACTCATCAGTAATGAATAAATGACATAGCAAATAAATCAACAACAATTAATTAGGTGAGTCAATCCTTCCAATATCTGCAATAATGTTACTCAGCAAAATTAATTGTCATGGAAATAATATTTTAAATAGTATAACATATAAATGAAACAACATGTGTATTTTTTTGTAATTATTCAACCTTGTTTCTGTATGGTTCACACTTCAGCTTGAATGTGAACACAGGGTGAAAGGAATGTAACTGTTAATCTCTCCATACGTCCGGACAATACTGTCTCTGGTCAGTGTAGTACTTGACCCTATTCCGATAGGTATGACTTGACCTCTGTTGACTTGTCTCTCGCTGTACGGTTTCTTCAACAGTCTGTTTTCTTGATCGATGAGTTTGTCATTACACTTAAAGAGTGTTAGTCAGTAACGACTCTTTGTATGCGCAAGAATGCGGCATAAACACATTTAAGAACGTGAGTGTAAATCGTAACGATGACTAGGCTTGTTAGTACACAGCAGCCATCAGACCGGTCAACACACAGAGAGGACTTGTATCTTGGTAGTTCAATGACTCTTCATAGGTGGGCTTACGTGTGTTTCACAACTCATGGCCACTCTTTAGTATTAGTTATGGTTGTAATACAGCTTCCAAATAAATAATATGCTAGATGTGTGGGTTTACTAGTGCTTCACAGCTCTTGGCCACAGTAAATTATTAGATTAATAATTAGGCTACAAAAGCGATGCCTGAATCAGTGGGCTTATTAGTGCATTAAAGCTCTTGGCCACAATACATTACTTGAATAGATAAACTTAACTGGTATTAAGGTAGGTTGACATCACAATAATAATAGCACTGCAACGTTCATGCTGTTTTCCATTACCACTAAGTTAATAATACTTTAACCTAGTAGCTATTGTCTTCCTTTATCGCTGCCACCAAATAAATAATATACTATGTCGTATCTCTTCGGAGGACGAACTAATAACAACAAAATAACCGTCTATGTCTTCTCTTTCTTTATTTCTTAACTTCCGTTTTATTACACATTCATTAGGTGCGTAACACATTCATTAGGTGCGTTACAAATTCATTAGGTGCGTTACAGTGCTACCAAATATAAAACAGAGTCATGACAGAGGTTATCTCATCATATAAATAATGAAGTTAGGGGAAGATGGGTAGAAAATTGATCAGGTATTTTATCATTAAATTTATTAATTATGTTTTTTATAACAATGAAATAATTTATTTCTTACAAATATAGAAACATAATAAACGAATTTTATATGTGAATTCGCTTATTATGTTTCTATATTTGTAAAGAAAAAATGTCGGCATTTTTAATTACATAAACATTTATAAATTAGGTACTTTGGACTGTGGATGTTAGGTAATAATGCTGTCCACACGATACACCAGGATTCAGTCTGTGTTATCATTCTCTAATAAAATGGCAGAGAAATGTTTTTGTTTGATTATTATTGCAGTGCTTTGTATTGATTTTAACATTGAGAGAATTAATTACTGTGTAAACAAATAATCCTAAATTATTAGAATTGACGGGTAAAACGTAATTTGTGACGTATGAAATGTAGGTCATTTCTGTACATTAGGTAGTTAGCATAAATTAGCACCTATAGCTTTATTTAATGTTTGAACTTCCGACTTACCGTGCAACGCCGGGTACACTGCTAGTTTATATATATATATATATATATATATATATATATATATATATATATATATATATATATATATATATATTAGTGGGTCAACAAAATTTTTTTTTTAGTTAGGAATTTGAAACATTTTCAAAAAGTTGCATATGGTCCTATTGATTGTAAAAATGTAAAATTTGTAATAATCAGATAATGTCTTCCGCTCCCAACTTTTAATTCAAGGGGGTAAGGGGCAAAAAAAAATGCACTATGTCTAAAAAAAAATTTTTTTTACATTTTTAGTTATTAAAACATGTCAATAATAACTATGAATTAATTATATTGCAGAAAATTTTTTTTTTAGATCAATTAAAATGTATTTTCAGAATGTTACTCATTCAGAAACTTCAATAATTTAAAAACTTAAAAAAGTCATTTTTCTCTGAAAAAATATTTTTGACATTTTGCTTCACTATGGCAAGAAAATCTCAAAAACCACCTGTCAGATTTTGATAAAACTTCTAATGTTTATGTAGAAGAGGTGCATTTATAGAATGTCAGAGGCTTTTCGAGAAATTTTAAGTCCTTTTTTTTTTTTTTGAATTTTTAAAATTAACATTTTTTGCTTATTTTCACAATACAAAATTTTAAAAATTCATAAAAATATTATTTATTACATTATCAAAAAAGCACTCTGACATTCCCTAAAGTAAGCTTTTCTGATTATAAAATTGTACATTTTATTTGAAACAGTCTATAAATTTTCAGAAATATTTGCCATAAAAAGGTCATAAATTTCAAGATGGCGGCATGCCGCACCCACAAATATCAATATGTTAATATTTTTTTTTTGAACAAAATTATTTTTAAATCTACTATATCATTACTAAGATATTAAAATGTCTTAAACTTTAATGATAAAAAAGATTTTGCTTTGACCCGGATACCCCCCTAATGTATGACATTGTACAACATTTAGAATGTTTGGTATAAGTAATATGAAATTGTACAAATCTATAAATCGTTCATGCAAAATATACAATGTACATATGAATAATACTGTTTATGGATTGTCACAGGAAACTTGCTTTGCTTTCAACTTTCGGAAGAACATCCCTTGATTTCTTTGTTTGTAAAACCATCCCATGTCGAGAGCTATGTCCGTACACTTTCAAACTAACAGCAGTAACTTCTTTAATTGCTCTTTCAACAGCTTGAGAGTGACAGGGAATTTGATCCAGTATGATTGGGTTGTTGCGTTTAAGTTCATCATTACAAATATGTTCCAGCAGAGGAGGGGATGTCACTGCACAAAGATCCCAGTTAATCAACTGATCATATGATTTAGCTGCAATATTAAGGATTATGTCATTTTTGTTGAAAAATTCTAACTCTGCAAGGAGCTGGTTTATGTCGTGCTGTTATGATTTTATTTACTTCATACCTTCCAATTTCTTCATCATTGTCCTCACTGCAGCCAAAAGAATGTTTTCTGGATGTGCAAAGCAGCAGTTATTTTCCAATACAGGCAATATAATAGATTGATCAGCAGTATCAAGGTTCTGAAGCAGTTGTACCATATAGAAAAAGTTTCTAGCCCCACTTTGACAAGATGGATCGCAAAAATCCTGCTCGCTTTTGTTAATCATCTTTGCTCTCATCAGTATGTTCCTTGGCTGCCCTATCTATGTCGACGCATCTTTGCTGGATCCAGAGCTGTAGATGGTGTTAACATGTTTAAGTCGTTCGACACAGCTTTAACGATAAGACATGTATCCCTATTGCTTAGTTTACATCGATCTACTGCTTTATATTGATATCTGTTTTGTTATTTGGAACATTCCTCATCGCTGGAGAAGTCTGCATCAAGTAGTTCATCATCTTCAGCATCCTGATCTGGAATATCATTATCTTTATCATCATTGACGTTATCATTTGTGGTTCCTATCTGATCGCCACCCTGCATCAATGAATGTTTTCTTTTCTGCCGAATTTGTAATGTTTTTGTTGTTTGCTTGTCAACATTGTCTATGAACATATTTCTTGCCGTCTTTTGATCCACCTAAAATGCCCACTCAAGCACAGGAATTTTTACTGATTGTTGACATTTAAAGTCTCCTCTATCCCTAACACCTGCATCAAAACATTTACATGGACAAATGTCAAATAACTTTTTGAAGGAATTGTACCCCTCTTGAAAAGTGACCGATGATCACTTTATATATCTCAAGTTCATGACCTTTGGCTATAAGTCTTTTTACTCGAACAATTATACTGGTAATGTCATTTGTAGGGATACTAGCCTGGTCATATAATTGTTTAACTTCATGCGCTAATGCGTGCGCTCGTGAATGAAGGCTATGATTGTATTGTTCCATTTTAAGCATCTACCAATAGCCTTGAAAACATCTTCACTGGTTGGAAGTTGTCTTTTAGGCAATTCAGCTGCTGACCCAAACACAGTTGCACTTCTTGTAGAAGAGCTCATATTCATAGAAGAACTTAATAAAATAATTGAAAAATTAATCAAAAATGAAATAAAACAACTATGACTGATTCGATAATGAATATATGGTACACCAGTTATATTGAGAGAAAATGGATGCAATGCTTATCCCAGTTGTCTGAACTAATTAGTTATTCATAAAAAATGTTAAATAAATAAAACACAAATTTTATATGCGTATCATTTCTTTTTTGAATAACCTAGGTCACAAATTTAACATGTTAAGTCACAAAAAACTTACAGTAAATATAGTTAAAATGTCGAACTTAAATTGGGAGTAGTAAAACTATGTAGTTTTCAAATATTCGTACATATTCCATGTACTACCATGATGTAGCAGCTTTTTAATAATGTTTCAATAAAAAAATTTTTTTTTTACCCACCCTAATATATATATATATATATATATATATATATATAATTCTAAGTCAGTATGTTTACATTTCAGATCATTCAGTCTTTTCCAATTTTCTGCCTTTTTATCAAGAAGGTATCTATTGTAATTAGTGTTTTCCTTTTAGCTCTGTAAAAAAGTTGTTGGTAGGTGGATAAGGCATCCATAACACTCAGTCTTGCCTTTGAACTTCGGTCAATATTTGGGTTATTTTCAATAAATTGGTCCTTAATATCTGTTACAGTGGTCAAACTGGTTTTTAGAAACGCTGTTGAAAGAGTTCTTTTAGCTCTACTTCAGAATCACTACTTTCAATATTTTTGTCTTCTTCGTGGTACGCTAATTACTTGATCTCATCATTAGAAAGACTTGCTACTGTTTCTTGCACTATTTCTTCGACATCTTCCACATTTACCTCATCTAAACCGGTTTGTTTCGCTAATTTCACTATTTCTTCCACTATTTCAATTATATCGACAGAGTGACCAGTGTCACCGCCCTTGCTTCAAATAAAAAAGCGTTAAACTGAAACAGCACTAAACGAAACAGCGTTAAGCTGCGTCTTACTGTACTTCTTTAACACCCATTGTAAATAATTCTCTTTTTAGAGCATTTTCGAAAAAAAAAATGCTCTATTGTCTCCGTTTTGTCTGTCTGTCTGTCTGTATGTCCGTCATCACCCTAGATCTCAACAACCATAAGTCCTAGACCCATGATGTATACATCATTTTGTAGGTCTTGGCCTGCCATGTGTGCAGCAAAAGGTCATTTTGCGATCTGACCTCTGAGGGCCGAATAAGGGGGCGTATTAAGTACCGTTTTTACTATATAAGCTATATTAACAAAGAAGCACCCTATATTTCAGCAACCATAAGTCTTAGACCCATGATGTATATATCATTTTGTAGTTCTTGGCCTGCCATGTGTGCAGCAAAAGTTCATTTCGCGATCTGACCTGTGAGGGCCGAATAAGGGGGCGTATTACGTACCGTTTTTACTATATAAGCTATATAAACAAAGGAGCGCTCTATATCTCAGCAACCATAAGTCATAGACCCATGATGTATATATCATTTTGTAGGTCTTGGCCTGCCAAGTTTACATCAAAAGTTCATTTTGCGATAGGACCTCTCAGAGCTGAATATAAGAGTTTCTTATATACCGTTTTTGCTTATATTTTAAATATAAATAATAAAAGCTAATCAAAGGGGCGTAATCATTATTTATTTTTGTAACAGTTATTCAATATGATTACTTCCCTCTCTATTTATCGAAAATGTTTTAAAATGTCCTTTGTCCGAAACGGGAAAGACTTAAATTGCTTATTTTCTAAATGTCTTTTTTTTCTTATTTGCTTTTATATTTATAATCTCATGCGTCTTTTATCAAATATTTCAATGAATAATGAAACTTGCTCATATTTAAGACACAATTAACTATTTAGGTCTGTTTTAAACTGAGATGGTTTCTATACATGATCTTTTATATTGTGCAATAATTAACTGTTGGACATAACAAAACTTTTACAGTATACGCCAACATATCAGTAGTTATGATATTGTTGGGGGATCTACTGTAACTCGTGTATTTTGTAATCATAAAAAAGTGGAGAATATGTATGTATCTGGTGGATCAAATTTACTTCTTTTACGTAAAAAAGGAATTTAAAGAAGCCATTCTTCAGTAGTGAGATATTTTCTATTTATGTAATCATATATTGTTATCTTACTTCTTATGTAATCATATATTTTTATCTTACTTCATATGTTATCATATATTGTTATCTTACTTCATATGTAATCATATATTGTTATCTTACTTCATGTGTAATCAGATATTGTTATCTTACTTCATATGTAAGCATATATGGTTATCTCACTTCATATGTAATCATATATTTTTCATCTTACTAGATATTCCTCATCCTAGAGTCCATATTACGTGGTCTGTTTGTGATAAAATATTAAACAAAAATAACTGATCATAGAGTGAACTAATATCAAAATATGAAATTATGAGAAATGTTGGGAATTAATTACCTCTTGAGGTGGGATTTCTCCATTCTCCACCTGTGGAAAAGTGTCTGACACACAAACCAAAGTAGACAACACAACCACAACTATAAACGGCATAACGCTACGAGATTTTACCACGAAATGATTTTCTTAACTTTGGTAAATTCAGTAACAGATTGTGAAGTCTTTTGTCAATTCGTTTCATCTCAACGTCAAATACAATGTGACATAATCTTTTGAAAATCTCCATTCAGCTTGAAAAGAAAATATGAAAGGGGCTTTGAGATTAATTTCATATGAACCAACAGTTTGTACTTAAAACGTCTTCATAGGGGTGGTAAACAAATGTGTCATTCAGTGTTCGATAATTTATCAGTTATAATTTGTCAATGGGGTAAAATTCCAATCTGAAGGCTCAGAAAATAAACAAAATACACCTGATGTTTGTATCAAGGGGGAAAACTTATAAGATTAGCTCTAGGGCGGTTGGCAAACTTTTTGCGTCCCATTATGCACGTTTGACCAGCGAGCCGGAACATGAGCAGAACAAGGAAGTGTTGACAAGTACGTATATAAATTAAATGTAAACTTCATGACATAGCAAAGTCTAGTGCTGTGCCTCTTTCTGAAATGAATGGTATGACGTGACCGTAGTCTGGACTAGCCCATTGATTGGTAAGCCGTCTTATATCTATAAGTGTAAAACCGTATAACAGATGAATCAGAATATTTATGTCTTAAACACATGTGACGAATTTGATTAGGAATGGATTATTTTACTTGTCGTCTTCGTAGGCAATTAGAAAACTTAAGCTGACAGAAAGTCATTTTTCAACAGCTTAGAGATTAGATTCTTTAGCAGCTTAGATAATATAATATTTTCATTTTCTTAAAATTGATTTAACGTGAGTCCATATTTTGACTTCTAAATTTGACTTTGAATTTCGACTTTCTAATGTCGATTTATCATTTCCTCGTGGTTCAATCAACAATGCCCGATTAATGAAAAGAAGCTATTTTTGTGTAACACTAAAAAATAATTTTATAATTGTGTCTTTCTATAGTTCAATTTTATATTTTATTTAAAGAGCTATTCGGTAGGAATGTAAACATATTTGTTACAACACAATATTGTTGAGTCTTATCAAAGACGTTGGCTGATGAAGAAGTTTAAATTAACCCAAAACAGTTATAACGAGGCATATTATATCTAAAAACGTACCATCGATACGTGTTAACAAAATCTAATTTTACTACAAACCGTATCGGTAATATAAGTTAAAACTTTGACCATATCATGCTATGACTAAAACCTCAACGGTGAGCAGGGCCGACATGAAGGTAAGGCAACCACTGTCAGGTGCCCCACAAACTTTCAAAATTGTTTGGAAAAGTGGAGCTGAGAGGCCTCCCAATATCAAAATTTGTCAGGTCCCATAACGCCTAGTTACTGCCCTCTGTTGTTACATTAACTTGCCTTTTTATTGAAATTAAATCGTAATGCTCAAATTGCTGACATGTGGACAGAATACATGTTTTACCAAGGGCAACATCACACAAAGATATATAATGCTCGGGGGCATAATAGCGACTGTCACAACAGCGACCTCAGGATAGCGACTGTATCAAAACAGCGATTGTCATAACAGCGACTAATTCATCAGACAAATGGCAACAGCTGAAAACACACAAACACACCTAATTGTGTGTTACACCCATTTGTGTGTTACGCCCAGTTGTGTGTTACACCCAGTAGTGTGTTACACCCAGTTGTGTGTTACACCCAGTTGTGTGTTACACCCAGTTGTGTGTTACACCCAGTTGTGTGTTACACCCAGGGACAGGCGCCGAGAGCCTACAAGGGCCCCAGGGTTGGACATCATTGCGGGGCGCCCCTTAATAAACAATGAGTCGTGAAAATTGACATGGTCGGGGCGGCCGGGCCCCCTTACAGATGCGGGCCCCCTGGCAACGATCCCCCTGGCCCCCTCTAGGCGTGTCTGGTTACACCCAGTTGTGTGTTACACCTAGTTGTATGTTACACCCAGGTGACAGGGACAGTAGAACAAAAATTCAGCCCCCAAAATATAGTCCCTATGACATGTTTTATAAATTTGTATCTGTCAATGAGTTCATTTCATGTTATAGAATATAGATGGTTAAAAAAATGTTCATTTATTCAAAAGACTCTGTCCGACGTCGCCCGCGGTATACTTCTAGAGTGTTTGATGTTTTACATTTATGTTGTTTTCTACCCACATTACTTGTTCTAATCTTAATAGCTAGACATCTTTTATATCACACCGTCGAAGGGGATAGTCTTCAGTCTCTAAGCCCAGTGAGTAGTGAATGTATCTCACTCTGAAGTTGACAGAAAAGTCGCTATTATGACAGTCGCTTTATAATGCGGTCGCCATTTTGACAGTCGCTGTTATGACAGTCGCCATTCTGATTACGTCGCTCATTTGAAGTCGCTGTTATGACAGTCGCTGTTTTGACAGTCGCTATCCTGCCCGTGCAGCATAAAAATGAACATTATATGTATGAGTGTGTTTTTCTATAACAGGAAATTCATCAATATAAGATGCCAATCACATCAACCCACCCCCATTATATCGATCTACCTATATGCAAACCTACACGTGAATTGTATGTGTTTATTTGATGTTTGTTTGTTTGTTTGTTGAGGACCCCTATGAGGGTATCCTTTGACTTGTATCTAGAAATATGAGGGCCGATTCAGTGATGACCCGTATTTTTATTTGTGTTTCTGCCACACACTCTCTCACCAGTAATTAGACGTACAACACAGGACGATAATCAACAAGATATATTTTATTTATACAAAGGCACCAGTCCGTAACAGGGATCTGGTGGCTGTTAAATCATATAGGAAAGATAATCCAAAATGCAGCAAAGAAAATAATAATCCAATATAAATGAATGAAGTGTAGGGCGTTTCTCTCTCTATTTCTCTCTCTCTCTCTCTCTCTCTCTCTTAATCACATAAATCGACTCTCTTCTCACAGACCACTCGGTCGAATCGATTGGTCTCTACCAGGACCCTCAGTCGAATGTCTCAAAAAAACTATCTTTCGTTACTCACATACTTTCTTATATGTGACCCCCTAGCCAATCAATTATCTACGCTCCTTTCCCTGTCATTCAAAGGGGGTGGAGCCTAGATGGGGGGGGGAGGGTCGTCATACCGGCAAAGGACGAACGTAGCTGAACATCTACCCTTTGTCAGCGTCCGACCAGCAGCCGAGTAGTCAGAGAGAATCCCCAGTGGAATGTAAAATCTTTCTGTGACATTCTTCAGCGTTCGCTCAGTTCGACGGCGCAGGGGCTCTTCATCTCTCTCCGCTGGCTACTGCCGATATGACGCAATTGAGGGGGTGGGGTAGGAAGGGAGGGGGATAGCTACTCTTGGCGGCCATAGGACTCTTTATCTTGTATCACTACGTATAAGGTTTTAGTAGCTAAGCCGCACGAGAAGGCCAGGAGTTGGACTTGGTTGTCAGAGGCTATTTGAGACGCACGCCATTGGGAGCATTTTATTTGTTTGTGGGAGCTTATCCCCGCTACCGACCCCCGGCAGTAACAACCTCGAAACTGACAGGAGAAGGGGCGAAGGCGGTTCACTGGCGCCTCAAAACCAGCCGCTTCGGGCAGATGGGGATCGTCAACCTCGGTTGGTAGCTCATCTAGGAGAAGGAAAACTCTGTTTTCAAACCTCCGCTGCCTAGCGGCATACCTCCTACGAGGATAGGCTAAGGGAGTAAACCCTGAAAAGAAATCCGAAGCTGGAGTCCCCAAGGCGGCCAGACCTTATATTGTCAACGCCAGCAACTCCTGCGGCGCAGCTGAAGCCAAGCCGTATCGACTCAGTCTTTCCCTTGGATCCCTCAGTTGCGCGGAGAGGGGGGACTGCTGCACGGGCAACAGCTATCCCTCCATATTACCCTGCCCAGGCTCTGTAGCTAAACTGGAGAGGATATTCCAGCGTCGTCGCACGATGTCGATACAACACGGAAGGGGACAGTTACCGGTTCTAAGCTCATCCGATTGGCGAAGGAAACGAGCGCCAGGGGTCTCTTTCGACGGTGGGAGAGGTCATCGCGCCTCATTGGACAGCTACCGCCCGCCTCAAGCTGGGCAGCCCCCAGACAGTTGGGTGCTGTCTCGCCATGGCTCACCTGCCCTACTGGGTGCTTGGGGATTAGAGATGCACTTCTCGAAAAGTGGGCCAAAAAACACACGCACCAGGCAAATTCAAGATAAGAACTAGCAAGAAGCATCCAGCTCTTCGATTCGCAAGCTGGAACATCAGGACCATGTGTACCGGACTCACATCTGACCTTCAGCAGATTGATGACGCAAGGAAGACCGCTGTCATCGACAGGGAACTCTCACGACTAAACATCGGCATCGCCGCTCTACAGGAGACCCGGCTGGCTGAAACCGGCACCATCAGAGAAGCTAACTACACATTCTATTGGCAAGGGAAGTCCTCAGACCAACCGAGGCAACACGGTGTTGGCTTCGCGGTGAAAAACACGCTTGTCAGATTCATAGAGCCCCCAACAGACGGCTCTGAGAGATTACTAATCCTCCGACTGTCAACGTCCTCTGGCCCAGCTCACATATTCAGCGTGTATGCTCCAACCCTCTGCTCCACTGCCGAGGAGAAAGATCAATTTTACCATTCCTTAGATGAAGCGCTATTGAAGATTCCTAGCACCGATAGCCTTTATTTCCTTGGTGATTTCAACGCAAGGGTAGGAGCTGACCATGTGGCTTGGCCCACCTGTCTCGAAAGCTTTGGGAGGGGAAAGATAAATGAAAATGGCCAGAGACTGCTTGAGCTCTCGTGCCACCATGGCCTGTGCGTGACCAACACCTTCTTCAGGTGCAAAGAGATACATCAGGTGTCATGGAGGCACCCACGCTCCCGCCACTGGCACCAACTCGACCTCGTCCTCACCAGAAGAGGGAATATCGTCAGTATCCTCCTCACCCGCAGCTACCACAGTGCAGACTGCGACACGGACCACGCCCTCGTGGCAAGCAAGGTGCGCATAACGCCGAAGAAACTGCATCACTCCAAGAAAAACGGTCGCCCACGCATCAATATCAACTGTGCCAGAAATCCCGAAAAAAACCAACAGTTTATCAGCAGTCTGGAAGTTACACTCAGTGAAAGAAAGTTAGCAGTTGACACCATCGACTCTAGGTGGTCGCGTCTGCGTGATGTCGTATATAACTCCGCCATCACCACCTATGGAAAGATAGAGCGGAAAAACGCCGATTGGTACAAGGCCCACTGGGAGGAAATGGAACCCGTTACCGAGGTAAAAAGGAAAGCCCTACTGGCCTACAAGGCCAGGCCCAGTTCCAACACACTAAAAGCCCTACGGACAGCCAGGAGCAAAGCCCAGCAGACCGCCGGCAGATGCGCCAACTCCTACTGGTTGAACCTCTGTAGCAGCATCCAGGCAGCTGCCGATACAGGAAACGCAAGAGGGATGTACGAGGGCATCAAAAAGGCAATAGGCCCAACTCCCTCCAAAACCGCCCCCCTTATATCCGAAACAGGAGAGGTCATCAAGGACCAGGAAAAACAGATGCAGAGGTGGACCGAACACTACCTGGAGCTATACGCAACCCAGAACACTGTGACTGATGCCGCTCTTGGCGCTATCCCAGATCTGCCTGTCATGGAGGAGCTAGACACCACACCCATCGACTGCCTTGCAAACGGAAAGGCACCCGGTAGCGATGGAATCCCACCAGAAGTTCTGAAGAGCGGAAAACCAACACTGCTAAAGCCATTGCACGACCTCCTAAGTCGATGCTGGGAACAGGGCTATATCCCCCAAGACATGAGGGATGCCAAAATTATCACACTATTCAAGAACAAAGGGGACCGGAGCGACTGTAATAACTACCGGGGCATCTCCCTCCTCAGCATCGTCGGCAAAGCTTTCGCCCGCGTCGCTCTAAACCGCCTGCAGGCCCTCGCCTCCCGAGTCTACCCAGAGTCACAGTGTGGCTTCAGGGCTGGCCGATCAACAGTGGACATGATCTTCTCACTACGTCAACTTCAAGAGAAGTGTCAGGAACAGCAGGTGCCACTCTACATCGCTTTCGTCGACCTCACAAAGGCGTTTGATATAGTAAGTCGAAGTGGACTCTTCAGCTTGCTGCAAAAGATTGGCTGCCCCCCACACCTGCTTGCAGTGGTCATGTCCTTCCACGACAACATGCATAGCACGGTTTGCTACAACGGCGCAATCTCCGAGGCCTTCCCAGTCAGCAGCGGAGTAAAACAGGGCTGCGTCCTTGCACCTACACTCTTCGGCATTTTCTTTTCCATGCTCCTCCAATACGCCTTCAAGGATTGCATCGAGGGTGTTTACATCCATACAAGGTCCGATTGCAAGCTTTATAACATAGCCCGCCTCCGTGCAAAGACCAAAGTCACAAAGGTCCTAATTCGCGAGCTGCTCTTTGCTAATGACGCAGCCTTGACATCACACACTGAAGACGGACTGCAGCAGCTTGTCACCCGCCTCTCCCATGCATGCAAGGAGTTTGGACTGACTATCAGCCTGAAAAGACGAATGTCATGGCACAGGGTACAGATACACCCCCAAGCATTGACATCGATGGGCACACCCTAGAGGTCGTCGAGAACTTCACTTACCTCGGGTCCACCATCTCCAGCTCGCTATCCATAGACCCGGAGATCGATTGCAGAATCGCTAGGGCAGCCACAGTCATGGCGAGACTAAAGCAACGTGTGTGGGAAAACCCCAGCCTCACCGAAAATACCAGATTGCGCGTCTACCAGGCCTGCATACTTAGTACCCTCCTCTATGGATGCGAGACGTGGACCACTTACGCGAGGCACGAAAGAAAGCTAAACAATTTCCACATGAGGTGCCTGCGACGTATACTGCAGATAAAGTGGCAAGACAAGATCCCCAACACTGGGGTGCTGGAGAGGGCCAACATGAGCAGCTTGTTTGCAGTTCTCAGCGGGAGACGCCTCAGATGGCTCGGTCATGTCAAAAGAATGGACGCAGGCCGCATCCAGAAAGACCTACTCTATGGCGAGTTAGTTACCGGCCAGAGGAAAACAGGGCGACCTAAAATGCGCTACAAAGACACCTGCAAAAAGGATATGAAAGAGTGCTCCATTAACCCCAACTCCTGGGAGAGCCAAGCAGCCGACCGCCAGTCATGGAGGCTCGCTGTCCGGCAGGGTTCATTGCGCGCAGAGGCTGAGCGACAGGATAATGCTGCCCTGAAGAGAACAAGACGGAAGCGGAAAAAAGAACAGCTACAACAAAAACTACAACAACCAACTATCTTCAAGTGTGACAAGTTCGGCAGGGATTGTCACTCCCGAGTCGGACTGCACAGCCATTCCCGGCGGTGTTTTGTAGACTCATCTTAGCTACACCATCGTCTCTCGAGACGGACGGATGCCGACGACGACGACGTATAAGGTTAAGAACGGGCAGTGAATATGACATAATTTCTAATATAGGCTATATAAGAAAAAACGGAGCCTTCAGAAACGCTGTTGCATAGCCCTTAATAGGCAAGAAAGAAATGAATCAACCCAATTTTATATTAGGAGGATAGCTACTCTTGGGGTCCCTAGGGCCCTTTATCTTGTACCACTACGTATAAGGTGTAGGATGGGGCCCTGAAAATGACTTACTTATTAATATGGCTTATATTGTAAAAAAACGGTACCCTTACAAACATGGGGCAAGACAAAAAATTATTTAAACCAAATTTATGTAAGGGGGATAGATATCATTGACGCTTGATGGGCTTTTTATTTTCTGTCACTACGTTTGATGTGTAGAAAGGGATCACTTCAAATGACATAACTACATAATTGTTTAAATATTAGACTAGAAAAAGACAGTGCCTTAATAACTATTCAACTCCCAAATGATTAAAGAAAATTGAAACAAATTAAATATATGTTAAGGGTAAAGAAGACAAGTAAAACTTTATTATGTAAATATTGTAGTTTTCACTAATTCCGCAAATAATAGTGGAGAACTCATCTTGGTGTTTAAATTGATTTCGAAACACAAACTCTTGTAAATATGAATCAAAGAGAGCCTCGCTTGTCCCAAATTGACTCCTTAATTTTCGTTTTGCCCTTATCCACAGATTTTTGATATTTTGAGTATGGACTTCAGGGTCATGGGGGTCAACAAAATTTTGTTCATATATAATTACAGAGTGTGAATAAACTCCGCCACCAGGTCTCTATATCCCTCTATACGCGGCCCACCCATCGGATATGATATGGGTGCCTGGCATTACATGTTGCAATATCAGGGCTTCTAAGGTTTCTGTCCTTCTATCGGGAACCTCAACTAAAAAGCATTTCCCTGTTTCCCTTTCTACGCCACCAAATACACAATGGCCTTCCCTACAGCTATCCCTGTGGTATTTACGATGAAAGTACTTTGATTCATCTATTTCCACAACAATAGGCTCAAAGTTTTCATTTACCCCACCAATTTCTATCGGCCGGCGGTTCATACAAGTGGACATTTCCTTCCTCAGAAAGTTAAACCAGTCGACCAAAGTGTTCTCATTGAGTATGTTCGTTTCGCGTTTGGTGGATTTTTGGGAAAAGTTGAATGCAAAGCAATAAATAATCTGAGTTATTGCTTTGAGAGACAAATGGCTTCTCGTAAAAAAAGAATTAAATCTGATGCTCTTTTTTAAGTGACATGTCGGACAAACCCAGCGAAACCCATCGATACCGGTATTATGATTTCCAAGATAACATAACACATTGCACGTGGTGCACTGCATATTATTTCTCAATACACGCCTAACAGCTAACCACTGAATAGACGATTCTTGGTTATGCATTTCTCTTTCTAAACCAGATAAATTCCAAATTTCTTGTAAAATGGCTGCATGGTCCATAATATTTTGAGAATCTACTATATTGAAACGAAGATTTCTAGGTATACCTGCCATTAGAAAGTTAAATTCGACACTGCAATAAATCTTGTTTTATGTCAAATAAATGAGTAAACTTCAATTAAGTTCTGATCACTCGTGTTGTGATAACAAGTTGCAATGTACTAAAAAGATTTACTTAAATCTTAATTGGAATTGTATTGAAAAAAAAATTGTTAAGGTTGAAATTACAAAAGATTTTTTTTATATCGGGTAGTCAATCTATCAAAGAAAAAAAAACAAGGATGAGGTAAAATGAATTAAGAACACAGTGGAAGTGTACTTATCTAAATTAGCAGCTATAACAAGGAAATTCAATAACAAAGCAATCACTATTTCCAAGATGAAGAATGAAAATCCAAACAAAATCAAACTCTCTCTCTTCAAATTAGTATGAACTACTGAAGTGAAACTTTACATACTGCTTATATTTGTAACAAAGTTTTTAACTGATCTATCATGGAATGTTCCAGATGTCACAATGATGTCACGTTGCATAATTTTATGTAAAAGGTCCCAAGACCTAGCCCCCACCCCTTGCCTTATTTCACCTGTTACTCACAGAAAAAGGGGGGAGGGGTATTGGATTAAACAGGTTATTCGAAACGTTTAACGAAAATATTCCCACTTAGTCTTTGTTCCTCCTATTCAGACGCTATCTCCTCTGCCCAGGCAGTTGGACCACTCGAGCGCTGGTCAACAGATCTAAGAACTTTCACATCAAAACGTGAAATTCCTGTTAAGATACCGACCGACAACAAACGAATTGCTATACTCAAAAGAAATCTTACTTCGTCTAGCTTATCTGAAGTCCAGTCCACCACCACCCCTTCTCCATTTCACACTCACCTCCCAAAAAGGCGGGCTAGCTGACCATGAGTGATTAGCGATGACACTTGTACCAGTATGGATGAAAGGTGATAGAGATGGCATTCGTCCAATAGGCTCATACTTCATACTGAGGTGGTCGTAACAGACAGGCCAATGAAGGTGAAACTGATGGGAGGCTAATATAATAGGTTTGATTAATTTTGGTCATGCCCTCTGAGGGCTGGGCAACAGCGTTTCTGAAGGATCCGTTTTTTCTTATATAGCCTGTATAGAAATTACGTCATTTTCAGGGCCCCGTTCTACACCTTATACGTAGCTATACAAGATAAACGGCCCTAGGGACCCCAAGAGTAGCTATCCCCCTAACATAAATTTGGTTTAAATAATTTTGGTCACGCCTTTTGAGGGCTAAGCATCAGTGTTTGTAAGGGTACCGTTTTTTCACTATATAAGCTATATTAATAAGTATGTCATTTTCTGGGCCCCATTCTACACCTAAGATATAGTGATAAAAAATAAATGGCCCATTGGGGCATCAAGGGCGTCTATCCCACTAACATATAATGTGTTTAATCATTTTCTTCATGCCCTATGGGAGTCAGGCTTTACTGCTTCTCATGGTACTGTTTTTCCTATATAATCCTTTGTTAAGTATGCCCCATTAGTTTCTTCATTGTAAAATGCTAAATTGGCAGCAACATCACTGGAATTCGGTCGTGTTTTTTAAAATTGTTAAACAGAAAATATACGGAACGAAAGAAAATAGTAAAGAAAAGTGTTATAAGTTGCAATTTTTTTGCGATAAAGTAATAAAAATATATTGATGTGAAATCCTTAATACTATGATTTGGGAATGTTTTTTAAGGTAAAGTATCAATAATATTATCAAAAAAATTTCTGCGCCTAAAATAGGAGATTACCAAAAAATTGACTTGCACACCACATTTTGAGTGTAGCAGGCGTAGCTGTACTAGAGAGCTGCACGGGAGTCAAAATCACATGGACCTTGACATCTGCTGACCTGCGTACACAATAGAGAGCTGCACGAGATAGGGATTCGCGGGAGTCCCGCGGAATCCGCGGGACTCCCGCGGGATTGGAAATAAATTTATCGGGCGTTCCATGGGGTTGGTTTTGTTTTTGCGAGAGTCCCGTGGGTTTGGGTTTTGTTTGAGTTGAGACTCTCACAGACTTCTGATGAATCAATCAAATCGCACGGATGATCTTGGGATGATGTGTAATCTATGATAAACACCTAGTTCAAGGCCTTTCCTTGACATTCTTGGTATTTAGGTCAAAACGCTAGAGTAGATTAGGAGACAGAGACTATCCCCTTCGACGTTTTAATATAATAGAGTTAGGAGTAATACCAATAAGGGTGACAAGGTGAAAGCCGACTTAGGACAAGGTGGGGAAACAATAGAATAGTAGACAGCAAAGGTGTGAAGACCGAGAGGCGACGTCAGACAGGCTAGTAGGGTTAACAATGACGACCAGGTGACGCTCCTTAGAAAGATTAGATAGTTAGGAAAATACTGAAGGGATTGTGACGTACCTAGGGTAATTAGGGCACGGACGTTGGGGTATGAATAGGGGCTGGATTCGGACATTAGTTAATTAAGAGAAGTTAGGAGAAATTAGTAGTTATGATGAGTTTTAGAGATCTCTAGTTAGTTGAGGCAGAGTGAATTATTGAAGTGTATTCATTTATGGACTTTTGTATTCTGATGAATTTCTGATGTACATTTATGTTAATAAATCGTTGTACTAACAACCCTCGAGTTTGATTGGTTTTTGAGTTGTGACAAAGGAGCGAGCAAATAAGAGTGAAACAGACAGACATACTTCTCTCACTCTCTTTTTAATTTTCAAATAATGGATAATAAAGCAAACATTCAAAAGATAATTTACGCAAAAAGCGAGCGTATTCAGTTTTACGTAAATAAAGATGGTAAGAGCAATATTTGGGAAAGTTTCATTCGTTTGCTCTTGGTTGGTGAGGATGTGCCATTCGCAGTATGTACAAGATGCGATACCATTATAACTAGGAAGGCACACGATGGTACGAATGGTCTGTGGAAGCATCTCGAGTTTTGTGAAAACAGATCACCATTTCCAAAAATTACATCAATGACTAGCTTCATTCCATGTCAAGAGAAGATTGTTAAACAGGTTCCAGTTCGGGTTAAAACAGAAATCACAAACACCATTGTTTCAATGTGCGCTAAAGACATCAGGTCCTTTCATTTGTCGAAGGCTCTGGTTTCCAAGAATCGGCTGCAAAGTTGATGAACATTCGTGCAAAATATGGGAATGTTCCTGTTAATGAGATTTTGCCTTATGTCACAACTGTTTTAGGCATTTGGGTAATGTTGTGGAGAAAGAAAAAAATCTCCAGAAAGTGTTAATGACCTCTTATTTTTACAAGAACTTAAACTGTAGAACTGTTTATTTTACTTATTATCTTAAATGTTTTTCATGTATGTTTATAGAGAGGATTTCTTCAAAAAAATCTTAAAAACCATTTTTTATGAGTTATAAGAATATTTTTTGACGGGAGCGGGTGGGGTTGGGAAAAATTTTCGCGGGAGCGGGTGGGACTTGTTTTGAAAACGCGGGAGTGGGTGGGACTGGGTGTGATTTTGACTCCCGTGCAGCTCTCTAGTACACAGTAGAAAGCAACGTATAAAATTGCCCGTGGCTAAACACAGGTTGCGGTAGGTAGATACCGACCTTATCCAGTGTCTGGCCCTAAGATTTTTTTATGGTCATTGCGAAAGCTAACTTGATGGAATGTTCTTTTCTCGAGGCATAGCTGTCTTGAGCCAATGTCTGTAAATATGTTCAGTGGAAGACGAAATAGTAAAGCAATCCGAACGTAACATTGACGATGAGTACAGGCGTAGGAGAACGGTGTCGTACTGTCATAGATGGGTTCACTCTAGACATTATAAAATAAAGGTAGACGTGGTCGACGGTCAAAATTGTTTTTATTGATGAACATAATAGAATGAAAGGAATACAAATGAATATATCTATAATCCAGTGAAGTAATATAAATTAGGCCAACACACTAAACTTTAAGTTCAAATATCCAGACTCTGAATTCACAACATATTATCCCCATATGAAAATATCACACTCCACCTTAGAAGTAAAGGTAGGTCCTCTCACCTCGAGAGACCTGTGTACACTGCCACAATTTCTCATTCTTCCCCTTTCTCCACCTGGACATTCACTCACTTCAATCTCACTATTTATTTCACAAACACACTGAGTTCATGCACAGCTCAGTCACACACACAACACACAAAACACATCCATGACATCTCCCCCCTCTCTTCAAAAAAATGTTATACATTTTTTTTTTAGTTACATACATAACTAAAACATGATTACTAATAATATTCAATAGTCTCCATAAGATAAAAAATTAGCAAATTCATCCAAGTATGTTTACATAGTCAATAGAATGATAAAGTGTCACAAGCAATATCTACAAATTTCAAACAACAATTGTCAACATAGAGACTCAAGAAAAAAAAAACATTTTGATTATCATATAAAATAATCCGAAAGTCTTTTATTCAGAACTCGTTCCCAACAATTAAGAGTCTCGACAACATATCAGGAATATGGTTGTCCTGTCCTTTTATGTTGACAATTTTAAATTTGTAATCAGGCAAAGGAAGTTTCCATCTTACTATTCTGGAATTATTTATTTTGTCTGTCATTTGCAGGAGGGGTTTGTGATCAACATGAATCACGAACTCATTCCCCTGAAGATATTTTTGCAACTTCAAGACACTCCATGTTATTGCCAAAGCCTCTAGTTCAATAACAGAGTAATTCAACTCAGCTTTACTCAGCTTCCTGCTAACAAACTTTATAGGTCTTGGAATGGAATGCTCTAATTATTGTAATGCACCCCCGATACCTTTTGTACTAGCATCAGTCGCCACTATCAGCTTTTTATTGAAATCTATAGTTGAAAGTACAACGTTATTGCTAAAGTTTGCCTTTATAATGTCCAGATTATTTTGTTGGGCATAGTCTCTGTTAGAGATACCAATGGCTCTACCAGTTGAGTGAAGTTTGGGAAAAAATTTCTGTAGAAATTGCATAATCCAAGCAAACTTCGAACGTGTTTTTTTGTATGTGGTATTTCAATGTGCAAAATCTTTTGCATTATTTTAGAAGTTGGTCTGAAGGATTTGTTTGAGATTTGATATCCCAAAAAGTCTAGTTTATAATATCCTATTTTGATTTTTTTCTGGAGCTATATGTAGACCATTGTCTTTGAGAATAATGAATAAGGTTCTTAAAACACTTATATGCTCCTCCCAGGTTTCAGTGTGAACACAAATGCCATCAACATAGTGTGTGACATTGTTTATATCTTGTAACAACTTGATCATCATTTTGGAAAAGGTGGCTGTGGCATTGACTAAGCCAAATGGCATTCTCGTCCATTCTTAAAAACCATTGTGAGTCCTGAAGGCTGTTAAATGTATGCTTTCTTCTTCCATGGGGATCTGCCAAAATCCTCTCACTAAGTCAAAGTGAGAATATATTTTTGATTGAGATATTTTGAGTACTAGATCCTCAGTATTCGGCAGTGGTTGTCTATCAATAATAGTTAATTCATTTAATTTTCTGTAATCGCAGCATATTCTCAATTTTCCATCTTTCTTTTTTACAATGACCATAGATGACACATAACTGGAGCTAGAAGGTCTAATTAGTCCTTTAGTCAACATATGTTTTATTTCATCATCAATGTGTTTCCTGTATTTAAACGGAACATCATATAGAACAGGTTTGAACATTTCATTTGACATTAATCTGATTTTGTGCTCAATAATATTGGTACAACCAGGTTCATTAGATATTATCTGTGTATACTCATTCAACAAATCTATCAATTTTGATTTAATAGATTCTGGAAGTTCATTGTTTATATGTATTTTGGATGAATCAAAGTTGGCTTCATGATTCAATGTGGGAATTGATTTCTCATCTTGTTCATCCACACTGATAATGGCGAATAAGTGATTTAGTGAATGTTCATCGTCAATGAAGTTGAGGTTATTATGTGTATTTATTTCTGGGCTGAGTATGTTGATGTTTTCATCATTAACAGCAACATTGGCTACTTGGAGAGATGACTTATCTGGAATTTCATCATTTGTTGGTTGCAGTACTTTTCTTAGATTAATTAATTAATATCAGGGAATCTGGGAGTCATTTATATTGATTTACAACAGTTTATAGTAATTTACAGCGATTGATTTATAACGATTTATATTGAATTAAAAATTGACTTTAATCATGATTTATTTTGATTCATTGTGATTTATATTGGGCGTCCATCGCGCTCCACTCGCTGCCCAGCTGAAGCTCTACCGATAGCCAATTACTTTTAACATGTGTTATGATTGAAACATCTTTCCAGCTAGCCATAGGGAGACAGCTAATATGACGATATAGTATACGGACCATTACCCTGATTCCTGGTGTATTTTGTGAGCGAGGGTAGTTTTCATATTGTGTGGTGTATTGCGTTGTATTTTAGGATGTTCATGACAAAAAAAGCCAAATGTTATTTTTTATTACAGTATTTCATACATTTCTTTTTTATTTCTGTTAATTTCGTATTCTGTTCATGGCAATAAAGGCCATTTGTTCTTTTCTATTGCAGGATTTCGTATATTTCTTTGTTATCCCTTCTGCATCTCATCATACACAGTTACAATACACGGTTACAACGCACACCGCACGAAATGAAAACTACCTGAGGAAGGGACACACACGGGTTAGACGATTATGTATCTAAGGATGTAAGTAGCTAATAGACTCATCGCTGTGCCGGTCATAAACTGTTTACAGTCGGGTAGCTAATAGACTCGTCGCTGTGCCTGTCATAAACTGTTTACAGTCGGGTAGCTAATAGACTCGTCGCTGTGCCTGTCATAAACTGTTTACAGTCGGGTAGCTAATAGACTCGTCGCTGTGCCTGTCATAAACTGTTTACAGTCGGGTAGCTAATAGACTCGTTGCTGTGCTCAGGCCCGTAGCCAGGAATATTGGATTGGGGGGGGGGCCGAAGACATTTTCGTTGGGGCGAAGAAATTTTTTTCGGGGGGGGGGTGCCAAAGAAATGATCGGGGCGGATCTAGACAACTTTGACGGGGGGGGGGGCAAAACTGTTTTCATTGTTGAAAATTGGTCTTAGAACAAAAAATTTTTCGATAATTTAATGATGTATTACCTAAACTTGCGATAACGGGGGGGCATGGGCCCCCGGCCCCTCCCCCTAAATCCGTCCCTGGTGGGGTAGAAGAAATGTTCGGGGGGGGGGGCGAAAATGTAGGCGCGAAGCGCCGAAAGCTTGCGAACGGAGAGGATGGGTTTGGGGAGGGGATCTCAGTGAGATACTGATTTATATTATTATACTGTTTGTTTAACGTACAACCCGGGAACGACAAAGATGCATGAAAAATTTAAGCAATCTAAACCAAAAAAAAAATAGGGGTGCCGCGACATACTGATTGGCGTTCCAAGGGGGCCGTGACTTCAAAAAGTTTGAGAAGCACTGGTTTTGTACATTGTCGTCGGAAGAAACCTACTTTGAGCTGTGATGTTTGTAAAATATAATAATTATTATTACAAGACCTAAAGATACAGTCGTTTTATAGCTTCAAATACTCACCAAGCCGTGCCCGAAAGCTGTTTTTATTTCTAATCGTTAGACTTAGCTATTTGTGTGATATTTCTTATAAAATATTGAAAACAAAGAATAGATCTATCAACAACAACAGTCGCAATTATTCAATTTAAAATAAAATTAATTCTGCTAACAAGTAAATTTGCAAATTAAATAACGTCACTCAGATATCACGGAGTTTGTATTTTATTATTTTATTATACATATGTATAAAAATGAAGTCAGAAGCCAATGTTATTTTATTAACTTATTTAAGTTGCTAGTTGTCCTCAGAAGATATCAATATTTAAAACTATTACAAGGTTGCGAACAGGCCCATCGACAGAAATTTTGGGCCCCTGGGCTGATATTAATATTTTAAAAAGTTGATTGGCCAGCTCAGTCCGGGTCCCTAAAACTCGCCGGGCCCTGGGCATTGGCCCCCTACCCCCCCACTCGTCGGCACTTGTTGCGAACTTATATTATTATACGTTTCAAATTTGCAAACTTCGTGGTTTAGCCAGCCCGTAGCCAAGAGGGGCACTGGGGGGCCGTGCCTCCCCTAGGTGTGGAGTGCCCCCCCCACTTAAAAAAGAAGAAAAAGAGGAAAAAATAAAGAAAAAGTAAAGGTGCCCCCTTGCTGGGTATCGGTGCCTCCCTGCTTACTTTGACCTGGCTACGGGCCTGGGTTTAACACTGAATTTACCTAAAAATGCTTCAGCATTCAGATTGTCTGTTAAATCTTTTTCAAATGCAAGCAGGAAAAGATTGCTTAGACGCTTTTGTAACATTGATCTGCGATATGGGGTGAGCATTCGTGTGAGGGTTGAGAAACTGCTCTCACACACGGCTGTTGAAGCACCAAATGCCAATGCTGCCCTAAATACCCAGAAGTGAACTTCAATAAGATTTAACCTTTTATGCCCAAATATTAGATAAGCTAGATATGTAAGTATATATAAATAACCTGAATGATTGCCAAAATATAAACTTTTAAGTTTTTATTATTATTGATTTATTAAACAAAATGATTGATGTTTTAAAGCCGTTATTATTAAAATTTTGTCAAAAAACTCAAATCATGCACGGGGGGGGGCTCAGGTCATGCACGGGGGGGGGCTCAGCCCCCTAGCCCCCCTCTGGCTACGGGCCTGGCTGTGCTGGTCATTAACTTGTTTACAGTCGGGTAGGTAATAGACTCGTTGCTGTGCTGGTCATTAACATGTTTACAGTCAGGTAGCTAATAGACTCGGTGGGTAATTAACATGTTTACAGTCGGGTAGCTAATAGACTCATCGCTGTGCTGGACATAGACTTGAGTGAAATACAACAGGATGAAACAATTCTTTTTTAGGCTATACTTAGACATGAAGACACAATCAAGCTAAATTCTTTAATTTTGATATTCCAGTGACTATAAATTCACGAAATAAAAATTATGTTGTTATATGTTTTGTTAATATTCAGGGTCGGATTTACAACTTAGATGCCCTAGGCCAACTAAAATATGAGGCCCCGTTTTGAAAAATAAAAAATATTGCCAAGTTGTTGTTTTTTCTTAAATAATGTATACTGCTCAACGGTTTGGGGCCAGTTATTTCAAGGGGCCGTAGACCATGGCCTACCCGTAAATCCGACTCTGTGTATATTGGTATGTAACGAAACAGCTTAGCAAAATAATATATTTTTTTCTGAATTATAACTATTTTAATGTTTATAAATAAAAAAAAGTAAAGAAAAAAAGTTAATTCCCCAATTCAAACATATTACGATTGATTATTTTATAGGCGTTATTTTTTCTTAAAGAGTTAACAGCACAAGTTGTAGGTTTAGCTTAATGTGCAACAGTATCCAGTTCTGATGTAACCACTGCTGGTGTCACAGTAACACACTTCACCATTGTCTCTCACATAGGTGTCACCAAACATAACTGTCTTACCATCAATTTCACAACTCTGTTCTGTAATAAACATATATAAGAATATAAGAATATTTAAACAAAAAAGACGGGAGTAATACATCACAACATCTTTAATAGGATAAGTTTATTATTTGGTAATACTTAGACACAGCGACCAAATGATTTAATTTTGATATTACATTCCTTAATTACCAATTCATGAATCAATATTATTGTTATGTAATGAAAATAATTCTTTATAAATGATAAAAGGAATTGTTTTTCTAAATAGGCTTAATAACAATTTTTATTTTGTATCATTTAACTTAAAATTAGAAACAAAAATCATTAGTCAATTAAAACATTTTACGACTTTTATTATATGTTTATAGCTCAAGATGCAGGTGTAATTTCCAGTTCTGTTGGTTCAGGGGCAATAGTTTCCTCATACACTAGAGTGGGTGTGGTTGTGGGCGTTGGTCGAGCTAAACATATTGGCTGGATAGGTCCCCAGGAATCACAGTAACATACTTCACCACTGTCTATCTATCTATCTATCTATCTATCTATCTATCTATCTATCTATCTATCTATCTATCTATCTATCTATCTATCTATCTATCTATCTATCTATCTATCTATCTATCTATCTATCTATCTATCTATCTATCTATCTATCTATCTATCTATCTATCTATCTATTTGGATCATCTACCCATATGTCTTTTTTTCTATCTAAATGTTTACCTGTCGGTATGTCTTTTTATAAGTCTGTCTGCCTGTCTCTTGTTCAGTCAGTCTCTCTCTATATCTATATGTCTTTCTATCCATCCATCTTGAAATGTCTATTATGTACCGATCTATCTTTTATATATTGACCTATTATCTATCAGTCTATCTTTCAAAATCAATATATTCTTTTCCATCTCCAAATTAAGTTTAGAAATAGACAAATTACCCTTTGGACATACTGGACAGCATGCTCCAGGAATTACTTCAGGATTATCACAAGGTGGCCTCATACAGTCTCTCCTGTTACACACCCATTGGTTGTTTTCACAGACACACGGAGCACAAGGATCGTCCACTGGCTTTGGTTGATCCTGTCGAAAGTATTTCACGAATGTATTGCTGTATTTGTGTAAACTCATGTGTGTCCAGATCAAGTATTAACATTTTAAGTGATCAGAACCGTTTCTTGCCTACTTGTCTCCCGGGTGCTAACTGTACTTTGTGATTACAATGACATTCAAGTAGTTAAAAAACCAGACAATCAAAATTAACATACTTTCCTTGAGTTTTAATATTGCTGACTTGTTCATAATTTTATATAGCTTGTCCGTCAAAGATTTAAATCTTGAGATGGATTGGTAATTGTCATATTCCTTAAGATTACGCATTGTTTAATTATTGTGTTATTTCCTTATTTGGTATTGTTATATCCCTTGTGACCACACATTGTTTAATTACTGTGTTATTTCCCTATTTGGTATCTTACGTGCTTGTGACCTGACTTTAGTAAGGTCAAGCATGTATTAATATGAATGATGAAATAGTGTCATTCACCCACGCAATAACCATCTTGGGTTTGGCGCGAATCGCCCACGCATTAGACCTCTGTGGTCTTGGCGGGGAAAATGACGTAATATGCTGGGGGGGGTGAACTACCTATAAGTAGGGGAAGAGATAACGGTCGAGAGGAGACTTATGAGAGACTGCGTGACACGTGGACTAGGTGGGCAGTGCAGTGAAGAATAATGTCTGTTAGAAGGTCGTGTAGTAAGCTATAAGTTTATACAAAGTAGCTACCTTTAATCAATTGCCACATCTTCTCATCGAATAATAGCATCTCTATTTTTTATGGTGGAAGCTAAAAGCGAAAAGCAGAAATAACGTAATACATCTTCAATAGGATTAGCAGCGGTAAAACACACCTCAGTGTTATTATAAAGGATTTCGTTCTTTTTATTTGTGCATTCCTCTATTGGATTATCATCGTGAAAGACACCAGATAACACTTGTATTTTTTATGGCACCGAAAAATGTAAAGAGAAGGAAGCAGTGATTTATTTCATTGTGTTTGTCATTACACTGATTTGATACTGTAAAGTGATAGCAGCTACTTAATAAGTTTACAAAGATACTGAGACATATGCTACAAAGAAAAATTTCAAAGAAATTGGAGAATTTTCTGAATCTTAACGGTAAGAAAAACATTTTATTCTTGATATATTTCTCTTGATATTTTGGATTTGAGCCTCGTTATATTACTATTTGACATTGAAACGTTTTCATTTGTGGCCCTGAGCTAAAAGCACAAGTAAGCCCACAATTAGTTGTCTCATACTGCAAATGTATTCAAGTCTATTATAAGTTTAACGAGATCATTCTGAAGAAACTCTGTATAGGTTTTTGTTGAACTGCACTTAATTAAAGCAAAGAAAATAATTTCATCTAAGCGTTTATACTTCTGAACATAACAATGGCTAGTACCAAAATTGAAACCCGAGAAGAAGAAAAATGGAGACAATACAAAATTAGAGCACAAGAAATAGGTCTCAAAGGTAAAGAATTTTCGGAATATATAGACAAAGAGGAAACTGAGGATAAAGAAAGAGATGAGAAAATAAAAGGAAGAGAATTTAAAAGTATCTATGAAGAAAGAGAATTAAAAAGAGATTATGAAGAAAGAGAATTAAAAAGAAATCATGAATTAGAACTAGCAAGAATAGCTGCTACTAAAGATAATAAAACAACTGTAATAAAAGAATCAAAAGGAAATTACTCGACTCAATTAAAAATGCAACCTCTCAATGGTTAAACCGAAGTTATTGACATATGTTTACAATTCTTCGAACAACAATGTCAGCTACGAAAACTTCAAATCAGTGACTGGATACAAAGACAAAGAAATGAAGATGTAGAAATTTGTTGTGTCTGCATCGATAAAAAGAGAACTTTCATTAATGACAACTGCATACATGATAAACAACAAAGATTATTATTAGCGCAAAATTAGAATGGAACAGAAGAAATATGTTGCTTCATACAACGCTTGGAAGACAATATAGACAAATCAACCACTGAAGAAGAAAAGATCATGCTTCTTAGAAACAAGCTGGTTGTACACAAGAAAGCCAATACAATAGCTACTCAGTACTCAAACTGTTATGGTAACATGAACGCAAATTTCTGCAATGAAATGGAAAATGTAAAAGATCACAAAGATCAAGTTATAGCTGTGATGACTAGGCAACAAACAAGACATAAAATACGATTTAAGAAAAAAATATTCAAACAGAACAATCATATACCGGATCTGTTGTCTAGAATGATATATGAGACATCTACAAACATTTAATGAATATGGGTTCAATACTTAAAAACTCAAATGTAAATGGAGATATTTTTTTTACTGTCGCCGTCGTTATTGAGATGTTCAACGATTTTATCACACACAGACGTACGTTGATTGAATTGTTGTTGTTTGAGCTGACGTCACAAAACTGTTTTTATCAACGCAAGTTATCGTTGTATTTACTGCTAGGAAGCAGCCAGTTACTGCTGTAAGTACACTTTGCTCATTTTTTTTCGTCGTATCTAATGGCAACAGCTTATCATTGCTGTGAGTACACTTTGCTCAATTTTTCGTCGTATCTAATGGCAACGGCTTATCATTGCTGTGAGCACACTTTGCTCAATTTTTCGTCGTATCTAATGGCAACGGCTTATCATTGCTGTGAGCACACTTTGCTCAATTTTTCGTCGTATCTAATGGAGCAACTTATTGTTACTGTGAGCATTCGTTGCTCATATTGTCAGCCTGTAAAAATCACGTTGCTGTGTGCTGTACTATTGAGATTTTGGAAAAAAATATAACCATAACTATTTGGTTGTTGTGTGTAGTAGAAACGTGACTACTGTGAACAAAATTTTGCCATGGACATTTATCAGTGTAGAGACCATTTTGTGTAGAGACTATTATGTGTAGAGACAGTTATTGATTCATTTTTGTGATTAACTTTTCTAATTTACGTCATTGAAACAAGACATAGTGTAGTAAGAAACATTTTACACATATCTATCGTTGTCCTGATGTTGATGAGATGATGGACTACATATTTACTCAAGGAGAACCATACTTTTTATTCAAGTATAGTTACACATATGTTTAATATTATTATTCGCATCTGTCTAGAGATGTAATTGTATTCATATTTTGTTTTTTAGATTAACTTGTGTTACATTTCGTTTTTCATTGAAAAGATGGAGAAATAATTAATAATGATATGTCATAATGATGTGATTATGGCAAGTAAGTAATTTTAAATGATTTTTTTTTAAATTGTTGATATTGCTAAAATTTCATTAGGTAATGACACTTTTTTGGGGGTGTGATTACGCATTGTTTAATTATTGTGTTATTTCCTTATTTGGTATTGTTCTATCTCTTTTGACCACACATTGTTTAATTACTGTGTTATTTCCCTATTTGGTATCTTACGTGCTTGTGACCTGACTTTAGTAAGGTCAAGCATGTATTGATATGAATGATGAAATAGTGTAGAACAACTAGTGTCGGAGGTAGAACAAGTAAAGTAGGAAGTAGAACAAGTAAAGTGAAGGTGGTAAAACAAGTAGAGTAGGTGGTAGAACAAGTAGTGTAGGAGGTAGAACAAGTAGAGTAGGAGGTAGAACAAATAGAGTAGGAGGTAGAACAAGTAGAGTAGGAGGTATAACAGGTAGACAGTAGGTGGTAAAATAAGTAGAGTAGAAGGTAGAACAAGTAGTTTGCAGGTTGTAGATCAATAAGAGTAGAATGTAGAACAAGTACAGTAGGAGGTATAACCATTAGAGTAGGAGGTAGAACAAGTAGAGTAGGGGGTAGAACAAGTAGAGTAGGGGGTAGAGATGTAGATTGTAGGTTGTAAAGCAAGCAGAGTTTGTGGTAGAACAAGTAGAGTAGAAGGTAGAACAAGAATAATAGGAGGTAGAACAAGCAGAGTAGGAGGTATAACAAGAAGACTAGGAGGTAAAACAAGTCATGTAGGAGGTAAAACAATTAAAGTAGGAGGTGGAACAAATAGAGTAGGAGGTAAAACCAGTAGAGTAGGAACAGTAGAGTGGGAGAAAGAACAAGTAGAGTAGCAGGTAGATCAAGTAGAGTAGGAAAAAGAACAAGTTGGCTAGGAAGTTGAAAAAGTAGAGTGTAGGTGATAGATCCAGTAGAGTGTAGGTTGTAGAACAAATAGAGTGCAGGAAGTAGAAAAAGTAGTGTAGGAGGTAGAACAAGAAGAGTAGGAGTTAGAACCAGTAATGTAGGAGGTATAACAAGTAAAGTAGGACGTAGAACACACATTAGAGTAGGAGGTAGAACAAGTAGAGTAGGAGGTAGAACAAGTGGAGTATGAGGTATAACAAGTGGAGTGTAGGTTGTAGATCAAGCATAGTGATGAAGTTGAATAGGAGGTAGAACATGTAGCAAAGAAGGTATACAAGTAGAGTAGGAGATATAACAAGTTGAGCAGGTTGTAGAACAGAGTAGTGGTAGAACAAGTAGAGTGTAAGAGGTAGAACAAGTAAAGTATGATGTCGAACAAATAGAGTAGGAGGAAGAAGAATAGAGAGTAGAGTTTAGAATAAGCAGAGTAGGAGAAAGAAGAAGTAGAGTAGGAAGTAGAACAATTAGTGTAGGAGGTAGAACAAGTAGAGCAGTTTGTAGAACAGAGTAGGTGATAGAACAAGTTAAGTGTAAGAGGTAGAACAAGCAGTGTAGGAGACTAGGAGGTATAACAAGTTATGTATGAGGTTAAACAAGTAAAGTAGGAGGTGAAACAATTAGAGTAGGAGGTAAAACAAGTAAAGTAGAATGTAGAACAAGTAGAGTATTATGTAGAAAAATAGAGTGTAGGTTGTAGAACAAGCAGAGTAGGAGAAAGAACAAGTAGAGTACGAGGTAGAATAAGATGAGTAGGAGGTAGAACAAGTGGAGTATGAGGTAGAACAAGTATAATAGGAGATAGAACACTTAGAGTGAATGTGGTAGAACAAGTAAAGTGTAGGTTGTAGAATAATTTAAGTAGGGGGTAGAACAAGTAGAGTAGGAGGTAGAACAAGTAGAGTAGGAGGTAGAACAAGTAGAGTAGGAGGTAGAACAAGTAGAGTATGAGGTAGAACATGTAAAGTAGGAGGTAGAACAAGTAGAGTAGGAGGTAGAAGAATAAAGAGTAGGTTTAGAACAAGCAGAGTAGGAGAAAGAACAAGTAGAGTAGGAGGTAGAACAAGTAGAGTTGGAGGTAGAACAATTAGAGTAGGAGGTATAACAATTAGAGTAGGAGGTAGAACAAGTAGAGCAGGTTTTAGAACAGAGTAGGTGGTAGAACAAGTAGAGTGTAAGAGGTAGAACAATCATGTAGGAGGAAGAACACGAAGTCAAGGAGGTAGAACAAGTAATGTAGGAGGTAAAACAAGTAAAGTAGGAGCTGGAACAAGTAGAGTAGGAGGTAGAACGAATAGAGTAGGCAGTAAATCCAGTAGAGTACGAGGTAGAACAAGTAGAGTAGGGGAAAGAACAAGAGGAGTAGAAGGTAGAACAATTAGATTTAGAGGTAGAACATGTTGAGTAGGAAAGTAGGTGGTAGAAAAAATAGTGTAAGACAAGTAGAGTGAAGGAGGTACAATCTATAGAGTGTATGTGGTAGAACAAGTAGAGTAGGAGGTAAAACATTAGAGTAGGAGGTAGAACAAGTAGTGTAGGAGGTAAAAATGTAGATTGTAAATTGTACAACAAGCAGAATAGGAGGTAGAACAAGTAGTGTAATAGAGAGAAATGTAGATTGTAGTTTGTCTAACAAGCAGAGTAGGTTGAAGAACAAGTAGAGTGTAGGAGGTAGAACAAGTATAGTATGAGGCAGAGCTAGTAGAGTAGGAGGTAAAGAAGTAGAGTATAGGTTGTAGATCAATCAGAGTAGGAGAAAGAACAAGTATAGTAGGAGGTAGAATAATAGAGTAGGATGTAGAACAAGTAGAGTATGAGGTAGAACAAGTAGAGTGTAGGTTGTAGAACAAGCAGAGTAGGAGGTAATAAAGTAGAGTAGGAGGTAGAACAAGTAGATTGTAGGTGGTAGGACAAGTAAATTGTAGATTGTAAAGTAGGAGGTAGAACAAAGTAGAGTAGGAGGTGGTTGAAACGTAGAAAGAAGGAGGTAGAACAAGTAGAGTGTAGGTGTTATAACAAGTAGTGTAAAAGTTAGAAAAAGTAGAGTAGGAGGTAGAACAATAGAACAAGTAGAGTAGGAGGTAGAACAAGTAGAGTAAGTGAAATAACAAATAGACTATTAGGTAGAACAAGTAGAGTTTTGGTGGTAGAAAAGTAGATTTGGATGTAGAACAAGTAGAGTAGGAGGTAGAACAAATAGAATGTAGGAGATAGAACAAGTAGAGTGGGAGGAAGAACAGGTAGAGTAGGAGGTAGAACAAGTATCTCAATACGAGATACATGAAATGAATGTAAAAAATAAAATGATTTCTATTGATTAACTCGAGAGTAATAAAATTATTTTTAGCGCATTTTTGAGAAGTCGAATGCGCTTTTGTGCCCGTTTTGTCCGTCTGTTTGTCATCATCCGTCTATCTGTCATCACCCTAGATCTCAGCAACCATAATGTATATACTTTTTTTGTAGGTCTTGGCCTGCCATTCCTGTATCAAAAGTCCATTTCGCGATTTGACCTCTGAGGGCTGGGCATCGGTGTTTTTTAGGGTACCATTTTTTACTATATAAGCTATATTAATATTTATGTCATTCTCATGGCCCCATTCTACACCTTATACATAACGATACACGATTAAGGGCCCTAGGAACACCAAGAGTATATATCCCCCTAACATAAATTTTGTTTGATTAATTTTAATCATGCCCTCTTTGTGCTGGGCATCAATGTTTCTTAGGGTACCGTTTTTTTAATATTTTTTTCCATATATATGCATTACACAATTGAATTTATAAATATTTCCAAAATTTACAAATGTTTACTTAAAGCTAACATACGTACTGATACATAAAACGAAAATGCGCTAACACGTCCTGTGTCCAGAATGGAACAGGCTTAAGATGCTGGTTTTTAAATTGAAAATGCACAAGTCAACAAAGTTTCTGAGTTTTAGATAGGTGTGGTCAAATCGAACATGCACGCACATTGTCGCACATGGAAGTGTAAACTGGTTAACTAATAAAAAAATAATTTTACTTCACAATCAATTTCTGGAGGTGGTGGTGGGATACAGTTAATCTCTATTGGATCCCATGATTTCCCAGATTCCTGGCACACGCAAAGAAAATTATCTTTCGTCATGAAACTCTCTCCTGATTTAATTATATGTCCGTCTATCTCGCAGTTGTAACCTGAAAACCAAATGGAAAAGTGCTTAGATAGAACGCACATAACATAATGTTTAGATTGATAGCACATACCTAACCGATAGGACAAAAGACACAACACTTACTTTACTACAGATGGCACAACACTTACCATTAGGGCAGACGCCACAACACTTACCATTACTACAGATTGCAAAACACTTACCATTAGGACAGATAGCACAGCACTGTCCTTCTGGAACGTAAGCGTCAACACAGCCTGGTCCAAAGAAACATTCGTCTGTGTAACATTGCCAGTTTGGTTCGCCCCACCGGGTGTCACAAAAACATTCATGACAATCATTGCCATAATAAGGCTTGTCTTCCTCCTGTCCAAATGAAACTCTAATAATAAAATCTACAGTTTGTGTAACACCCTTCCCCCCATTAATACTCCCCCTCCCTACATTACATTCATTTAATCATCCGTTACTCCACCCACCCAACTCATCTATTGCTTGCTTGGTTGTTCGTGTTTACACCAAACCGTATGCATGTCAGTCTCTCGTGTCCATCTCTACATATGATTGCATGTGCTTGTTTGTCATGTCAATCAGGTTACACTTTACAAGTAGACTGAACTTATTTATCAATCTGATCGACTGACTATGCTTATGTTGGTAGTCTATGTGTGAGTTAGGACACTTTTCCGACTGATTTTTTTTCTGACCTATAACTTGATTTATCACACACATGTACGCTAGGGTGTCCCAAAAAAATGAAGTTTTAAAATGTTGATGTCTCACCCCACAGAACATGTCTGTATGGTAACAGTAGTTAACCTGCTAAATTTCAGCTCAATTTGGACAATGGTTAGAGGTCCCCCAAGAGGTTTAAAGTTCAAGATTTTGGTGTAAAATCATTCGCGGTCGAATCTAATACAGCGTTAATGTTGCATTATATGCGAAACTGATATATTAAGTAAAAAATTGATGCTTAGTATTGTTTATAATATTAAATGAAACAAAATATATAAATCTTGAATGGTTTTTATTTATAAATTTGAAATTTAAGTAAAAAATTATGAAAAACAAAGTTTTATTCATTTTGTCAAGTTAATTCTTGAATCAATGTCAATCTGCTTGAAAAATAATAATAATAAGCAATGCAAATAAGCATTCCTGCTATTTTTTTGTACTTTGTACTGTAGGGTAGACAAAAATTTAAAAAAGTTCTTCAAATTTAAATTTTAGACAGCTGTTCACGATTACACCTGCAAAATTTTTCCGATGTTTTTCAACCACTTGGAGCAAAAATTGTCTTTGTTCTTCATTCTTGGTGATACTGTCATTGAAATTTTGTATCAATGCTACACTTCGCTCTGCAGAGTCATTGATACAAGCCAGATTCTTTACAAAATCTACTGCAACTTTAAAAGATGGTGTATCTGACCAGGCTTCAACAGGAACATCTAGAAAACAGGCATCAATGTTGGATGTTTCAAAAAATGTGGTAGAAGCACGCAAATCAACAACACTTTTTGATAGTGTTTTGTGAGATGCGGTCCACGTTCTGATTGCATTGTCCAAACAAGGCCAGTTTTTTCTTTGTCCGACAAAAGGGTTTAAAATAACGCAAGCGTCGACAGTTCCGGACTCAAGTACCACGAGTGATGCACCATCATTTTCAATCCAGTCGATCGAAGAACAGCATCATCATATTGGTATAAACGCTTTATCAACAAGATATCATTCACAGGTGCATCTGCGGTGAGCCTGCATGAAAACCATGATTGAAGATAAACACATATAGTAAACCGATTAAAGCGCTGATTACCGTGTAATTCTCGAGCTGTTAACTGAAAGATGGTTTCATTGCCTGCAAACAATAGATCGACTTTCAATGCATAGATTGCTTTCGCCATCCTCCTTGCCCTATGTAGGGCACCAGGTCTGCTAATGCTGACATCAACCTCCAACCCAACCATTTGTGCAGCAAGCAGAAGAAATTCCAAATAATCATCACATGAACGACTGACCTCAAGTTGACATTTAATAAATTCTTTAATCGAATCAGACACAATTATCAAAGGGGCGGATCTGGCTTCGGGTGTGTGGTTTAATTCTGGCCATTTTTCTCGAAACCTCTTAAAAAACGAAATCTCTGGTCCAGTGGATGGTCCGAGACAAACATTGAATGCATCGGAAAGGAGTACTTCCAACATGAGCTGACGGCATGCCATCCATAATAGATTACGTCCCAGGGCTTCGACTAACAGAGTGCAAGCTCCATTGAGTCTTCCAGTATTGGAAGCCGTAGTGTCGAAGCACATGCCGATGACCATATATTCGCACTTCCATGATTTGATATGTTCATATACTGCATCAGCAGCTACCCATCCTGACCCGGATGCTAACTTGGGAACACCAAGAAGCTTTGTAGTGCCATTGACAAGTGACGAGAGCAGGACAGGTAATCGATCGCCGTTATTGGTAACATGTCCGGTAACATCGGGCAATAGCTTACCATCCCAATGTACAATTGATTTTGAGGGAATATAGTCTTCTTTTATACATGCTGCAGCTTGTTGACGACAAAGCTTGCGATGACGATGCATTGTGCTCTTGGAAAATACTGTGTCAGATGTCGGATCACCAGCTTCGTTGAATGCGGATGCAAGTATCATTGTTGATTTTCTAATGCTGGTGTTCGTTCTGTCCAGCACTGCAGCAACTTTTGGTGATATGATGCCTGGCAATTTAGCATGCTTAGTTTAAAAAAAATTAAATCTTTAAAAAATATGCACATTGCTTAAATTTTGCACATTAGGTATTTTATATGTTTTCTAGCATTTATTACATTTTCTAATTAAGAATCACACAATTTCAACTCTAGTTAATGGTAGCAATGAGATAAATAAAAATATATTTAAACTTCATTTTATTCAACTATGGCATGCAAAAACTGCAAATTATTTGAGCCATGATTCGTCTTGATTTTTATGTTGGCCTAATACTGGAATTTTAAATCTCTTGGAGGACCTCTAAATGTTGTTCAAACGAGCTACAACTTCACCAATTCACTCATTGTACCCAAGAGACACATTTCAGGGGGTGAGACACCAAAGATTTAAAGAAAAAAATTTTCGAGCATTTTTGGGACACCCTAATGTACGCCTACAATGGCATATTTAAGTACAGATCAAAATATCCATATCTCTGTCATCCATAGTTGTCTTAGTACAAGGATCGCCACCAAAGGGATTGTCTTTCTCCTGTCCAATAGAAACTTTAATAATAAAATCTAGAGTTTGTGTAACACCCTTCCCCAATTAATACTCCCCCACCGTACATTGCATTCATTTAATCACCCGTTACTCCACCCACACAACTCATCGATTGCTTGCTTGCATCTTTATCCTTCCATCCGCCCGTATGTATGTCATTGTTTGGTGTCCGTCTTTACATATGTTTATTTTTGTTTGTTTGTCCTGTCCATCAAGTTGCATTATACTCGTGGACTGAACGTCTTTATCAATCTGACCGAGTGTCTATGTTTATGTTAGTCAATGTGTATACTTTTTCGACATATGTTTTTGTCCTATAGCTTGATTTATACAATGTCATATTTAAGTACAGTGGATTACGCTTAATTGGGACACCTCTTAATTGTGACAGCCGCTTATTTGGGGCAAATCTCAAAGAAACCAAACCAAGAAGCCAATAGTAAATGTGTATGTTTAATTGGGACAGCCGCTTAATTGGGACAAAGAGCCTCGGTCCCGATGTGTCCCAATTAAGCGGAATCGACTGTACATATCAAAATATCAATATCCCTGTCATCCATGGATGTCTTAACTTATGGTCTTTTTCGGCTACATGCATATTTTTTGTCAATGAGTCATATTTTATTCTTTTAATAGTTGTCGAGTGAGCTGCCAGTTTGAAGATTTTCCAGAAGACCTATCACGTGGTTTATGATGTCACGTCAGTACAACTGTGTAAGATTTTTTTTATAAAAATATTTCAAATATCAAAAATAATTTATATAAAAACTAATCAACAATAAGACAAAGTAAAAAAGATTTCCAACTGTTAAAGCCATGGAACAAAATAATTGAATTTCTCACTGAGATACATTTACTTTTTGAGATCCACAGCAGTGATCCACAACCTTTTTTAAACTCGCAACACACTTGCACTATAACTAAAATTTGGGGGCACACTTAGAAAAAATATATTAATGCATACATGGGCGTCGCTAGGAATTTTTCCAGGAGGGGGCAAAAACACGTTATTTATTTTAACTGTCGATGCCATACAGGTTTATTTCTCAATTAAATCCAAGTTAAGTATAACATTTATTATTTATTTTGACATAAATAAATGTATTTGAAAATTCTAACATTTTTTGTTACAAGTACATGCATGTTCCGATTTTAATTTTTTTTGTTTAATTTGGCCTTCTGTAGCTTGATTTGTCCTTCGAAAAAGTTTTTTTTTTGTTATAATATGGCAACTCTTGTTAGTTTATAATCCTTTGCCACTGAGTGAATTTTTAAATTTATCCTAAATTAATATGAAAATATCGATATCAGAAAATATATGTATAGGCTCATTAAAACGAAAAGTAGAGCAATCGTGGGATTCCGAAAAGCTGTTTGCAGTATTTGAATTAGCCCATGCATTGAGGACAACAGTACAAGTTCAACAGCCAGATACAACTGAAGAGACTATTTCTAATTTGATTGTCGCTGTCACTTCTTCATTTCCTAAATTGGATATTGGAAGGTATGTCTTGACATACGACCTTTTAGATGAGTTGAAATTCTGCTGATCCTTGATTGTTCGACCCCTGATAAAAATACGATTTTAGAGTTGACAGTGGTGGAAACAGAGGCTTTATATATGCTTGGTTATTAAACTATTCATCGTGGGTTGTATAATTACAAATGTTAAAAGGTGGCTTTTGCAAATTGTGCATGTTGTTTTCGTAAAAAGTAATTCAAGGAGTTCAGGGAGCATTTGTCATCAAACCATGCACAAAATTAGAAGATTTCAACGAAGATGCACGTAGCCATATGCAAAGCACATGGCACTAAGACTCTTATTAAGGATTCAAGCTATTTTGTTGCACTATTGGTAGCCTAAGCAGTTTCTATAGATGAGCAGTTGAACTCATCATTTAGAAGACGAATTCCAGAAAATTACAACAAGCGGCATGCATGATTTGGCACTTCGTGGAAAAGAATCACATTCTGGTATTTTTTACGACCTGTTAGAGTTTCGTGTTGAATCTGGAGATGAGGTTCTAGGTAATCAATTGTCAATTGGTTCTTGTAGTCTAAGTATATCTCGGCAACCAATGCCGCCGAGAGAGGGGCAAGGGGCAAATGCCCAGGGGCCAGGCGAGTTCTAGGGCGAGTTTTAGGGGCCCGGACTGATCTGGCCAATCAACTTTTGAAAATATAATTACCAGCACGAGAGGCCCTTGACAGCCCTGCCCAGGGGCCCGAAATTTCTGTCGGTGGGCCTGTCGGAAAATACACAAAACACTGTGATCGAAATTTGTGGGTCTCTTTTGCGTGAAGACATTGTTCGTGAAGCAAATAATTTAGTTGCAATTTCTATACTTGCCGACGAGACAATATAATTTCAGGCATTGAGCAGTTGTCACTTGGAGTTAGATTTGTCAAAGAACACCATAATTACAATTTGGATTAGACCCCGTAGCGTGAAAATTCTACAGCAAGGGTCAGTCATTATACAGTAGGGGCCAAGCTATAGCAGGGGGGGCAGGAAATAAATATTACTAAGTAGAGCAAACAAGCAGAGGGGCCAGACAAAACTCAGGGAGGGTCAGGCTCACTTGCCCCCTCACACTACGGGCCTGAATAGATATGACAAATTTTGTTGGTCAAGGATAAGACGGATGTTCTACAATGGCAAGTAAAGAAGGAGCAGTCCAAGCAATAATTCGAAAAAAAAAGACCCAAAAGCAGCAATTGTACATAGCAGTTCACATAAATTAAAACTTGTCGTGAACGATTTAAATAATGTGAATGCTGTACAAAACACAATAGGAAAAATTAAGTAAATTATAGTGTTTTTCTGAGAAATTAATCAGCGAAGAAAACTAATTCCAAATGTTCCTTTGCAATGTGAAACTAGATGGACACATAAATATAAAAGGTTGTGGATTTCTTGCTGAAATGTGACAGAAATTGTTAAAAACTGGAATATTTAGAAAAATCTGGAAAAAGCAAGCAAGTTGCACATTAGTTACTTTCTGCTGTTATAGGTTAGGTTTGGGGTACATTTGTTGTTTGTTTAGTCATTATACTTTAATGTAATAAACTTTCAGGAAATTTAGTTAAGTTTTATTGTAACAACTTTATGACATTTTTTCAAAATGTATCGGTGGGGGCAAATGCCCCCCTTGCCCCCCCCCTCCCCCTTGAATACGCCATGAATGCATATAAAAAACTTGCTTTTTAGGTCAAATTTACATAACTATTTTAAATTTGGTTAACGTTTTATTGATAATAGACCCCGCAGGTTTGGAAATAGTTATTTAAATTTCTAAATCAAGATATTCAAAACGTGATGATTGATCATTCTCAATCTGTCACAGTAATGCATTTTTTAAAACACATATTCATTTTGAGAAATTGTATATTTAAAAGATCTTCGTAGCATATCTATATTTCTCATTGATATCTGAATTATTAACCTCTTCATTTTATAATTTTTACTTCAGAATCTCAAGACGAAGGAACACATATTCAGTTTGCAAAAAGGAACTGTTCTTTAACCAATTGAATTAAAAAAGTGATTTCATTGTTTCGCAGTAAAATTCTGTGTTCTTCTGTTTGTTCCAATAATACTGACAAGCAGTGTTTAATATCTATTTCCTGATGACGATTTTTGTGATTCTCGATTTATTAATTTCGAAAGGATTTAGTTATCTGTTTTGAAGCAGTTCAACTTACCACACTTATACTATAAAACATGTTTATTTGGTATACCTAATTAGATTTTTTTCTTGCGTTTATATATTTCATTTCAGTTATGCATGTTTTTTTTGTCTATCCAGCGACTGTCTTGCTTTTTATAAAAAAAAAACAAACTAAGGTATGTAGTTGAGATATTCTTATCCATGACAAGTTTTGAAAAAGTCAACTTAATTAATTATTGAAAAATATCACTGATTTACTGAGACCATTTCTTCTCGAAGCAAATTAATTAGTGCATTCAAAACTTAATTTTATGAATTTTAGCTTTTAGATGCACTCATTCATTTTTTGTCTAACGAGCGTTCTTTTATTAAAAATTTTCTTTTGCCATGACTACACTATGGTATGTCATAACCATAACTACACTGTCGTAAATCATGACCATGATTACATTCCGGTGTGTCATCACCATGACTACACTGTGGTTTGAAGTATTGCGTCAGATAAGTTGCTGACTTTTGACGTTTTACTCATGTTAGATTTTCTTTTTATTATTTGCCTATCACTGTACAATCACGTGATAACGTCACATCTATGGAAGTCTCATCACTACTTCTCCATTATCCGTAGACAAGTGAATCAGGTAACTTTCTTTGTAACGACTCTTTCAATAGAATATATGTTGTAAATGCTTTTCTGGCTTTTTTTTTAAATTTAGAAATATGGTAACCAGCATCGAATGTCTTGCTGAAAAGTAAAAGCTGTTTGATAAGCCTCTAATATTCCTGAATTATACCTAATTATGAATGACATGTTTTCAAAAACAGTGTGATGCTTTGCTAAGAAACGTTAACTTACCTTACATGTTGGAACATACTCAGTTGTCAGTGTCAGCTCGTTTGAGATGATCTGAGTTGTGTTTCCCTTCAGATAGAAAATGTAATACAATGTACAACTTTAAACTGATATAATTTTACTGTCATAGTGTAGTTGCGTGTGTTACGCGCACAGGTGTGTGTGTGTGTTTGCGTGGCGAGATCAAGCGAGAGGTCTGGAGGTCAGAATCTGGTCTTTTCTAGACTTATGGAAAGTATGAATATTTAGTTTTTCGATTGTAGCTTTTTGTAAATAACGTGTGTAAGATATATAAGAGGCAGTTTGTGAGATACAGAGGGAGGTCAGTCAATCAGAGAAGTTCATAGAAGGAGTTCATGTAAGGTTCACATAAGGAGTTTATGTATAGTTCATATGAGGAGTTCATATAATCAGAGTCATGTAAGGAGAGAGTGATAGAAAATCTTTTCAGTGATATTGTAATTAATGACGATTCATTTTACATTTGGGCTTATTTTATTATTTCGTTTTGCTGTCGTGTTAATAAACTAATTGTGAACCATGGAGCACGCATTCAGTTTCTTGTGTCATGACGTAGTGGTTGCGGACGTGTGAGGGGAAATGTGTGTTACATGACGATAACCATAAGGACGTTACATTTACTTTAGTTTTTACAACAAATTTATAAATAATTATTATTATTAAAAATAGCTCATTTAGAACATTTACATTTTAACATAACTAATAACATTTTAATATTACTGATAGCTTTTGAATGTAACTAATAACATTTTAATATAACTGATAATATTAGGCATCAACATTTAACAAATAAGAAATACATAGTTATACAGTTTGTAGCAGCATATACTATTCACGAAACTCACGTACACGTACACAATTCAATCTTGTTATGTGTGTGTGCTAATCAACCTTATTTTTTAAGATACCATAACATTCCGTCAGTTGATATCTGATCATATCATATATCTTTGCAAATCTTATTCCTTTCCTACTATATTAATGTAAGATAAATGTTTTAAACCACTGAATTATATTTTAAAATAAATAAAGTAGACTTTTCCTACACTTTAGGTTTAAATATATGACGTCCGACTTAATAAAGAATAAAATTATTCGGAATCGTATGTAATCGACTTTAAATTCATCATAAATGTCACAAACAAACAAAAAAAAAAGATATCATTACCTGGTCTTCTATAATAAAGAAACAGTTTTGTAACAAAAAAAAATAAATACTAAATAGTATTTAATTTTTAGCGCATTTTTGAAAAAAAATGAGCTTTTATCCCCCTTTTGCCCGTCTGTAATTACTCGAGATCTCAGCAGCCAAAAGTCCTAGACCCATGATATATATATACCATTTTGTAGGTCTTGGCCTGCCATGTGTGCATCAAAAGTTCATTTCGCGATCTGACCTCTGAGAGCTGGGCATCAGTATTTTTACCGTTTTTTACTTTATGCGCTATATTAATAATTATGTCATTTTTATAGCCCCATTCTACACCTTATACGTTCAATAACCCATTCAATTGGTGTGAAATACTGCAGCACGTAGTTTTTTGGTGCGAAATACTGCAGCACGTAGTTTCACCAAGATTGGCAACAACAATTTATCAAACAACAATTGACGGAGTTTTCGGACGATTAAATGACTACAATTTAGAATGTTTCAATCTAAAATTGGTGCCAAATTCCGTTTCTGTGTACTGTATTTATCACCAGTAGTTTCCCTTGATTTAGACAAGATTGTGACCTATTCGCCATACATATTTAATTTTATTTATTAAGAAACTCATCAAATGAAATTATAAGCTTTGGTTCTGAGTTTAATTGAAAGTATCAGAGCTATGCAACAATTGACGGAGTTTTCGGACGATTAAATGACTACAATTTAGAATGTTTTCAATTATGAGTCCTATTTCAGTGACCACAAACCACTTGTTTTTAAGATAAATATTTACTGAAAGCTAACATACGTACTGATAAATAACACGAAAATGCGCTAACACGTCCTTGTCCAGAATGGAACAGGCTTATTTTACTTGTTTATTACGTAACTTATAAGTAACAAATAAGTAAATATACATATTATACAACTTTGGTCAATGTTTCTCTTTCAGCTACACAAATTAAATGTGATTTTATCCAAAAAGTTTGTAAATTTTCGAGTAATGACGTCATTTATCAAATACTATAAGAATCATCAAACTTGTTAATATTCAAGACAAATTTAATTATTACAGACTATTTTATACAGAGATAGTTTCTATACATGATCTATTATATTGTGTGATAAATAACAGTTGGGCATAGCTAAACATTTCAGTTAAACGCTAGTAAACTATTAGTTATGATATACATATTGTTGGGGATCTGGTACATTTCAGTTTATACGCCAGTATACAAGTAGTTATGATATACATATTGTTGGGGATCTGGTACATTTCAGTTTATATGCCAGTATACTAATAGTTATGATATACATATTGTTGGGGATCTGGTATAACTCATGTGTGTTGTAGACATTAAAATGGATCGTATGTAGGCATCTGGTGGCTCAAAATTGTGTCACTTCCTAAAAAAGAATTTAAAGAATCCATTTTAAATAGTCAACTAGTTCCTCTCGATGTAATCAGATATTGTCACCATACAAGTTTTTCTCAATGTAATCAGATATTACCATCATACTAGTTCCTCTCAATGTAAGCAGATATTACCATTATACTAGTTTCTCTCAATGCAATCAGACATTACCACATTACTAGTTCCTCTTGATGTAATCAGATATTGGCACCGTTATAGTTCCTCTTGATGTAATCATGTATTGCAACCATAATAGTTCCTCTCAATGTAATAAGATATTACCACCTTATTAGTTCCTCTCGATGCAATCAGATATACCCATCATACTAGTTTATCTCGATGTAATCAGATATTGCAACCATACTAGTTCCTCTCGACGTAATCAGATATTGCCACATTGCCACCATACTAGTTCCTCTCGATGTAATCAGATATTGCCACCTTTCTAGTTCCTCTAAATGTAATCAGATATTGCCTCCTTATTAGTTCCTCTCAATGTAATCAGATATTACCATCATACTAGCGATTCCTCATCATAGTATGCATTTTAATTATCATATTGTGAACAAATATCAAAGTATGAGATAATTAAAAAAGTTAGGAGTTACCTCCTGAGGTGGGATCACTCCATTCTCCACCTGTGGAAACGTGTCTGACAACACAACACAACCACAACTATAAACGACATAACGCTACGAGAGTTTACCACGAAATGGTTTTCTTAACTCCGGTAAATTCAGTAACAGATTGTGGAGTCTTTTGTCAATTTGTTTCATCTCAACGTCAAATACAATGTGACATAATCTTTTGAAAATCTCCATTCAGCATGAAAAGAAAATATGAATGGGTCTTTGAGATTAATTTTATATGAACCAACAATGTGTAATTAAAATGTCTCAACAGGGGATGTAAATAAAAGTGTCTGTCAATGGTCGAGAAAAAAAATTATAATTTGCTTTTATGAATAGGGCATTGCGTATGATGGCAATATCTGATTACATCTAGAAGAATTAGTAAGGTGGTAATATCTGATTACATCGAGATGAACTAATATGATGGTACTTTTTACTTGGCTTAGTTCCTGCTGATGTCATGGACCTTTTTCCAACGTCATAAACATCTTGCTGACGTCATGAACATCTTGTTGACGTCATGAACATCTTTCTGGCGGTCAATATCGGAGAAATGTTTCAGTTTCAAAGCAACTCTGGATTCTAGAAGTTCGTTTGGAAAACGTTTGAAGATGACATCATCACAGTTGACGACGTGTGAGAGCCTCTGGACTTATTCTCTGCCGTTATCACTTTAGAAAGACTCTTGGCAGCTAAAAAAAAACTATATCCCCAGTAAAGTCAGTATTTCCACAGTATTTCCTGGATTACGTTTTTCTTTATTTTTGGCTACCTGTAGTACTACACCTGACTGTTAAAGAAGGCGCAGTCTCTGTACGTAACACATATTCCGGAAGTGAAAAGATAACTGAATATTTCATCTTGTTGGATCCCATGTATAAACTTCTCTACGTCATAATTTCACCATCCCGTTTTCATGGAAACCATGCTCCTTGTTGGCGCTTACACATTTATATTTGTAGAATGTTGACTTTTTTACTAGATTCAAGGAAATCAATTAGTTTGTGTTTCATTTAATAAACGGTTTTCTGATATTTCCTTAGAATTTCCTTTTCTTTTTTTTTAAATTCACACACTTAAAAATTTATCAGACACTTTTATAGATTTCACGATTATACTTAAGTAAAAAGCATATAGGCGGCTGAATAACAAAATATCTAGTGAACTCGACTCGCATGCAAAGTGTAAAGGGTTTAATCCCTGGTAAATCCAAAAATATTCGCTGACTTACAGAGGAGATGGGTGCCACCAAGTCTATAAGCCAACAGATGGGTGCCACCAAGTCTATAAGCCCACACATAGGACGTTCCTCAAAACGACCATATCGGTTCAGGGTTTTAAAAAAAAGTCTAGTAAAAATGGGATTTACTTTGTTATAGAAGTTATGAAACAATAGATTTATACTGATAGAGATCAATCATTATATGGTGTATCAGAAGAATAAAAGTACTTTACTGATAATCAATTTTGTTCAAATCAGCAAAATACGCATTTTTGATGATGCGAAAGAAAAGCAACCAACCCTATTGTTAAATTAGCTGCAAGTATCCGGCTTTGCCCGGGTTTAAAATAAGGTTTTCAGTTTACCTTCTGTTTACCTTCTCCTTACCCCCATTTCTCTCCATCCCCACCCCCTCTCTCCCTCCATCTCCCATCTCCCTCTCTCTCCCTCCCTCATTCTCTCTCCCCCTATCCCTCTTCCTCCCTCCCCACTTGCCTCTCTCTCCCTCCCTCTCTTTCTCTCCCTACCCCCTCTCTCCCTCCCTCTCTCCCACCCGCCCTCTCCCCCTTCCACTTTCTCTCCCTCCCTACCCCCTCTCTTCCTCCCTTTCTCTCCCATCTCCTTCTCTCCATCCCTCCTTCTCTCTCCGTTTTCCTCTTTCCCTCCTTCCCTCTCTCCCTCCCTGCCTCTCTCTTTATCTCTCTCCCTCCCACCTCCATCTCTCCCTCTCTCTCTTTCTCCCCTCCCTCTCTCCCTCCCGACCACCTCTCTCCCTCTCTCCCCTCCATCCCTCCACTTCCTCCCCCCCTCCTTCCCTATCTCTTCCCCCTCCTTCTCTCTCTGTACAATTTCTGGATCTTGAGTTTACTTACCGCTTTTGTTTAGTAACGTTTTCTCTAAAATGTTGTGTTCCGTGTACCAAAAGTAAAAAAAAAATACTACTTTATTATGCACACAGACAAGTTGGTGTGGCACGATTCAGCACCAAATAAATAAAATGTATCATCGGCGCGCAAGTTCATGTATCATCGGGAAATGACGTCACACATGATTTTTATTTATAGCGATGGCGTTCCCTTACCGCGATTACTTTTATATAGTAAAATACTAAAATATAAAATAATTAATTACAATTTAACTACCCATTGAGATGAAATGAAACCTGTCTCATGACCTTCCCATGTTATTATGTGTACGTGTACCGAATTTCACGTTATTGGGTTATCTGGATCTTGAGTTATAAGGGAACAGACAGACAGACAACAAATGCGTCTTATAAGTATAGAGATAAAATTGGATAGTTCTCAGTGCACTTTAAAATATAAAAGTAGACAATAACGCCATCTTGCATTGTATCAATCATTCACTGGATCTTGCTCTATTTATATATTGTATCAACTATATACTTCATCTTGTTCTATATATACACAATTGTATCAATCATACACTGGATCTTCTTCTGTATATACATTGTATCAATCATATACTGGATCTTGTTCTATATATACATTGTATCAATCATACACTGGATCTTGTTCTATTTATACATTGTATCTACTATACACTGGATCCTGTTCTATATTTACATTGTATCAGTCATACGCTGGAAATTGTTCTGTTTATACACAATTGTATCAATCATACACTGGAACTTGTTTTTTTTTCATTGGATCAACTATATACTTGATATTGTTCAATATATACACAATCGTATCAATCATACACTAGATCATGTTCTGTATAAACATTGTATCAATCATACACTGGATCTTGTCCTATATATACATTGTATCAATCATACACTGGATCTTGATCTATGTATACACAATTGTATCAATCTACACTAGATCTTGTTCTGTATATTATATATATAAATATATATATATATATATATATATCAATCATACACTGGATCTTGTTATATTTATAAATTGTAACTACCATACACTGGATCTTGTTCTGTATATACAAAATGTATTAATCATACACTGGAACTTGTTTTGTATATACACAATGTATCAATCATACACTGGAACTTGTTCTGTATATACATTGTATCGATCATACACTGGATTTTGTTTATTTATACATTGGATCAACTATATACTTGATATTGTTCTATATATACACTATCGTATCAATCATACACCAGATCTTGTTTTGTATATACATTGCATCAATTATACACTGGATCTTGTTCTATTTATACATTGTATCAACTATATACTTAATCTTGTTCTATATATACACATTTGTATCAATCATACACTAGATCATGTTCTGTATAAACATTGTATCAATCATACACTGGATCTTGTCCTATATATACATTGTATCAATTATACACTGGATCTTGTTCTGTATATACATTTGTATCAATCATACACTGCATCTTGTTGTATATTTACACAATTGTATCAATCATGCACTGGATCTTGTCCTATATATACATTGTATCAATTATACACTGGATCTTGTTCTGTATATACATTTGTATCAATCATACACTGGATCTTGTTCTATAAATACATTTGTATCAATGATACACTGGATCTTGTTCTATATTTACATAATTGTAACAATCATACACTGGATCTTGTTCTATATATATACACAATTGTATCAATCATAAACTGGATCTTGATCTATAGACATCTGTATCAATCATACACTAGATCTAGTTCTGTATATAGATTTGTATAAATCATACACTGCATCTTGTTGTATATTTACACAATTGTATCAGTTATACACTGGATCTTGTTCTATATATACACAATTGTATCAGTTATACACTGGACCTTGTTCTGTATATACATTTTTATCAATCATACCCTGGACCTTGTTCTATATATAGAAAATTGTATGAATCATACACTGGATCTTGTTTTGTATAAACATTTGTATCAATCATACACTGGATCTTGTTCTATATATACATTGTATCCATCATTCACTTGATTTTGTTCTAATATTTCACAATTGTATCAATCATACACTGGATCTTGTTCTGTATATACACAATTGTATCAATCATACACTGGATCTTGTTGTAATAATTCACAATTGTATCAATAATACACTGTATCTTGTTCTGTATATACATTTGTATCAATCATACACTGGATCTTGTTCTATTTATACATTGTATCAACTATATACTTGATCTTGTTCTATATATACTTTTCTGCTATTGTTAAAATAAACAGTAGCTTTTGTTTGGTGAAGTTGTTGATGTACTAAAAAGATCATTCATGACATGTTTCAATATTGTATCTACAATGTTGTGATATCATCTAACGTATACAGCTTTTTTTCTAATCCAACATCTTGAAAGTGTTTCTATAACACTGTGATTGCAAAAAATTCTTCTTCAAGTATTTGCTGCAGTTTAGTCAGAGACAATCATTTTTATACATTGAGCACAGTTTTCATTAGGGTAAAGTGGAGAAGAGTAGTATGGCAGGCTAGGGCCCTAAATGAGATGTACAGCCAAACAAAAGAAAGAAGAAAACAGTTTTTTTTCATTGAATATTGTCTCCCCTTTTGCATTTACCAGCTGAAGAACAGCGAGTCTGGCCTCCCTTTTTTCATTTTTAAGCATTTTTGAAAAAAATGCTCTTTTGTCCCCGTTTTGTCTGTCTGTCCGTCATCACCCTCGATCTCAACAACCATAAGTCCTAGACCCATGATGTATATATCTTTTTGTAGGTCTTGGCCTTCCATGTGTGCTTCAAAAGTCATTTCGCGATCTGATTTCTGAGGACCGTAAAAGTGGGCTTATAATGTACCGTTTTTTACTATATAAGCTATATTAGCAAAGGAGCGCCCTATATCTCGGCAACCATAAGTCCTAGACCCATGATGTAAATATCATTTTGTAGGTCTTGGCCTGCCAAGTTTACATCAAAAGTTCATTTTGCGATCTGACCTCTCAGGGCCGAATATAAGAGTTTCTTATGTACCGTTTTTGCTTATATTTTAAATATAAATAATAAAAGCTAATCAAAGGGGCGTAATCATTATTTATTTTTGTAAAAGTTATTCAACATGATTACTTCCCTCTCTATTTATCAAAACCCATACGCGTGGAGCAATATCTATGGCTGTATCCCGGAAAAAAAATACGGATTTCGTCCGGCGTAACCGTAGCCACTGCGTACACGAAAATGCTCTAAAATGTCCTTTGTCCGAAACGGAAAAGACTTAAATTGCTTGTTTATAATAACAACCTCATATGCTTTATTTTGTATGGTCTTTCCATCATATTGTAAGCACCAGTGTTCTTTTTTAAAGTTTTCCTTGAAATTACTTTGTAATTTTCTCCTTCTTTCATTAGACCTTTGTAAATGCCTCTTTGAGTAGATATGCAAATTCCAGTTCTCGACTTTTTGGACCTTCCTTGTACTCAATTTTGCTGCAGTCACTAAACGCTCTGAAGAAGAAGTTTTTTGTCTTTTAGACTTTAATGATTTCTCAATATCTTTACTACTACTGGAACACTTTTCTTCGCTCACAAAATCTTCTTTACTCACAGAATCTTCTTTATCAGAATTAGGTAAGACACTTGATTCAACACTTTTTTCAGTAAAGCTTTCTGTGACTGACAATTTCCCTTTAAGTAATTTAATTTTTCTTGGTTGAATCTTTAGTGAATCACCTTCAATAGCTTACTATTCCTTTTGTTGAAATCTGAAGTGCATAGAACTGTCTTCTCAGCACAAGCACTTTTTCATCTCTTACATTAAACATCGCTATGAAATCATAGTTTCCAGGACTTTAATTATGTCTTTCAAACTTATTGACAACATTGTACGATCATGTCTGTTCTGCTTTTTACATCAAAAGCAATTGTTTTATATCTGTTTACGATATACAATTCCATTGGAATTTTTAGCATTTGATCAAGACTGTCATCAGTCTTTGGTGATTTAATGCCTTTTCGGAAATACACTACATTTGAAGTCCAAATTCTCTTGATCGTCTCGGAAGCTGGAACATTTTTGACTTAACTGCTTTGAGACAATCCAGAAATGACACAAATACTAATTATGCGTATAATAGTTGCCAACGGAAATGCTGATGGTGCATGGAACAACAAAGAACAAAATTACAGTTAAAATACTAAATGCGGGTATGATATACTATTTACTGGTATGCCGTGACCTTTTTTTAACAATTGAGGGTTGTTATTGATACTTTTTGTTTAGACATGATAAATATCCACATGTGGCAGTATGGGGAATAAAAAATAATGAAAAAATTTTTTAGTCATATACCTAGTACCCATATTGACATACAGAAGTGTGGGGAAAGTAATGAGGCTTGTATGGCAGCACCGGGCGTCGAACGATGGGGCGCCCAAATAGTACTTTTACATAATTTTTCAGCCTCCAGAACAGACATGGTCCAACTACAGCCGCTGGTCAAGTAAGGCCCTTTAAGAGGTTTGATTCAACCCGCTGTCCACTCCATTCGATAACGTTTACATGTAATCTACATTAGTTTATATAAAGTATTGTTATAATGCTTTCACAGTTTGATAACTGAACGCACAGGCATAGGTTGAATTACAGAGCCTTTAATGATTACAAACAATAAACAACAAAGATGGCCACTGGTTTTGCCTGCTTCATTACTCTCCCTCCTCTCTATCTGCTGTTACTACGTCATCACGTCCATACCGTCACAACTTTCAATTACAAATTCCATGGTGCGCTGATATAGGGAATTTCCAGATACTTCCGAGGGCAATGAGAGAGTTACTTCATATGTAATCATTTATTCTTATCTTACTTCATATGTAATCATACATTGTTATCTTACTTTATATGTAATCATATATAGTTATCTTACTAAAGATTCCTCAGAATCCATATTACATGGTCTAATTGTAATAAAATATTAAACACAAATAAATAATCATAGAGTGAACTAATATCAAAATATGAAATTATGAAAAATGGTGGAAGTTTATTACCTCCTGAGGTGGGATCACTCCATTTTCCACCTGTGGAAACGTGTCTGACACATACACCAAAGTAGACAACACAACTACAACTATAAACGACATAACGCTACGAGAGTTTACCACGAAATGGTTTTCTTAACTTCGGTAAATTCAGTAACAGATTGTGGAGTCTTTTGTCAATTTGTTTCATCTCAACGTCAAATACAATGTGACATAATCTCTTGAAAATCTCCATTCAGCATGAAAAGAAAATATGAATTGGTCTTTGAGATTAATTTTATATGAACCAACAGTTTGTACTTAAAACGTCATCATAGGGGTGGTAAACAGATGTGTCATTCAGTGTTCGATAATTTATCAGTTATAATTTGTCAAAAATTCCAATCTGAAGGCACAGAAAATAAACAAAATACACCTGATGTTTGTATCATGGGGCAAAAAGTATAAGATTAAATCAAGGGCGGTCGGCAAACTTTTTGAGTCCCATTATGCACGTTTGACCAGCAAGCCGGAACATGAGCAGAACAAGGAAGTGTTGACAAGTACGTATATAAATTAAATGTAAACTTCATGACATAGCAAAGTCTAGAGCTGTGCCTCTTTCTGAAATGAATGGTATGACGTGACCGTAGTCTGGACTAGCCCATTGATTGGTATGACGTGACCATAGTCTGGACTACACCATTGATTGGTATGCCGTGACCATGGTCTGGACTAGACCATTGATTGGTATGCCGTGACTATGGTCTGGACTAGACCATTGATTGGTATGCCGTGACCATGGTCTGGACTAGCCCATTGATTGGTATGCCGTGACCATTTTCTGGACTAGACCATTGATTGGTATGCCGTGACCATTGTCTGGACTAGACCATTGATTGGTATGCCGTGACTATAGTCTGGACTAGACCATTGATTGGTATGATGTATCCATTGTCTGGACTAGACCATTGATTGTTATGATGTGACCATTGTCTGAACTAGACCATTGATTGGTATGCCGTGACCATTGTCTGGACTAGACCATTGATTGGTATGACGTGACCATAGTCTGGGCTAGACCATTGATTGGTATGCCGTGAGGATAAAATAAGATTCATATAAAAAATTTCTGCTGTAACTGTGTACCAGTTGAAAAGGCTTTGAAAACAAACTGGCAAAAACTGATATTTTAGTCATGTTTTAAATTACCAGTGAAAATTTCCTCATTAAAAGAAATATATAAATAATTAGCTCAAACTCCATATATATATATATATATATATATATATATATATATATATATATATATTATATATGTTGTCGTTTTAGGTCAGATGAATTTATCTTTCATTCTAATTTAGAACGCCAAGACACTTTTGTGAAGTTTTTTTCTACATCAATTTCATTAAGTAGCCATGAGTTCACCACACAATTCACAGTGGCATTATTATTTCTATAAGTTGAATGTACGAGCTTTACAACAGATTATTCAACAATTTGATTAGGAATAGACACTATTTCGGAATGAAATACATTTTGTTAGTGCTGGCTGTACTGAATAATTCATGGTTAGAAAACCTGGCCACATTTTATTTTGACTGCATCAAGGTAAAATCTATAAGTTTAATACTGTATAATAGATGAATAAGTATATTTATGTCGTAAACATGTGTGACGAATTTCATTAGGAATGGATTCTTTTACTTTTCGTCTTCTTAGTCAATTTGAAAACTTCAGCTGACAGAAATACATTTTTCAACAGCTTAGAGATTATATTTTTTAACAGATTAGAAAATATAATATTTTCATTTTCTTAAAATTGATTTAACGTGAGTCCATATTTTGACTTTTAAATTTGTCTTTGAATTTCGACTTTCTAATGTCGATTTATCATTTCCTCGAGGTTCAATCAACAATGGCCGATTAATGAAAAGAAGCTACTTTTGTATAACCACTGGCGGCGGAGCAGTGGGCAGGGGGGGGGGCAGCGCCCCCCCCCTAAAACTTTTAAGGGGTGGCGGCGTTCCCCCCCTTGAATTTCCAGTCTGCCCCCCCCCTAAAATTTTTACTTTTTTAACTTTGTAATTCATTTTAGTTTATATGTTTCATTTTCATAATTCATTTGATTTATTTCTTAAATCTAATATTTGAAAGAAATTATAAGTAATTGACATTTTACAGTAATCACATTATTGAGAGTTGTTGTGGCATATTTTAAAACTAGTTGCAAGTATCCGGCTTTTCCCGGGTTTAAAATAATGTTTTCTGTTTATTTAAGAAGCGTAATTTGACGTTTAATTAAGATTTAAAATGTATGCAATAAAAGGGTACATTTATCTTAAAGCAATGTGATACACAACATTTTTGGCAATTCCCCTCTCTCTCTCCCTCTTTCCCTCCCTCCCTCTCTCCCTCCCTGCCCCCCTTTCTCCCTCCCTCCCTCTTTCCCTCCCTCTCTCCCTCTCTCTCTTAGGCATGACTGTAGCAAAAGATGACAATTCTTATGGATGAAGGAATGGAATGTAATAATGTAGTAAGTAATGAGATATTTGGTTCCCCGTACCGATCATATTTATAGTAAGTTAGCTATGTGGGAGAGAAGCACGTAAAACCTGAATTCGGGGTAAAAGTTTGCCAATTTTCATGTCTTTAATATCCAAAATAGTTAATTACAATTAAAGTACCCATTGAGATGGAACGAAACCTGTTTAAGAACATTCCCCATGTAATTTTGTGTACGTGTACCCAGTGGCGCAACCAGCAAAAAATGCTGGGGGGGGGGGCGCTCATATATTGAAAAAAGACAGTTTGACAGTCTTTTTTGTAACTTTATAACGTAAATTATGTATTGATGATTTGGCCTGGGGGGGGGGGGGGCTTGAGCCCCCTGCCCTCTCCTGGTTGAGCCACTGCGTGTACCAAATTTCACGTTATTTGGTTGTCTGGATCTTGAGTTTTAAGGGAACAGACAGACAGATAGCAAATGCGTCTTATAAGTATAGAGAAGTATTGCCATCTACCGAATGACGGCAAATGTCGTCGGCATCCGTCCGTCTCGAGAGGCGATGGTGTAGCTAAGTTGAGTCTACAAAACACCGCCGGGAGTGGCTGTGCAGTCCGACTCGGGAGTGACAATCCCTGCCGCACTTGTCACACTGGAAAATGGTTGTTGTAGTTGTTGTAGCTGTTCTTTTTTCCGCTTCCGTCTTGTTCTTTTCAGGGCAGCATTATCCTGTCGCTCAGCCTCTGCGCGCAATGAACCCTGCCGGACAGCGAGCCTCCAGGACTGGCGGTCGGCTGCTTGGCTCTCCCAGGAGTTGGGGTTAATGGAGCACTGTTTCATATCCTTTTTGCAGGTGTCTTTGTAGCGCATTTTAGGTCGCCCTGTTTTCCTCTGGCCGGTAACTAGCTCGCCATAGAGTAGGTCCTTCGGGATGCGGCCGGCGTCCATTCTTTTGACATGACCGAGCCATCTGAGACGTCTCTCGCTGAGAACTGCAAACAAGCTGCTCATGTTGGCCCTCTCCATCACCCCAGTGTTGGGGATCTTGTCTTGCCACTTTATCTGCAGTATACGTCGCAGGCACCTCATGTGGAAATTGTTTAGCTTTCTTTCGTGCCTCGCGTAAGTGGTCCACGTCTCGCATCCATAGAGGAGGGTACTAAGTATGCAGGCCTGGTAGACGCGCAATCTGGTATTTTCGGTGAGGCTGGGGTTTTCCCACACACGTTGCTTTAGTCTCGCCATGACTGTGGCTGCCCTAGCGATTCTGCAATCGATCTCCGGGTCTATGGATAGCGAGCTGGAGATGGTGGACCCGACGTAAGTGAAGTTCTCGACGACCTCTAGGGTATGCCCATCGATGTCAATGCTTGGGGGTGTATCTGTACCCTGTGCCTTGCCATTCGTCTTTTTCAGGCTGATAGTCAGCGATGTAGAGTGGCACCTGCTGTTCCTGACACTTCTCTTGAAGTTGACGTAGTGAGAAGATCATGTCCACTGTTGATCGGCCAGCCCTGAAGCCACACTGTGACTCTGGGTAGACTCGGGAGGCGAGGGCCTGCAGGCGGTTTAGAGCGACGCGGGCGAAAGCTTTGCCGACGATGCTGAGGAGGGAGATGCCCCGGTAGTTATTACAGTCGCTCCGGTCCCCTTTGTTCTTGTATAGTGTGATAATTTTGGCATCCCTCATGTCTTGGGGGATATAGCCCTGTTCCCAGCATCGACTTAGGAGGTCGTGCAATGGCTTTAGCAGTGTTGGTTTTCCGCTCTTCAGAACTTCTGGTGGGATTCCATCGCTACCGAGTGCCTTTCCGTTTGCAAGGCAGTCGATGGCTTTGCTTAGTTCATCCACGGTGGGTGTGGTGTCTAGTTCCTCCATGACAGGCAGATCTGGGATAGCGCCAAGAGCGGCATCAGTCACAGTGTTATGGGTTGCGTATAGCTCCAGGTAGTGTTCGGTCCACCTCTGCATCTGTTTTTCCTGGTCCTTGATGACCTCTCCTGTTTTGGACGGCAAATGTAATTTTTAAAGAAAATACAATTATTTATTATCTTTTCATAAATTACTTTTTGTTTATTGGGTTTCCCGTTTCCGGTTTCATATTCATCATCATTCATGATAATTATCAGTAATTTTCTGATCTAATTTCACAATTAAATTTGTAATCAAACTGACATTACGAATCAGTTGACGACAGAAGTGCTCAATATTCATTTTTATTTTTTTTTTAATATATTAATTTTTAATAATATCGATTAAATACTTGCTACAGAATTACTATATTCTATTATTGAATTAAGGGGGTAAAATTTGTCTTTCGGTCATATTTTGTCTTGCCCCTCCTTAAATTTTCAAGGGGGGCGCGGCCCCCCCCTTGAACTTTGGGTTGGACCCCCTTAAAATATTTCGTTCCGCCGCCGGTGTGTATAACTCAAAAAAAAATTGTGTATTTCTGCCTTCTATAATTTAATTTTGTATTTTTTTTAAAGAGTTATTCGGTAGAAAGTAAAGATTTTTTTACAACACAATATTGTTGAGACTTATCAAAGGCGTTGGATGAGGTAGACATTTCAATTATCGCGATTCGATCATAAGGAGACATATTTCTTCTAAAAACGTACCATCGATAAGTATAAACAAAACATAATTTTACTATAAACCGTATCAGTAATACAGGATTAAAACTGTGACCATATCATGTTATGAGTAAAACCTCACCGGTGGGCAGGGCCGACATGAAGGTAAGGCAACCACTATCAGGTGTCCCAAACTTTCAAAATTGTTTGGAAACGTGGAGCTGAGAGGCCTCCCAATATCAAAGTTTGTCATGTCCTATAACTCCTAGTAACTGCCCTCTGTTGTTACATTAACTTGCCTTTTTATTGACATTAACTCGTAATGCTCATTTTGCTGACATGTGGACAGAATACATGTTTTATCAAGTACAACCTCACACAAAGACACATACATATTAACAATTATTGCATGCGTTTTTTCTTTTATTACAAGAAACTAAAAACATCAACTTACCCGCATTACGACGATCTACCTATGTACAAATGTACACATGAATTTGATGTGTTTTTTTGATATGTTAATTAGATGTGCTTGTTTGATGTGCTTGTTTGATGTGTTTATTTGATGTGTTTATTTGATGTGTTTATTTGATGTATTTATTTGATGTGTTTATTTGATGTGTTTGTTTGATGTGTTTATTTGATGTGTTTATTTGATGTGTTTATTTGATGTGTTTGTTTGATGTGTTTTTTTGATGTGTTTATTTGATGTGTTTATTTGATGTGTTTGTTTGATGTGTTTGTTTGATATGTTTATTTGATGTGTTTATTTGATGTGTTTATTTGATGTGTTTATTTGATGTGTTTGTTTGATGTGTTTATTTGATGTGTTTGTTTGATGTGTTTGTTTGATGTGTTTATTTGATGTGTTTGTTTGATGTGTTTATTTGATGTGTTTGTTTGATGTGTTTATTTGATGTGTTTGTTTGATGTGTTTATTTGATGTGTTTGTTTGATGTGTTTATTTGATGTGTTTGTTTGATGTGTTTATTTGATGTGTTTATTTGATGTGTTTGTTTGATGTGTTTATTTGATGTGTTTGTTTGATGTGTTTATTTGATGTGTTTGATTGATGTGTTTATTTGATGTGTTTGTTTGATGTGTTTATTTGATGTGTTTGTTTGATGTGTTTATTTGATGTGTTTGTTTGATGTGTTTATTTGATGTGTTTATTTGATGTGTTTGTTTGATGTGTTTATTTGATGTGTTTGTTTGATGTGTTTATTTGATGTGTTTGTTTGATGTGTTTATTTGATGTGTTTGTTTGATGTGTTTATTTGATGTTTTTGTTTGATGTGTTTATTTGATGTGTTTATTTGATGTGTTTATTTGATGTGTTTGTTTGATATGTTTATTTGATGTGTTTATTTGATGTGTTTGTTTGATGTGTTTGTTTGATGTGTTTATTTGATGTGTTTGTTTGATGTGTTTGTTTGATGTTTTTATTTGATGTGTTTGTTTGATGTGTTTGTTTGATGTGTTTATTTGATGTTTTTGTTCATCTAATCGCCAACATTTGGGTCTGAGATAATGTAAGTTCATTTTCAGTCTGAGCCGTCCTATTCCCGCCCCCCCCCCCCCACCGTTAGAAAAAAAAAGCCAAGGGTGTTGTAGATATCGTGGTCAATGATTTGTTCCACAACTGACCGAATGTTTCTTATCACAATTTATATTTTACAGGAATGGTTTAAGTCAAATGGATGCATTTTTTAAAACCAATTCATATTGTTCAACAGCTGGACTATGGTAAAGATAAACCAACATTGATTTTACGGATGACATTATTGTGAAGTTGATTGTAATAGATGGAGCTAAAGCAACACTAAGGTTACGGATGACATTATGGTGAAGCTCTCGACTGTCACCCTGTGGCTTCCGGGTTTAATCATCAGTGATAACGAATGCGATTTTCTGGTCAATGGATTGGCAGAGAAAATGGTGCTGTTTGCATTAACACCAACGAAGCGAGCTGCAATAATTTAGATTGAAAATTTTAATCTGTTTGAATAAATCTCGACATTTTAAACAAAATCTGTTTTAATTGTTATTTCTTTACTATCAAAAAAAAAAAAGCAAGAGAGATGATAACACCACTAACATTTCCCAAAGAAATAATGTGTTTATGTCCCTTTGGTTAAACGACGACATTAAGATAAATCGAAGTCATATTATATCACAGTTCACTTCAAATATATTATTATTAACTGACTTTCATCAATACTTAACTTTAAGATAACTACCAACTAGATATACGTCTTGCTGTCTCAAGACACGAAAAATAACTCTCATAGAGGAAAACTAAATACAACCTCCTTGTTCAAGCTCAAGTAAGTAAGTCCACAAAAATCTCCAAAGCTTGTATCCAAGCAAGAGACAAGTGACGTTTCACTACGTCACATAACTACATAAAAATGTATAATCTCTAGACAATTAAAAAAAAATGTCATTAAACACATATGCACAAATAAAATAATGTTATAATTAACTCCTTCACACCTCCCTACCCTCCGAAAAATGTGCAACATTTCTTTGAAAATTTATCAATTCTTAAACACAAATATAATCCATCATAAGTAATAACTCAATTTCATCAAAATAATCAATTATTTTATCATGTATTAAATATTAACTAATAAGTGATTCAATATTACTTCTCCAAATAATACAATCTATTATCATCATGTGAAAAATATCAAATAATAAGTGATTCATTATCACTTCTCCAAATAATACAATTAATATCATCATGTACCAAATATTCAAATAATAAGTGATTCACTATCACTTTACCAAAGTAAATCAACTATGATTGATTATGTGCCAAATATAAAATAATACCTCAAATAATAAGTATTTAAAAAAAATCATGCCATTATCTATATTATTTACAACAAATTACAGTGTCAATAAATGCAATATTATCATGTATTAGTGCCAATACCTACCGAAAATACAGAAAAGCAATTTCCTAAGCCATTCCTTATAATAATGGAATATGCCATATAATAAATGTACCATAAAATATATAATGTATTTCATTATGCCAGTCATAACCATTTCAGCAATTTTAATTCAGCAGTTTAATTTTACCTATTTAATTAATCTAGACAAAATGTCTGGTATGAAGTTTTCAGAGCCTATAATATGTTCAATCTGAAAGTCATAGTCCTGCAAAAGTAAGGACCATCTTGTTAGTTTGGCATTATTTATTTGTTTACTTTTGAAATTGACAAGTGGCTTATGGTCTATTAGAACTAAAAAATTTTCTGCCTAACAGATATTTTTGCACTTTGATAATAGACCAAACAATGGCCAGGCATTCTTTCTATTACTGAGTATCTTCTCTCTATGTCTGTTAGTTCTCTACTAAGATATAATATGGGTCTATTTAGATTGTTGTCTCTTTCCATTAAACAAGAACCAATAGCAATACCCGAGGCGTCAGTGCATAATACTAATTTCTTATTTGGATCAAAGGCTTTTAAAATGGGTGTACTCTTAAAATGATTTTTAATTTTGTCAAGTGATATCTGACATTCACTATTCCACACAGCTTTCTGCTTCATTTCTATTTTAGTTAGATTGATAAGTGGACTATTGATCTCAGTAAAAATTATTTATGAATTTTCTGTAGTAAATACAGAGACCAATTAAAGCTCTGACTTTTTTTTTATTTTCAGGTGTTTTTATTTCCAGAATCTTATTAACATTACTATCTGTTGGTTTTACTAGCCCCTGACCTATGTTATAACCTAAGAAGTCAATATCTTTGAACCCTATTTTTATTTTATCAGGAGATAATGTCAGATTGTTATTTTGAAGTATGGTAAGTAGCCTATTTATTGTTCCTATGTGAATATCCCAGTATTTTTTAAAAATGCAAACATCATCAACATAATGTCTGACATTGGGTAATCACATTAACATGTGTGACATCATTTTTGTAAATGTAGCAGTACTATTAACCAAGCCAAAAGGCATAACATCCCTGTTATAGAAATTATCATGAGTGGCAAAGGCTGTAAATTTTTTTAAAATTTTCCTCCATAGGTATTTGCCAAAACCACGAGTTAAATCTAAGTGAGAAAGTCATATTATATCACAGTTCACTTCAAATATATTATTATTAACTGACTTTCATCAATACTTAATTTTAAGATAAATACCAACTAGATATAGGTCTTGCTGTTTCAAGACACGAAAAATAACTCTCATAGAGAAAAACTAAATACATCCTCCTTGTTCAAGCTCAAGTAAGTCCTCAAAAATCTCCAAGGCTTGTATCTAAGCAAGAGACAAGTGACGTTTCACTACGTCACATAACTACATAAAAATTTATAATCTCTAGTCAATTAAAAAATGTGATTAAACACATATGCACAAATAAAATAATGTTATAATTAACTCCTTCACAAAACGTTTTCTTGTATGAAATAAAACAAGTCTAATAACAGATCGATGTTGACTGACTGCACTTTAAATGCAATCATGCGAATCACAACCAGTTAACTGGTTCCACAATTAAAAAACTTTATCCGAAATGGTGAACAGTTGCATACTTCTCATTAATTATATTTATACTCTGTGGTCAGTTTGTATGTAAATTAAGTTTCATTGTCTTCATAAATTTATGACCGGTAAAAAAAAATGTTTGTTTAAATAATTATGAATAGTAAAGTTTTATTACCGAATTAGCAACTGATTTAGTTTGTATTTTAAAATGTAGTGTCCATTTGTAATGGAGTGTGAAGGTGAAATAAAGTGACAAGTACATGGTTATTATCCTTAATTCATATTTTCATACGTTGTCAATTGTAATTAAAGTAGACAAAATATATATGCGGCCCGCCGATAACAATCAAATTTTCAATGTGGCCCTCCGTTGAAAAAGTTTGCCCACCCCTGGTATAAATTCATAAATGTGCTGATAATTACTAATTCACTTTGATTACATTCTTTTTTCTAGACAGACTTTGTTACTGGTGCAAAGCTCAAAAGCTTCATTTCTGCCAAATGACTATAGTGTCAAGAAGGATCAATCTTTACGTTTCAATGTCTTTTTTGGTAAATGATTTGTATAAAAATATTTATTGAATACAGTGTTGAATATTTCACGAATATTCTTGGTAATCTAAAGCACCAGTAAGAACCATAAAACTTGATGACCAATGATTAGTCACAAATTAGTGTGATTTATTTTAAGACAATTGAAATATAAAGTTATTCAATTAATTATAATGTTAACACATTTTATTTATAAAATTAAAGATAAAATACAGCATGTTCATTTTGTTTAGGAGGAGGGGGCATTTATTAGTACAGTGTATAGCAATTTACTTTTGACCCAATGGTCTAAGGTTTGAGCCTTTGGTCCTGGTGAAAGTTTACCCAGCTTTATGTATGCATCTGACATATTTTGTGGAAGCAAATCCATCAGGGCATTGTGATAACCACACTGAAACTGATGAAATGAGCTTGTGTTAGGTTTTTTCTTTACATTGTTATTATTATAAACATCTTTTTTTCTCTTTCTAGATAAGTCATCATTTTGTCTTGCTGCTATGCATTTTAGAGAAAGTTTCAAAAGTCCAAGAATTCCATTCATTTGCTGTTAATGTCCATCAAGGATTGAGATTTTCTTAATGGAGTTGTTAAGAATTGATTATGTGTAGTATGTTAACAAGATAATTGCTAATAAATATCAAACAGCTGTAATATGTGAAGTTTCTTTTTTTTTTACTGTTGTGACTGAATTTGTATTATTTATTAGACACACAGTGTTTTACAGTTATGTTTACACAAATAAAACATTAGTAATTGCACACATCAAACTTATTCATCATGTACACAATAAGAGACAACGCTTTTTCTATATTGTTAAATCATTATTTTTTGCATTCATTAAAAATTTTGCACATTTGACCGAATAGGACATGAAAAGGATAATTAATAAATATTTACTAAATCATGTAATGCTAATTCAACTTTATAATAAGGCAGGATGTCTATCCTATACTTGTGAAATACTTTCATTTGGCTGGCTTTTGCACATTTCAATCAACACTTTAAGACTGAGAGTTGTGGCTATACTTCAACTTTTGAAGACCTATTAAATAAAAAAATGATACCCCTAAAGATTGGTGCATTAAAACAGGCATCACTTTTTAATTACTCAGTAAATTACTGAAAAAACATTTATGATTTAAACCAAATAATATAAAATACAAATAATATAAATAATTATGTAAAACTAAAAAAATCAAATTAATTTTATATACTAAACAATACATTTTTACCTCAATCAGAAAGTATTTACTGTCACAAACAGTTGTCACACCTTTGGGATTTGGTAACTTTGTCTTAACCATTCTTTGAACTAAAAAATAAAACAGATATTTGCAACATAACACAATATTCAAAATAAATAAAAATTTCAAAAGTTGACATAATTATTTTCTTAGCTTTCGTCCCTTCCATATCTATCATTTAGTTAGAATGTAAAACTACTACTAATAATAATTAATACTATCAATTATTATTCATATATGAAGTGGCTCAAAAATTTTACTTCATACCTTGATCAGACTAATCCATGTTTAAAATCTCATTACTGTTAGTCTCTGGCGCGATGACTCAGTCAAAGGCTGGACTCAAAAGACTTATTTCAATCATTTGCATCTATCTGCTGGGGCGGCTTGGCTATCGATCGGCATGAATCATTGAATGTATTGCCAATGGAATAGTATGACTATGTTTGTTTTTTCGCCTTAGCTGCAAATCAAACTTCAAAAAACCTACTATTGGTTAATGTTTGCAACAGATATATATGTATTTCATTACAATGTATTGTGTCTTTTCCGACTAATTGTCAGTGGAGTACACGTCTCTTGGTATATCCATGTTACTATTGTTACGGTATGTTATACTCATTGTTCCGATCTTGATGATTTGGTTTCAGAGACGAAAATCGTTTCAAACCATCAATATCAAACAGTTAAGTTACCAGATATACCTGTCCTACAGGAGCAATGTGCCTTTTAACAAGAAAAATCAAATTTCTTAATAAACAGCGATCAAATGTCATCCAGCTCTGTATAGGTTTTTGAGAAAAAAAAAGTTTGTTTCTACGTCGGATGTGTGCGCATCGAGTTGCGCAGTCATGCGCAGTCTAAACAAATATATTTTTAGTAATCTTTTGTATTTCTACCAAGCCTAATTTATTTTGATATTATGTATTTGATTTTGGTTAATGGTGAACAGTTGTGCGAATAGTTAATAATTTGTTGAGTATTTCGGTGGATGGATGCTGTGTTGTTTTGGTTTCTTATTGAGATAAGGGTACTTATGTTTGTGGATACACATGGTTATTGAGATGAGGGTACTTATGATTGTGGATATACAGGGTTATTGAGATGAGGGTACTTATGATTGTGGATATACAGGGTTATTGAGATGAGGGTACTTATGATTGTGGACATACATGGTTATTGAGATGAGCGTCTTATGATTGCGGATATACATGGTTATTGAGATGAGGGTACTTATGATTGTGGATACACATGGTTATTGAGATAAGGGTACTTATGATTGTGGATATACATGGTTATTGAGATGAGGGTACTTATGATTGTGGATACACATGGTTAATGAGATGAGGGTACTTATGATTGCGGATATACATGGTTATTGAGATGAGGGTACTTATGGTTGTGGATACACATGTTTATTGAGATGAGGGCACTTATGATTGTGGATATACATGGTTATTTAGATGAGGGTACTTATGATTGTGGATATACATGGTTATTTAGATGAGGGTACTTATGATTGTGGATATACAGGGTTATTGAGATGAGGGTACTTATGATTGTGGATATACATGGTTATTTATGCAATTCTGTTGCTAAACACACACACACAGCTACACACACACACGCACACTTATACACACACAAACACATGCACACACACACGCACACACATATACACACGCACGAACACATATATTTTAGAGCTGCTGTTCGATCAATTAAAAAAAATTAACTCAATTGCATTTTGTATAGAAAATAACTCAAGTTCGATTGACACAAACTACTTAATTTATTATTGGTATTAAAACAGGTTTGTTATTTATTGCCTAAAATTTGTTCCGACAGTCTGAAGTCTTACCTTAGACAACTGTGGTCGACCTGCTGTAAATAATGTAACAAACAAAATATAACATGTTTCTTAACCGGAACTTTTCTATTATAAACAAAACAGCATTCACTAATGGACTAACTGAAGTATATAGCAACGATAGTATATTCTTTGTTATTTTTTGGTCGGTTGAACAGCTGGTCACACCAAAATTAAAAAAAAAAAAACAAGGTACAGCCAAATGTTTATTTAATCGATTTGAACATACATCAACAACGAGCTATGTCTTTTTTTTATAATTATCTTTGTAATTCTACAAGATGTTCTTAAAGGGGTAGAAAATATTAAACTTGAGTATTTTAGTCTTTTTAATTTAATCTAGTACAATAATAGCGATTTGGGTTTAGCGTTAAATCGAAAGTTTAGAATTAACTAGTTATCAAAGGCCCGGTACCCGGACCGGCGAGTAGGCACACAGTTGGAGTTGAAAATGGTGATATATATTTTAGCGCGTTAACCATCAGTCTATATACTTGCAGTGCCCCCAAGGACATGAACAGATTATTGTAGCCAAAATACATTTGAGAACAGGGACACCTAATAATACATCAAATAAAGTTCATATGTTAAATACTTCCTCCCAAAGAAAATAATCCTCACTATGGGTAAACATCAACAACTCTTAAAATCATATTCCTTCATAATATTTTAATGGACTCCTTTCCAAACAGTTATTCATTTAATGTTTTATGATGTTCAACATGGCGTATTTAAAAAAAAAGAGAGACGTGAGTGAGTGCTTGTGTTAAGCGAAACGCTACATGTTTAACAGGTGGTTTATTTACTGTTATACACATTGTAGCATAGTACAATTAACTAAGAAAAATTGCCGACCCGGCAGTGCAGAACCTAGGGATTTAGGGGCCCGGTGGGCTTGGCCTCTTTGGGGGCTGCCCCTGCATTTTGACATGAGATAATTTTTTGACGCTTTTAAAGCTTGGTCCCGAGAAGAAAGAATCGTTGTGTAGCTTTTAGCTGACCTTCGATTAAAAACATAGTATTCCATCAATGCAGTTGAGGCCGAGGACGCAGAAAACATTAGGCCTCTTAAAAAAGAAAGACATATCAAAGCTTTCAACATTATAGTTCTGTGAAGCCAATGCCGGACCAAGGGATTTTAGGCATCTTCGGGAGCCACTACATTTTGACGTGAGATAATGTACTTAATATTTAGTTTAAAAAATATTTTGGGGGCCCTCCTCAAACTGGGCCCCCTCCATACACCCTCTGTGTGAAGCCCCCATCATAAATGGGTTAGTTTGCATTGTAAACGTTGTGTACGGCGCTACTCAATCTCAACCCTTATTCAATTCATTCATGTGACGTAATAGTCAAAAAATGAAAAAATGTGACGTATTTTAGGTTAGTAATAAAGGGAAATAATTGTACATTAGAAATAGACATATTTTAGAAATAATAATTTAAACAATATAAATATTATATTATATTGAGGTATCCATAATTTTGATTTAAAATTTAGATTGTGGAACATAACACAGGATATTAATTAAACGATTTTTGTAAATATTTCTTTTATGATCGCTTCTCCTTTAATTACAAATTGAACACCATAAATTTATTATGATACTGTGAGATATAGATAGGCCTATAGAACCACGTTCGGTTTAAATTTGTTTCGGAGATTCTCACAAAATATTTTGGCATGAATTTGTTACATCTCCTAAGATCTCTTTATTACCCTTTGGTAATGATTGAGGCGGTCGAAAACAGTATTACATGGTGATAGCCATTTGGCATTCATGATCTTACCTGCCGTATGTTAGTGTACGGTGTTTTGTCACCTCGGCACTTAACATATGGCTGGTCCAATGTCATTTCTGGCAGCCATGTAGGAGACAATTCTTACTCGGCTGGCCAGTTGGTAGCCGGATCTTGCATGTTAAGAAGAAAACAGTAAATGTTTCTGCCATCTTTGAATTGTTTATGCTGCCATCTTGGATGACAGACGGAAGTCGCGATGACAGACGGAAGTAGCGATGACAGACGGAAACCGGAACATATGATGTAAAATTTGTATTATAGATAACAATTTAAACAATATAAATATTACATTATATTGAGGTATCCATAATTTTGGTTTATAATTTAGATTGTGGAACATAACACAGAATATTAATTGAACGACTTCTGTAAATATTTCTTTTATGATCGCTTCTCATTTAATAACAAATTGAACACCAAAGATTTATTACGTTATTGTGAGATATACATAGGCCTATGGAACCACTATTCGGTTTAAAATTTGTTTCGGAGATTATCACCAAAACATATGGCTGGTCCAATGTCATTTCTGGCAGCCATGTAGGAGACAATTCTAACTAGCTGGCCAGTTGGTTGCCGGATCATGCATGTTAAGAAGGAAACAGTAAATATTTCTGCCATCTTTGAATTGTTTATGCCGCCATGTTGGATGACAGACGGAAGTAGCGATGACAGACGGAAGTCGCGATGACAGACACCGGAACATATGATGTAAAATTTGTATTATAGATACAACAGTACTCAAGTTTAAAATACAAGCATGAAAAAATCGTATCTGCCCAAAACCAAAAATAACCTAGCCTACCGATAAAGTCTAAGGGCATGTAACTCTGTGCAAAGGTTTTGCAGGGTACAAGTTGTAAATATTTGTGGTGTTAAGAAAAATGAATGTGTATTGTAATATAATTTTTTTCAACCCTAAAAATTAAAATAAAACAACAACAACAATAAACAACAATCTTAGTTTACTATTTAGACTTTACAAACAATCAAGTTATTGTCTGGTATCTATTTTTACCAATTCAGTAACTGACAACGAGAACTTATACCAGTATCTGATGTCTGTGTTTTTATATTTACGTTAATAAAACATCAAAAAATTGTCTATCTTGGTTGATTTCTGTTTTTATTTTTGTTTATTTGTTTACTTAATCAATTGATTAACAAATAGTCATTACGTCAATATGAATTGAAAATAAAAAGAATTATTTGGTTTTAAGGCTAATATAAAATGATACAGTGAAAATATCGTCACAGTGGTAACAAATGAGATGGCCATCATTAGGGTGGGGATGTTGGGTGGTGGGGATGTTGGGTGGTGGGGATGTTGGGTGGCGGGGATGTTGAGTGGCGGATATGTTGGGCGCGGGGATGTTGGGTGTGGGGATGTTGGGTGGTGGGGATGTTGGGTGTGGTGATATTGGATGGTGGGAATGTTGGGTGGCGGGGATGTTGAGTGGTGGATATGTTGGGCGCGGGGATGTTGGGTGTGGGGATGTTGGGTGGTGGGGATGTTGGGTGTGTGGATGTTGGGTGGTGGGGATGTTGGGTGTGTGGATGTTGGGTGGTTGGGATGTTGGGTGTGTGATGTTGGGTGGTGGGGATGTTGAGTGGTGGGGATGTTGAGTGGTGGATATGTTGGGCGCGGGGATGTTGGGTGTGGGGATGTTGGGTGGTGGGGATGTTGGGTGTGTGGATGTTGGGTGGTGGGGATGTTGGGTGTGGGGATGTTGGGTGTGGGGATGTTGGGTGTGGGGATGTTGGGTGCGGGGATGTTGGGTGTGGGGACGTTGGGTGTGGGGAATGTTGGGTGCGGGGATGTTGGGTGTGGGGATGTTGGGTGTGGGGATGTTGGGTGTGGGGATGTTGGGTGCGGGGATGTTGGGTGTGGGGACGTTGGGTGTGGGGAATGTTGGGTGCGGGGATGTTGGGTGTGGGGACGTTGGGTGTGGGGATGTTGGGGAGCAAATGTAATTTTTTATCCATCACTACAGATCATTTGATACAAATTGTTGCAACAAAATAGAAGCACTATTGGTTACTTCTTTGTCAATTTGCCTTTGTCTATTTCATTCATATTAAATCCGAGAGTCACATTCAAAGTCATTTAAGTTTAAGACATATTGGTTTTCTAAAAATCTTTTCCAGTCGCAGACCACGTTTGGTTTTTAAACTTGAGAAAAGGATCAGAACAATAATATATAAGTATGTAAATTAAAATTTGTAAAAATGTCTTTGGGTGATCGAGTGGTGGAGAGCTAAGTGCGGACCAGATCAAATTGTCGGACAAGCTGGACTCGGACCGCTGGCTATTCCTTCAGCAATGAGCTCATATATCTTCTCTTCATTTTATTAATGTATACAATAATATTGATATATATATCAAATTATTTTGTTTATTTAATTTGTGAATCTAGTCACAATAATTTATTCATAATAAACATATTTTGAGTTTAAAAAAAATCTGAAAAAAAAAAGTTAATTGTGTCATCAATTTTTTATAACGGATTTTTTTGTCTCCTGTGATCATTTTTGTATTACTTGGTACAGTTATAAAGCCAATACAATTCAATACATTCTCTTTTTTATTTCGGAACAAATTATTCCGTAGTTTTTGTGTTATAATTGATATTTTGTATAGCACCACTTTAAAAAAAAAATTAAAACGAATGTGATTGAAGATATCTATAAAGAAATAAAAAAAAAACCAACTAAACAATTTATTGTAGAAATTTGTTTCTGACGATTTTTAATTTAAATCCTATTAACCATGTAATTATATACATTTTGAGAATATGTTTACTAATAACATTTAAGATGGCTGATGACTGTTACGTAGTGTAACTGATATGTAACGTTATGAATCAAATATGTGACGTTGTGAATGTTTCTTTATACTTTACACAGCCACAACATATATATGTATACTAATATATCAACGCCAACGCATGGTCTACCAACACAACATATACTTTAATGGTTACTAACATAGATGAATAGATATACAATATATAACATAAGTCCTTGTCTAGTTATGTCTTTACGTCTACTTCTACACTACAATCTACAACTACTACACTACAATCTACAACTACTACACCAAACTTCAACTACGTCCAACTCATATGACTGTCAGCACCGTACTAAATAAAAAGTCTAAGGTCACTAGCATCCTGTCAAAACATCAGGTCAAGCTACGGTCGGGGGGGGCGTGGCAAAGGTTACTACAAAATATTTTAACTGCTGGGACCTCGACCCAGCGGTGAACCTGGAATGTGTAGGATGACCGTTAGGATGGGGCGTTAGTACACGGGAGGGGGTGGGGGTTAATTCTACACAAAATCTACACGTCACATACACCTCCCTTCTTTCTAAGTTTTACATCGTAAAACAAACTATATCATGAAAAATTATATTATAAACAATTATATTTTAAACAGCAATAGCAGGGAACGTATAACATCATATTGCTAATGGTATGCATGTCAAATCAATAACTAAATGAAAAATTGACAAAATAATTAAAAATTTAGTTCATAGTTTCTTCTTGCTGTCCTTGACTGTGTAGTCATCTGTGATGGTTATGCAATGTCCGATTGACTGCAGGTGGTCAACAGGTGAGAGGTCAAGTAAGAGGCGTGGACTGGCTGGCCACTGTTTTCAACGGTAAACGAATAACTCATGACTCTCATCACTGTTCTGCTGTATGGTAGACATCTGTGTATGACGTAATCGTCTCTGGCGTGGTGGGAGAGGCGTAGTAACTTTTGATGGCTTTTGTCAGTCTGTGAAAAACTACTCTATTTATAGAATGGGACAATTTTGCTTACTTTTAAATGTTGGGCTTATTACTCTTAGTGCACTTAGCCAAACAAACAACACAACTAGACTTACCGTGCATCCTTCTGGCCCTAACTGATCTTACTTAATTCAGTTACTAACTATAGTTCCCTATATCACTTACCTTGTTTCGTCACGCATTTAATCTACAAAACTCTTTCTAAAGTTTAGTATCTTGGTATATGTTATATCTGTTTTCCTTTTTTTTTCTTTTGTTAAAGGGGAGCTCTAAGTACACCGTGATAAGGTGTCTGCCAGGACATTATATTTGCCTGCTATTGTGCTCACACGGAAGCTATAGTCTTGCAATAGGAGAGCCCATCTGGCTATTCTTTTGTTTCCTAATTTCTTTGTATTAATGAATGCTAAAGGGGCATGATCGGTTAGCAATGTAAATTCGGCGCCCAGCAAGTACCTGGACAGTTTGGTGATGCACCATATAATGGCTAGGCCCTCCCTTTCGATTGTGGCATATTTCATTTCAGCAGGGAGCAGTTTTCTGCTCACATACAAGACCGGGTGGTATTTGTTATCATAGACTTGGGTAAGGGACCCGCCGATTGAAGATGAGGACGCATCCGTGACGAGCACGAATTCCTTGTTAATATTGGAGAGTTTCAAGATGGGTTCCTTTGAGAATGCTGTTTTTATTTGATCGAGCGATTCCTGACATTTTTCTGACCATTGAACATTAATTGGTTGCCCCTTTTTGGTTAATTCTGACCAAGGTTCAGTTTTTTTGGCGAAGTGGGGAATGAATTTTCTATAAAAGTTACACAGGCCCAGTAAGCTACGAACTTGTTTCTTTGTCTTAGGTTGGGTCAATTGTAAAATTTTTGAAACCGTTTCTTCGATGGGTTCAATAGAGTTGTTTGATATTTTATGTCCTAGGAAAGAAATTTCAGCCAATCCTATTTGTATTTTTGAAGGCTTAACGGTGAGATTGTTAATTTTCAAGATGTGGAATATATCATGTAAGCTTTTTATGTGTTCCTCCCATGTTTCACTAAATATACATATGTCATCAAGGTAGAAGATAGTGTCTTTTCTACTACTAAAGAGTCTGGCCATCATTCTATTGAATGTAGCGGGGGCGTTGACAAGACCGAAACTCATGACGTTCCACTGAAAAACTCCGAAAGGCGTTGTGAATGCCGTCACTGGTTTGGCATTGTCTGACAAAGGAATCTGCCAGTAACCTCTTGATAGGTCTCAAGTTTTGTGAAGATCTTAGCTCCTGTCAGGCTGCTTATAATGTCTTCAGGATTGGGCATGGGGAACGGGTCAAACAATGTCTCCTTATTCAACTGTCTATAGTCAACACATAGACGGAGACTTCCATCCTTTTTCTTGACTAGCACAACCGGTGCTGCATAGGGGGAGCTAGATGGTTCTACGAGCCCTAATTTAATTAGATCGTTAATCTCTGATTGTAGGTGGTCCCTATGGTGTAGTGGGATGGTGTAATGTCTAAGTTTGACCGGAGTAGTATCAGTCAGGAGGATGTTATGTTCTATAGCAGATGTTTTGCCTGGGAGATCAGTAAAGATTTCTTGGTATTCCTGCAATTACTGGTGTATATCTACTCTATGTTGTGGGGGTAGAGCAACCAATTCAATGTCTTTCCATGTCTGGGTGTTACATGTCGGGAGCTTAGGTATGGTCTACTCATCATCTTCCGTTATATCATCTTCCCTCAAAACTGTACAACAGATGGGTCCTGTCTGGACGTTCTGGGCTTTGATTTCAATTGGTCGTTCGTAATATCTTTTTAGCATGTTGATATGAAATACCTTTGTTTTATTTAGTATTTGAATTTCATAATCCACATCACTGATTCTTCTAACTACCCTGTGGGGTCCTAGCCACTGAATAAAGAATTTATTACTTCTGTCCGGGAGTAACACTATGACCAAATCCCCTGCCTCTAGCAGTCTGAGTTTTCTATTCTGATTAACCCTATCCTTAGTGGTTATACCTTTATCTACAAGGTTTCTGTTGGCTGCCTCGCAGGCACGCACGATGTTTTCCCTAGTTCTAGTAACCAATTCATAACTGTCAAGTACATCCTCATCATCATCTAGGACAACGGATTCCTTAATTGCTGTGATGGGGCCTCTGGGGTTACCTCCGAACATTATTTGAAATGGAGAGAAGCCAGTGCTCTCATTGGGGCTGTCGCGGCAGGAGAACAGTATGGCTGGAATAACTAGGTCCCAGTCTTTAGGTTCTTGGTCGGCGACTTTAGATATACGCTCTTTGAGGGTTTTATTGAACCTCTCGCATATGCCGTTGCTCTGTGGGTGATAGGGGGTTGTAAACTTTTGTCTTATTCCTAACATCTTAAAAAATTCCTTAGATAGATTAGATGTGATTTGCGTGCCTCTATCCGACAGTATTTCACGTGGGAATCCAAATCTGGAGAAAATCAGGTATAATGATTGTGCAACATCCTGGGCTTCTATTCTTTTTAGTGGGATAGCCTCCGGCCATCGCGAACATACGTCTACCATTGTAAGTATGTAGCGGTGCCCTCTGTTTGACATGACAGGCATGGGTCCTATGATATCCACTGCGACTTTTGAGAACAGTCTTTCAATGATATCCACGGATTGAATCGGAGCCTGGGTGAAATTTCCCTTGGGGCCCTTCATCTGGCATATTTCGCATGATTGTACGTAATTTTTGATGTCCTTCCCAGTAACAATCTGCGAGTTGTCTACGTTTGGTTCTATTTATACCAGTATGTCCTGCCAGTGGTATGTCGTGGGCCTTCAGTAGACACGTAGTCCTGTATTTCTGTGGGATGACGAGCTGTGTAGCTTGATCACCTTTATAAGTAGTTGTCCTCATCAATACGCTAGTCTTCTTGTCGACCCATAGTTTATCCCTAGACACGTTTTTCACACTGTTGTTTTGTAATATTTGGAACAACCACTGCAGGGAAAGGTCCGCGTCTTGCTCAGAACGGAATGTTTTATCGTCTATCTCTACTGATTCGTCGTCACTAGCGTTCACTGTTTTATGTGCCCTGTCAGATACCTTTGCTGTTGTCGTAGAAGAGACATTATCGTTGATTGCTACTTTATTTTGATCGATTGATTCTTCTTGATTTACTATCGCATCAGTAGTTGGCTTTCCATAGGCAGTAGTCCTTTCTCCTTTCATTGATTTTGCTCTAGTGGTTGCCACATAGCTTTGCTCTTTTGTTTTATTTTGCTGCGTCCATTCTTTTATCTCGACCTCTGTGCGGTCCACCACTTCAGGTACATTTCCGAGAATTAAATCTATTGGGGCGTTATCCGTGACCAGAGCCGAAATCTCGCCACTATAATGAGGGGTTCGTATGTGGATCTTCGCCTGTGGGTGTACAGTGACTCTGCCGTCGAATGCCATTATTTCATTGTACGTTCCCGTAAATTGATATTTCTCTACGAAATCCCGTTTAACGAGGACTGTTGTACAGCCTGTATCTCTTAAAACTTTAACTGGTGTGCTACCTACAAAACCAGGGAAGTAGTTTAGCCCTGTGTATTCGGTCTTCTGAACCAGGTCTACCCCTGTTGCCGTTGTTATAAGAGTGTCTGGAGCCAGACCTGTCCCTAGTATGACTATGCTTCTTGTTATCCTTATAGGACCCACTAACTCTTTGATTCTTGAAACATGTTTGTGTTGAGTGTCCGTGCATGTGACAAGATGAGCAGTACAGACCCTTATTCTTTTCAAGACAGTTTCGGGCCCAGTGACCACTCTTATTACATATGTAGCATAGTCTGCTGTCTGTCCTGCCACTTGTATTATCTGATCTGTGAGAGCTATTGCTGCGTGTTCTTCTAGCGTCGCTTCGCGTATTGTCGTTACTGTAGCAAACTATGTCTGGAATGTCCTTATCTGCACGGGCTGTTGGTTTGTCTGGGTGGGCTGTTTTGTACTTTCTAATCAGGTCTACTACTGTTTCTACTGTCTTAGGTCCCCTTTCTAAAATGAATGCCTTCAGCTCGGAATGGCAGGAATTGATGGCCTTGTCTAATAAAAAGAACGTCCTAAATGATTCAAAAGTCTGTTCTACTTTGGCATACTGTAGCCATTTGTCTAAGGCAGTACCCAATTTGTCGAAGTATGTCTGGGGGTCGTCCTTGTGTAGTGCTGTCTGGTGAAAGGCCTTCCTAAAACTAGCTTCTGTCTGTCCGTATGTCCTGAGAAGCTGTTCCTTAGCTACCTGATAATTGTCTTGATTTAAGCATATCTTTAGGGCAATGTCGCTGGTAAATGATTTACCTAGTAGGTATGTCCATTTGGGTTCGGGGAAGTCGAGTTCCTTCATGTCTTGTTCGAATTTGGTGAGGAAATTGTCTATTGTCGTCTTCTGTTCGTCGAATAACTGAAACTTATAATGGGCTATCCTACTGGCAAGACTGTGGTCTATGGCTGACAGTGGGGTAGGTAGAGGGGTGAGATTATTAAGCTGGCTATCTCGTAATTCTTTTTCTAGTTCTAACTGTTTAATCTTTAATTGGGTGTGAGCCATTTCCTGACTTCGCTCCTGCTCTAATCTACTAGATTCCTGTCGTAATCTATCCTGTTCTTTATCTACTCTATCCTGCGCCCATTTCTCTGATTTTTTTGGCTCTACCCCTAAAGTTTGTCCTAATGTGACGAAGTGTTCGAATGATGACATTCTCAGTTATGAATTATGATCTACAACTAAGTGCGTTACTTTGACTTACCTTAATATTACTTCAGCTAAATAAGAGTAATGAAATACTTATTATCTAACAATCTAACATAGTTAAATAAATTTCCAGGTACAAATAAGGAACGAAATTAACAATACATAAGGCAGAGAAGAACCGATAGGCACAACAAATAAAACAATGACCGTATGTTATAATACTGTCATACAAGTACAAACTAGACAAAAACGATCTAACAATTAAATGTTTTGTAATCTCTCCGAGCACCGATTTGCCACTCTGTTACACAAGTAACAAAGATGTGCTCAGGGAGAGACTACTAACAAAATATCTATAGGATTCAAAATAAATATTGATTTAACATAAACAAGACATTTGAATGTGCACTAAGATAAATAGGTAAACTTATCTGGTTTTAGGAGGTGTTAGCACAGACTGACTGACTCCTCTCGTTGCTATATCTGCTCTCTTAGATTCTGTGAGTCGGTGATACTCTGGCGAGCTGTTGAGTCGGTGGGACCTCTGGTAGATTCACTATGAGTCAGTGTGACTCCTCTATTTGCTCCCTTAGCTGCTGTTGAGTCGGTGGGACTCTGGTAGATTCACTATGAGTCAGGGTGACTCCTCTATCTTCTCTCTTAGCTGCTGTTGAGTCGGTGGGACTCTGGTAGATTCACTATGAGTCAGTGTGACTCCTTAATCTGCTCTCTTAGCTGCTGTTGAGTCGGTGGGACTCTGGTAGATTCACTATGAGTCAGTCTGACTCCTCTATCTGCTCTCTTATCTGCTGTTGAGTCGGTGGGACTCTGGTAGATTCACTATGAGTCAGTCTGACTCCTCTATCTTCTCTCTTAGCTGCTGTTGAGTCGGTGGGACCTCTGGTAGATTCACTATGAGTCAGTGTGACTCCTCTATTTGCTCTCTTAGCTGCTGTTGAGTCGGTGGGACCTCTGGTAGATTCACTATGAGTCAGTGTGACTCCTCTATCTATGTAGTAGATATATCCAACTGCTCCGACAACTTTTCAGAAGCTCCTATATCTTTGGGCAGGCTCGCCAAATATGTTACGTAGTGTAACTGATATGTAACGTTGTGAATCAAATTTGTGATGTTGTGAATGTTTCTTTATACTTTACACAGCCACAACATATATATGTATACTAATATATCAACGCCAACGCTTGGTCTACCAACACAACATATACTTTAATGGTTACTAACATAGATGAATAGATATACAATATATAACATAAGTCCTTGTCTAGTTATGTCTTTACGTCTACTACTACACTACAATCTACAACTACTACACTACAATCTACAACTACTACACCGAACTTCAACTACGTCCAACTCATATGACTGTCAGCACCGTACTAAATAAAAAGTCTAAGGTCACTAGCATCCTGTCACAACATCAGGTCAAGCTACGGTCGGGGGGGGGGGCGTGGCAAGCGTTACTACAAAATATTTTAACTGCTGGGATCTCGACCCAGCGGTGAACCTGGAATGTGTAGGATGACCGTTAGCATGGGGCGTTAGTACACGGGAGGGGGTGGGGGTTAATTCTACACAAAATCTACACGTCACAATGACTGATACATAAAATTCCTCTTTTCATATTGTTCCTTTGTGTTATAATCTTAAATGAACCCTCCCTACCCTTACATACATGTAAAAAGACATTGGATATTATATTTGTGGACAGAGTAAAATAAATCAAACATTTAATGACAAACACATACAAGAAAAATAAAATACAATTTTCTTAATGCTTTATCTGTTCTGTCTGATTTTACTTGTAGGTACATTTAAAGATACAAAGTTACGTGTAATTGATTAGTTCAAAGATGTAAACTGCAGCAAAACTTTAAAAAATGACGAACACATATTTATCATTATTATATTGAATTATAATATATAAAGCATAATTTTAACGGCCTGGCTAATGGGGTTTTGGCTTCTTGGCTGGTTTTGTTGGTTTGTGCGGCTTTTCAGAAACTTTCTTTGTTTTTGGCGCGGCTTAATGGAATATTCAGATGTCGGCGACCTTGACTTTGACGAGTCTGTGACCCGAGGCTTTGACAATCTTGTTCTGTACGAAGAACTTGATGAACTTTTTGACGTGGTACTTTCTGGTGTTGAGGCTACAGTTGTTGACGTAGCTGGTATTGTTGTAAGCGTATTGCAGACGGCTACAGGCAGAGACCAGGAGTTCTCCTGAGTGCACCACAGACACTGCCGTTTGAAATGTCGATGACCTCATTTAAAGGAATGATGACGTCACCAACGCCACAGTTTGGGCCTGTATGTGAATGTGGGAGAGATGGGGAGCGGTGATAAAGAGTGAAATTATTTCATTTCATAATCAGACAATTATCTATCAGGCTGTGATTATTTGCAGTATTTTTTTTTTGTAGGCCTTACATGTTTACTTATTATTATTATTGTAATACAAATTGACCCTGCAAAACATTTGCATAGAGTTATATCCCCTTAGGCTTGATCGGTAGGCTAGGTTATTTTTTATTTCGGGCAGATCCAATTTTTTCATGATTATATTTTAAACTGGAATACAGTTGAATCAATTCTTTATTTTCGATTTAACGCCGAAACCACATCGTTTATATATCTCTATACTTATAAGAGGCATTTGCTGTCTGTCTGTCTGTCTGTTCCTTATAACTCAAGATCCAGACAACCAAATAACGTGAAATTTGTTACACATACACATAATTACATTGGGAAAGTTATAAGACATGTTTCGTTTCATCTGGATGGGTAGTTTAATTGTAATTAATTATTTTTATTTTAGTATTTTACTATATTAAAAGTAATCTCGACGGCGCCATAAATAAAATTCCTCTGTGACGTCATTTCCCGATGATACATTTTTAAAAGAGGGGTAACTTCCGGAAACTCCAATTGTAAACATGGTGAAATCAATAGTCATATCTATTTACCTATCGTTTTATGTATTCAGAAGATTAAAATTAAAGGTGCACTTTAATAAACCGAAATACGTTAATTAAAATGTTTCTGTGACATTATTAACATTATTAATACAATCTCAATGGGTAGTTTAATTGTAATTAATTATTTTAGTATTTTGCGGGTGCTTTAAATGTTATTGCATTCAAATTGTATCAATGCACAGGGAATTCTCTGTATTCGCGCACCAAGTGAATGTGTGATTGAACGGACGGAGAAGAAAGGGTTAGAGACGGAAAAAAAAATAAAATATTGTTGTTGTTTTTTTTCATGCTGCAAGTACCCGCTTTGGCCGGGATTAAAATAAAGTTTTCTGTTTATTTAAGAAGCGTAATTTGACGTTTAATTGTACATAGAGAGGGAGGGGGGAGAGAGATAAAGAGAGAGGGGGGCAGGGAGGGAGAGGGAAGGAGGGGACAGGGGGAGGGGGAGATGAGGGAGGAAAAGGGAGGGAGGGATAGAGGTGGTAGGGAGGGAGATAAAGGGAAGGGAGGGAGAGGGAGGGTTGGAGAGAGAGGGAGGGAGAAAGGGAGGGAAGGAAAGAGAACGGAAGGGGGGAGTAAGGAGGGAGATAGAGGGGAGGGAGGGAGAGAGATAAAGAAAGAGGGGAGGGAGAGAGAGATAAAGAGAGAGGGGGAAAGGGAGGGAGATAGAGGAAATGAGGGAGGGGGAGAGGAAGAGAGGGAGACGGGAGAGGGAGAGAGAAAGGAGAGGGAGAGAGGGGGTAGGGAGGGAGAGAAAGGGGAGAGAAGGAGAGAGGGAGAAAGAGGGAGATGGGAGAGTTAGGGAGGGAAGGAGAGGGAGGGAGGGATAAAGGGAGGGAAAGAGAAAGGGAGAGAGGGGGTAGGAAGGGAGAGAGAGGGGGTAGGGAGAAAACAAAAAGGTAAACAAAAAACTTTTTTAAACCCGGGCAAAGCCGGGTACTTGCAACTAGTATATATATATATATATATATATATATATATATATATATATATATATATATATATATATATATTTATGTATATATATATATATATATATATATATATATATACTATTCTTTTACCCAGTAAAGTTTAATATCTTATTAGTTTAGATTTAAGAATATTAAAGCAGCGCTATGTACATTCGTGCATAAGTTTGTTCTCCAAGAGCATACATTCTTACACTTACAAGAACACACATTTGTACATATGTTTGTTCTCCAAGAACACACATTCGTACATAGGTTTGTTCTACAGGAACACACATTCGTACATAGGTTTGTTCTACAGGAACACACATTCGTACATAGGTTTGTTCTACAAGAACACACATTCGTACATAGGTTTGTTCTCCAATATCTCACATTCATACCTAGGTTTGTTCTCCAATAACTCACATTCGTACATAGCTTTGTTCTTCGATAACTCACATTTGTACATAGGTTTGTTCTCCGATATCTCACATTCATACCTAGGTTTGTTCTACAATCACTCACATTCATACATAGGCTTGTTCTCCCAGAACACACATTCTTTAAAATAAATCATAGAGACTACTTATAAAAATGAATATGACTGCTTTTATAAGTTTAGCTTCGAAACATTTTTAGGGACCAAATAAAAAAAATGTGCAAACTTTTTAGAGCATTTTCGAAAAAAATGCTTTATTGTCCCCGTTTTGTCTGTCTGTCTTTCTGTCCGTCATCACCCTAAATCTCAACAACCATAAGTCCTAGGCCCATGATGTATATATCATTTTGTAGGTCTTGGCCTGCCATGTGTACATCAAAAGTCCATTTTGCGATTAGACCTCTGAGGGGCGAATACTAGAGCTTCGTAGGGTACCGGTTTTTTTTTTACTATATAAGCTATATTAACAAAGGGGCGTACAAAGGGGCGTAACTCATTATTTATTTTTGTAACAGTTATTAAACATGACTTACTTCCCTCTCTATTTATCAAAACCCATACCTTGAAAATGCTCTAAAACGTCCTGTGTCCGAAACGGTACATGCTTAAATTGCTTGTTTTTTCCTCTTTAGTGTTTTTTTATGTTTATTTTCAGGTCATGACAACAAATGCATATATTAAATAGAAAACACTTTTGTCTTTACAATCTGCTGCTTTAACAAACTTCGATTCGCTATTGAAACGCCAGTGAAGAAAATGTCGTGACAAAATCTTTGTAAAAATGTGTCTCCTTTCCTTAATAATCAAACGATTTTTTGAAAAGTTGTTTGATTTTCGATAAACAGTTTTAAAGTTTTACATCCTAGAACAATGCACAATGTAAGCATATATAATTTTTTATAAAACATTTTTCTATATTAAATGTATACCCTGCCCTCATCATTATATTGTTTAAATCAACAAACGGTACGCTCTACCTCCTATTTATACGAAAGTGTTTTTAATACCGGCTTCCTTCTTCAAAGAAAATAACATGATTTCATTTAATCTGCATTGCTCATTTGCGTTATATAACAGACATTACAAACAATTATATAACGGTTTATGAAAACAATTACATCCCTACTGCACCAAAGTGTTTTATGTAAACAGTCCTGCATGAACTCTTTACACAGATACCTCGCACGTGGATGTATTTTTATATTTTATGTTGTATTGTGCCTAATGTTACCGCACACAGTTTGGTGTGTACTATGTAACAGTTTGGAGTGTACTACGTAACAGATTGGAGTGTACTATTTAACAGTTTGGAATGTACTATGTGTCAGGATAGTATGGTAGAGTGAACTGAATCCAGAAAAGGTTAGGTAAAAGGTTAGGTAAATGTTTAGGTAAAAGGTTAGGTAAAGGGTTAGGTAAAGGGTTAGGTAAAGGGTTACGTAATTGGTTAGGTAAAAGGTTAGGTAAAGGGTTAGGTAAAAGGTTAGGTAAAGGGTTAGGTAAAGGGTTAGGTAAAGGGTTACGTAATTGGTTAGGTAAAAGGTTAGGTAAAGGGTTAGGTAAAAGGTTAGGTAAAGGGTTTGGGAAAGGGATGTAATGGGTAACGGGTGAGACGGTGATGGGTGGAAAGGTCATTGCAGGAGAAATTGGGCAGAGAAAGCTGACCACATGAAAGAGACAGTGAGCTGTTAATTGATTGCACAGATGTGTTAGTTCATGAGCGTTAGAGTAGGGACTTTGGTGACTGTATTAAATGTCGAAGTGTTATTATTCTTTATTTGATCATTCTGTTGTGGCCTGTGAGGCTGTTGAGCGACCAGGGTAGCAAGTAATGGTTATCTTTATCGGATGGACTTTGTTATATTTATGATTGAAGTTTCTTCTAAGTTATGATTTGTGCAATTAGTAACGTAAAAGTGTTTTCATATTAATATCCACCGTGACTGACACTCTGTAAAAGAATTTATATACATATTATTTATTTTAATGTCTGCGTTAAATCGAAATCGGAAAACAATAATTCAAAATGGCGTCTTGCCCGCGTCCTCAATTCGATATTTCTTTTTGAAAAATCTACAGTTTTAAATAGTTTCTGTGGTTTATATTATGAAATGTTAAAGTCCCAAATATTAAAAGGTAAAAATTAACATATAATATCATTCAAATTATTGGCAGTTTTTATTACAACAGATAGCATTTTAACATCGTCAAACGTAAACAATAGTAATAAACGGAAGTGAAAAAAATAATCGAGCAATTTTTTTTTCATAAAACATTGAAATTTTCATTTTGTTCGTGTGACGTGGTGGCTAAATGGATAATCTGCTTGGAATTTTATATATATATATAATGCTGACTATCCAGGTTCTATTATTCTTAGAGAAATTTTTTTTATTGTTTTTTTTTCAGAATGTATCCTTTTAGTTGTTTTAATGAAAAGTAACTAATTAGATATCTTTGAAATTTTTATTTATTAAAATAATTTACCTTTTAAGATGTTGTAAGAAAAAGAAACAACTAATTAGATTTTTTATTATTTCATAACTTAAAAAACACTTATTTTAAAAATATGTTTCAAAGCTGAACACAGAGGCGTAACTATGATGGGTTCCAAAATAAAAAAGGCCCGCCGGGCCCAACTTGAGGGGAGCCCCCATACATATGTATGCCAAGCTCCCGTGCCCATCAAATCCATAGGTTTGTCACTGGCTTTAAAATAATCTATCTTCATGGAGAAAGCTTTAAAGGGTACCCCAGGCCCCAGCTTGAGGGGAGCCCCCCCAATTATTTTTGACATTAAATATTAAGTACATAATCTCATGTCAAAATGCAGGTGCTCCAAAAGAGGCCAAGCCCCCGGACCCCAAATCCCTAGGTTCGGAACTGGATGAACTATAGTCTATCTCTATGCAAAGGATTTGCAGGGTACAAAATGATTGTGTTACGTGGTGGCTGAATGGCTAAGCAACTTGGGGTTTTCTTTTTATTCTGACTATCCAGGTTCGATACCTCTCTTTCACATTTTTTTTTCTATTTTTTTTTTTTTAGAATTTATCCTTTTGGTTGTTTTAATGACAAGTAACTTATTAGATCTCTTTGACATTTTTTTATTGAAATGATTTATCCTTTAGGGTGTTGCAAGAAAAAGATTCAACAACTAATTAGGTATTTCATAACTCAAAAAAAAAAAAGACTTCACTTACCTCGGGTCCACCATCTCCAGCTCGCTATCCATAGACCCGGAGATCGACTGCAGAATCGCTAGGGCAGCCACAGTAATGGCGAGACTAAATCAACGTGTGTGGGAAAACCCCAGCCTCACCGAGAATACCAGACATCGCGTCTGCGGTGCTTGTAGACTCAAATTAGCTACACCATCGTCTCTCGAGACTGACAGTTGCCGACGATGACGAAATATTCAATACGGTGAAGGCACAGTGAATGTATAGTAGTTTTACAAACAAATTAAATACATGGAAGTACATTTTCATGTTGTCCCTCCTATGTGTTAAAAATAAAGCCTTTATAATTGACTAGTAAACATAGGCCCGGTACCCGGACCGGCTATTAGGCACGCATTTGGAGTTGATGGTAATATATATTTGAGCGCGTTAACAATCATTCTAGATACAAAAAATAGCATTTATATAATTTATCCCAAAGAAAATAATCTTCATTATTGGTAAAGAAGCTTAAAAAAAAAACTACCCCCGACTATTAAACTTTAAATCTAACATCCAACTTTACATAATTTGCGCACACTACTCCATATCATTTAAAAATCTTAATACATTAATATTAGTTTAAAAGACTCATTTCCAAACAGTTCTTCATTATCTGTCTCTATGTATCTATCTCTATCTATCTCTATCTATCTATATCTCTTTACATAAATCTTACATATTATTGGCACCACAGTCACAAAATTACAAAAAGGAGCATTTAGTATAACTGAATGTTCTTAGAGCATGTCTTATTTTAATTTTCTTCTATTTCATTTTTATTCAAGAAAGAGTCATTTGATGAACAAAATGCGCACCAAACATCTCTCATTTAGTAAGTTGTCTCTTTTCAGTTTCTTTAATTTTGGCATTCCCAAGACTTTTTTTATACAGACAATCGATCGTACGCCGTACGGTCTACCGTCTATGTTAGACGATTATGTATATAGATAATTTATATTTTATTTAAAAACTTAAAAATAAACTTTAAAGGGTAAATAAAAAAAATATAAATTGTTTCATTTATTATAGATTAGTTTAATGAACTATAAATTAAATATTCCTTTAAATGATGTTTGTTAAATTTGACACAGTTTCATTGTATGCAGTGAAACCAGATTGCGGGACTTGTCCTAATTTCACTATTTATTTTAAAACCATGTCTTATTCAATATACTCCTATTGCTTATTTATAAATGTTGTGATATATCAAATAATTATCAACCATTAATGACGTTATCCAATGAAGATGCACATTATTAAACTTTAGATTTAAATGCTCTCCATTATCTGGCTTGAGATTATCCGGCCCGTCCATGATAAAATAAAATGCCTTAAGTAATAAAAAAAAAATTTTTGTCGAAAGTTTTGGGCCAATAAAAGATTATCTATTTATATCTAGCCAATCAGGCACGTTATTAGTCACATCGATGCGAAAGTCCAAAGTTTACTGTTGAATATAACATGATGAAAGTACATGTTTTAAGTTTAAAGCATGCCTAGGATTCATCATCTGATTTAAAAGCATTAAACCTTGAGAGTAAACTTACTTTATTGACATATATTTTAATTGAAGATGTTATAGTGACACTATGTTTTAGTGCGTACTATATGTTTTTAAAATGAGTTAGGTTAAAGTGTCACGATGACAATGACTCTACACAATACATTGATGTCTCACCTCACAGCCTTCAGGTGTTGTTGTCGTTGACTCAGTCTGTTAGATAAACAAAACAAAAGTTACAGAAATACAAAGATCAAATACCATCACGAAGTCTTCACATTAACAATTGCTCAATGAGTTGTTGTACTACGTTATAACTAGTATTGGTATTATTACTTTGTTGAAGTCTTCACATTAACAATTGCTCAATGAGTTGTTGTACTACGTTATAACTAGTATTGGTATTATTACTTTGTTGAAGTCTTCACATAACAATTGCTCAATGAGTTGTTGTACTACGTTATAATAAATGGGATTACTACTTTGTTGCATTTGTTACGTGCCCGGAAAGCTACAGATTTAAGTCAGTTCCAGGGCTCCGATTTGATGTGATAAGATTAACTCTGACTTGACGATTTTTAAAAAAAAAGAGTATAAAATTGTTTTTAAATTCATTTTATAAGCCTACCGTAGTTTCAGTTGTTTCTTCCGGTGTTGTCTCAACCGTAGTTGTTTCTTCCGGTGTTGTCTCGACCGTTGTTGTTTCTTCCGGTGTTGTCTCGACCGTAGTTGTTTCTTCCGGTGTTGTCTCGACTGTAGTTGTTTCTTCCGGTGTTGACTCGACTGTAGTTGTTTCTTCCGGTGTTGACTCGACTGTAGTTGTTTCTTCCGGTGTTGTCTCGACTGTAGTTGTTTCTTCCGGTGTTGTCTCGACCATGGTTGTTTCCACCGGAATTGTCGTGACCGTTGTTGTTAGTTCAAGGGTTGTCTCGACTGTTGTTGTTTCCACCGGAATTGTCGTGACCGTTGTTGTTAGTTCAAGGGTTGTCTCGACTGTTGTTGTTTCCACCGGAATTGTCGCGATCGTTGTTGTTAGTTCAAGGGTTGTTTCAGGTGTTGTTGTTTCGGGTGTTTTCTTAACCGTAGTTGTTACTACCGGTGTTGTTGGGGCTGATGTAGTTGCTGAAGTCCTACGTGTAGGTGTTGTTGGCGTTCTAGCCCCAGTGAATAAAGATGGTGGTATGTGTTTAGTTGGCGCCCCGCTAGTCAGATTGACAGAATAGCAGAAAGCCCATAGAATAAAAACCCTCTTCAGAAAAGCCATGTTATTGAAGTACTGGTTGAAGAGCAACCCCTGGTTAAGAGCCAGGGGTTACTCTCCAACCAGAGCTGGCTCTTAACCAGGGGTTGCTCTTCAACCAGGGGTGACTCCTAAACCAGGGGTGGATCCAGCTCCCAGTGAGACAACTATTATTTCTAAATGTTATTTCCAAAATTTTGATGAATAGACTGCGGTGCTGATCTTCAAAGTATTTTTTATAATATCAAAAACTACATACGGGATTAGATTAGTTGCGATGAATTTTTTTTAACAATGGCTTGTTATTAGACAAAACTTCGTTTGGTGAAATAACTGTCTTATAATAACAACCAACTGTATGAAATCTTGGCTTATATATATATATATATATATATATATATATATATATATATAAAATTTGTATTCTATAGTACTATATAATTAATATAATGAGCAAAAACATACCAGATTTCATAACAGGATCTGCTAATGTAAACGTCGATGAAAGTAAAATAACGTTTTGTTCAATAGTGTTGAATTGATGAGAATTCAAATAACAAAAAAAAAACAAAAAAAAAAAAAAACAAACAAAATGATTAATTTTATTCTTATAGTACACTATTAAACCAGGGGTGGCTCTTAAACTAGGGGTGGCCCTTCAACCAGGGCTGGCTCTTATCCAGGGGTTGCTCTTCAACCAGGGCTGACTCCTATCCAGGGATTGCTCTTCAACCACGGCTGGCTCTTAACCAGGGGTTGCTCTTCAACAAGGGCTGGCTCTTAACCAGGGGTTGCTCTTCAACAAGGGCTGGCTCTTAACCAGGGGTTGCTCTTCAATCAGGGCTGACTCCTAACCAGGGGTTGCTCTTCAACCAGGGCTGGCTCTTAACCAGGGGTTGCTCTTCAACCAGGGCTGGCTTTTATCCAGGGGTTGCTCTTCAACCAGGGGTGACTCCTAACCAGGGGTTACTCTCCAACCAGAGCTGGCTCTTAACCAGGGGTTGCTCTTCAACCAGGGGTGACTCCTAAACCAGGGGTGGATCCAGCTCCCAGTGAGACAACTATTATTTCTAAATGTTATTTCCAAAATTTTGATGAATAGACTGCGGTGCTGATCTTCAAAGTATTTTTTATAATATCAAAAACTACATACGGGGTTAGATTTGACTGTCCTTGACTCCATGCAAGAATAGATCGGATTCTCACTGACCCCATACGGGGCCAGATCGGACTATCATTGACCCCATTCTGGACTATATCGACTATCATCGACCCCATGTTGGACCAGATCGGACTATCATTGACCCCATTCTGGACTAGATCGGACTATCATTGACCCCATGCGGCGCCATATCGGACTATCATTGACGCCATGCGGGACCAGATCGGACTATTATCGACCCCATGCGGGACCAGATCAGACTATCATTGACCCCATTCTGGACTAGATCGGACTATCATTGACCCCATGCGGGACTAGATCGGACTAACATTGACCCCATTCTGGACTAGATCGGACTATCATTGACCCCATTTTGGACTAGATCGGACTATCATTGACCCCATGCGCGACCAGATCGGATTATCATTGAGCCCATGCGGGACCAGATCGGACTATCACTGACCCCATTCTGGACTAGATCGGACTATAATTGACCCCATGCGGGACCAGATCGGACTATCATTGACCCCATGCGGGACCAGATCAGACTATCATTGACCCCATTCTGGACTAGATCCGACTATCATTGACCCCATGCGGGGCCAGATCGGACTATCATTGACCCCCACGCGGAACCGCATGACAAACAATCGATTTAAATAATCAATAAAGTTTTTCTGCTTTATTTTACAACATTAATGATCAAAGGATTATATGTTTATAACAAACGTTCAACATTTTCTGAAGTTATTATTGCACAAATAGTTTTTTAAGTGAATATCATTATTATATTTATAGCTCAGTTTACATGCACTTTTCGCTAAGTACTGTAATATCTTATTTGTTACATCTCCATCATTTTTTTTCTGTTATTGTTACCTTGGTACTGTAATTTTCTTCTAATTTACAGCATTTACTTCAACTACAATTTACGTTTGGTTTACAAAATATTTTTTTATGAAATTATCAAATTCATATACATTGAACTAGACCACACAGAAAATAGAAGAAAAGTAAGTACCGTATTTCCCCATGTATAAGCTACCCTTTTTTCCAATATTTTCAAGCCCAAAAAGTAGGGGGTGGCATGTAGTATATACAAAGCAGGTACACGTGAAAAATGCATAAAATAAGGATCATGAGCTAACGCTGAAAAAAGCGGTCAGGACTTGTCAGATTTTTGAGCAGACTACAAAAAGCTTGAAGAAATGAAAACTGAGCAAACTGAAGAAGATAAGATTGTAGTGGATAAAGTGGACAGGAAAACGTAGGGAAAGCCCAAGCAAATGAGAGGAGGAACCCGCACTGAAAGCACTGGATGTACGTTTTGTGGTGGGACCCACGAAATAAAAAAGACAAGCTTGCCCAGCATGGGGCAAAACGTACCACAACTGTGGCCTCAGAAACCATTTTGCCGGAAAGTGTAGACCGGTTGTGAACGAGATCCAGGTGCAAAAAAGAAATTCCCAACGGAATACTTCTTCACACGCATGAGAAAGGCTAGATGGATACTGATGGTATACAAATTTGGTTCAAGAAGATATTCGGATTCCAACCAGGAGCTCTGCTTAAGAAACCGGCCTTGCTTGTCTTCGATTCCTTCGGGGGACACTTGACTGAGGATGTTAAGATTGCCGAGATTATGAAAACACAACTTGCCGTTATTCCAGGTGGCCTAAATTGTCAGCTTCAACCCCTTGATGTTTCCATTAATAAAGCTTTTAAGGTGGCACTACGAGAAGAATGGAACCACTACATGATGACGACAGCAGGAGACAATCTTACCAAAACTGGTAGACTGAAGAAACCATCAATTGGAGAAGTTTCGAAGTGGGTAAAGAAGGCTTGCGACAGTGTGAGGATCGAGATCATTGTCAAAGCCTTTAAAAAATATGGAATATCTAATTCTCTTGATGGTTCGGAAGATCATTTGATGTATGAAGATGATGAAGATGACACAGAGGAAGTAGAACTGTTAGCTAAATTAGATGCCAATAAAATTGAAGAAGACGTGGAATTTGATGGACCAGACAGTGATGATGAGTTTATGAGTGATTATAAATTTTCTTTCTTTATAACTTGTTTCTCTAATAAAATATTTAAAAAAAAAATTCACAGTCCAAAAATTGTGGTGGTGGCTTTACAAAGGGGTGCTTATACTTGTGGAAATACGGCAATACAAACATTGTTCAAAAAAGGTTAGAAATAACTGTATGTAGGTGTTTAAATATTGTATCTAGGATGTGAAAGTAGAAGATGTAATTGCAATGCTCCTACTACATGCATGTCGCTGCTGTCGTTGAGTGGTTATTTCGTGACTGAGTAATATAGTCCATAATCATCTGAAAGTAAAAAAAATAAAAGTAATTCATATAACATTTTTCACAGAAGAATATAAATACGGCGATAATAAAGATCACGATGTATTGACTCGGTAATCAGACATTAATTTAAATATAATCGTTCATTCAATAGTAATAGAGTTATTTTCCTATCAATAAATTCTCTAAACTAAAATACAAAAATATAAATACATCGAAGGGAATTCTAATATTTTCTCTATTTACAAATGATATTTTCAACTATTGGCGGCATTTTATTTTCCAAGTGCAAATGGTGGCAACTTCCCCACTTTAGAACATTTATTGTTTAGACATACTATAGATAGACTGGTCAGCAGCTGCGTTTTTTGTAAATTCGGTCGCCATCTTATGCAGGACTTCCTCTTAGCTTCCAGTTTCAGTCGGCTTCACTGCGTTAGACAAAGCATGCTAGACAGTATTCATTTATTGTTCATAGTAAATGCCTGCAGAATGTTCTTTTTCGATGTGTAAAATCAAGCGGACAAAAGAAAATCTTTCAAATGCAATTACATTTCATAGGTGGGTTTTTCTTATACAGATTAATTAATGTTTGCTGTTAGAGTGTTAGTAATTTAATTAGCAAATTACAGGTTTCTAAGTGATGTACTCCAGTAGCCTGGCTTGTAGCTTTTGATTTAGTAGATTAAATTGCGCATTAATAGTGTTCGTAGTGTTTAGAGTGGGACGGATGGTCGAGTGGTGTAGATACTCGACTGTCAACCTGAGAGTCATGAGTTCGATCCTCGGTGAGGCCCATGGAATTTTTCCAGGTGAAATGTGGTGCAAAGTCGTCCCACAAGTCCATCCCGCTTTAACTGACTTAAGTTGGGCAAGTAAAGGCGGCTGGGCGTTGTGCTAACCACAAAATCCCTTTATATGCTGAGGTTACGGAAACAGATGAATTCTACACTTCATCTGCCTCATTTGGCCCGTTAGGGCCAAGAAGGGAAACTTTACTTTTACTTTAGTGCTTATTAGAGAATTACTGGTTTCCAAGCTGACTGTAATAGATCGAGCTAAACCAACATTGAGGTACGGATGACATTATGGTGAAGCTGACTGTAATAGATGAAGCTAAACCAACATTGAGTTACGGATGACATTATGGTGAAGCTGACTGCAATAGAAAAAGCTAAACCAACATTGAGGTACGGATGACATTATGGTGAAACTGACTGTAATAGATGAAGCTAAACTAACATTTAGGTACGGATGACATTATGGTGAAGCTGACTGTAATACCTGAGGCTGTCGGGTTTAATATTCAGTGAGAACCAATGGAATTTTCAGGTCAACAGGTTGGCAGAGAAAATAGTGCCGTGTGCATTACCACCAGCGAAGCGAGCTTCAATAATTTAGATTGAAGATTTAATCTGTTTGAATAAATCTCGACATTTATAGATGGGGTTCTATGTTGACAAATCATGCATTTTTGTGCTACAAACACCAAACCTGGAACAGATGTTCAGTTTTTTATGCTGAATAAAATGTGATACAGGGCTACAGCAAAATTTTGATCAGTTTCTATTTATAGTAACATTAAAAATGGTCGCTTAAAGAAATTCATGTAAGGTAACAAACTGATAATTGTTTAGCTACAAACACCAAACCTGGCACACATGTTCAGTTTATAATGCAAAACAAAATGTGATAAAGAAAATGCACAAGTTTGTTAAGTTTCTATTTTTATTAACATAAAAATGACCACAAAAGTAAATTTTTAGTATGATGATAAATTGACCTTACATTTTTGAATCTGGTTCACTTAGTTCAATTTGTGTTAGATGCTTGAATCGGATGTTGTACTGAAAAGTCGGCTCCACAGACACAGCTGCATAAAGCAGTGCATTTTAATCCGGCCTTGTTGCACTTACAACGCTTGGATCTGCATTCTTTTTTACAAGCACATTTCAACAGTTCACGACAAGTCATAGAAGGCTGCCATTGTCTGTCCATAAACTGCCAACCCCACTCACTTGGATCAGGAAGCACTGGTTGTCGTTCATGTGCCTGGCTCAAAATATGGCCTCCTTGGTAAATTGCCCGTTTGAAAGATTCGTGTGGTCAGTGGGTTTATTAGAGATCACATCTGGACCTTGAGAGGTAACAATAAGCTTCTGTGATTGTATTGTAAGAAGATATCGTTCTAGGAATGCGAACAACTGGGTCTTGTTCGCATCCACCTGCAAGAAACTTCCCCACTGCGATGGTAATACGGTCTCTGGCGTCACAAGCTTTCTCTTCTGTAGTCCTTAGCGCTCTCTTATGAAAGCTTTTAAGCTGTCACATCGATAACAGTCCCAAACTACATCTAGACGATGGGAGACATTTTGCAGGATCTGCATCACATAGGGGATAAACACCTGGTTTGCGTAGTCAGCAAATGTTCTTGCAGATCCTGGCCTCAACATATTGAAACTCAGACGCCCCATCAAAGATGGTCATGTCAGTGATGGTTGGCACTGCTGATGAAGTTTGGAGGTTCCAAACACTCCAGCAACCCAGACTTGCTTGACACTCTCATTCGTCCTGCACAGGACAGTGATGGAGGAGCCGACTGATTTTCATATAAAAAAAAGTCTGTAAAGCTCCCATTTCTGGTTTGGCATGCTACATACAACCTCGAAAAGAGGTAACAGTCACTTTTCAGTGATGAAATCCTATACTGTGGTGCTGATCGCTTCTTTCTTTGTAGATGAATGTTTTACTTCTTCGATATACTCTGTCAATTCTTTTCAAATTTGATCAGATCTCTGATCTGCACAGTCTACTTTAGGCTGAGCTTTTCTGTATAGGCTAGCGAGACAGGCAGGGTGGTATTTCAGTTCTTGGGCAATCACATCATATATCATTGACCATCACCTCATCATAATGAGGTAGTAGTTTCAAAACTTTTAGTTTACTACCGATTTTTAATTACTATCTATCACACAATATATGCTAACCAAAAATATACTGTTTTAACAATCATGGTTAAATAATATAATGTAAATGAGTGTTTGTACTAGGGTTTCGGTTAAGATTATTGTACTGTTAATAAGTGCCAAGGTTAGGAATATGTCCAGCTAGAAAATTATGACTTATGGGATTTAAGATAGGTCTAATTCTCAACGTTTGCCGAGGACTGAGCTTTTTACCTTTTGAATTATAAAAAAAAATTAAATAAACCTAACGTTAACTCACCCTATCTATCCCTAAACTGGTAACCCTAATCGTCAATTATAAAAACTTTAAATAACAAATTTAGTGTAAAATTACAAACGAAATATAACTTACTTTTCAGGTCATGGACATACTTCTCAGAGAAGTATTTGTAACCCTTCGTAACTTCTCTCTCTGATGTCCCTACATAAGTACCTACATAAGTCTCTACATAATACCTTACATATGTCCCTACATATGTCCCTACATATGACCAGAGCCGGCTCTGGGCATAGGCGACATAGGCAGCTGCCTAGGGCGCCATATTAAAAAAAAACCTTTCATGCCGAAGGGGCGGGCGTCCTAATAGATGACTGTCTAGGGCGCCATATTGCTTGGGGACGGCTCTGCATATGACTTTACATAAGTCCCTACATAAGTCTCTACATATGTCCCTACATATGACTCTACATAAGTCCTTACATAAGTCCCTACATAAGTCCGTACATAAGTACCTATATAAGTCACTAAAAATGACCACACATGTGACTCATGATATGACCCGAAAAAGGGGGCGTTTTAAATACCGTTTTTGCTTATATTTTAAATATAAATAAAAAAAGCTAATCAAAGGGGCGTAATCATTATTAATTTTTGTAACAGTTATTCAACATGATTACTTCCATCTCTATTTATCAAAATTCAGCAAAATCTATGGCTGTCACCCGGAAAAAAAAAATACGGATTTCGTCCGGCGTAACCGAAAATGCTCTAAAATGTCCTTTGTCCGAAACGGAAAAGACTTAAAATGCTTGTTTTTAATTGTAAAAGTATGTGTACTCGGTAACCAATAAAATAATCAAATAGGACAAATCTTTTAGCTAATTTTGGTATAAAAAGGAATTTTTTTTCTATGTTTAGTGCTTTAGAAAACGTGTTGCAATATTTGAGTTGGAAATAAATAAATTCCTACGCGTCTGCAAATATTTCCTACGCTTTATGATAACATACGTTAAAAAAACAAAGATTTGTTTTGGCTCTGTTTCTAAATTTAAAATATTATTATTTGTGAACATATTTTAACTCATGTCATGTTTGTAGCATGATGATGCACGATCTATATATAACAATGCAACATAGAACCCTAGCTATTAAAACAAAATCTGTTTGTATTGTTATTTCTTTTTATAAATATACGAACAAAAATATTTTTTTTTGCTCCAGGATAAAAAAATGAAGCAAGGGAGATGGAAACGTCACTTACAATTCCAAAAGAAATAATGTGTTTATTTCTCTTCGGTTATTAAACTATTTAGAAATTGATATAGTTTGGTTTTACAATAAACACATTGTTTGATTATTTTTTGTATATGATAAGGAAAGTGTTTCAATTTAGTTTGAAATAATATGTTTGATTTTTGTTAAGGGTAAACTGTTGTAACAATAGTTAATAAATTGTTGAGTATTTCAATGGATTGATGTTTTGTTGTATTGGTTTTTTTATACACACATACACACACGCACGCACACACATACACACACGCACGCACACACATACACACACGCACGCACACATATATTTTAGAGCTGCTGTTCGATCAATTAAAAAAAATTAACTCAATTACATTTTTTACAGAAAATAACTCAAGTTTGATCGGCACAAACTACTTAATTTATTATTGGTATTAAAACAGGTTTGTTATTTATTGCATAAAATTTGTTCCGACAGTCTGAAGTCTTACCTTAGACAACTGTGGTCAACCTGCTGTAAATAATGTAACAAACAAAATATAACATGTTTCTTAACCAGAACTTTTCCATTATAAACAAAACAGCATCCACTAATCTACTAACTGAAGTATATAGCAACGTTAGTATATTCTTTGTTTTGTTTTTTTTTGGTCGGTTGAACAGCTGGTCACACCAATTGACTAACTGAAGTATGTAGCAACAATAGTATATTCTTTGTTATTTTTTGGTCGGTTGAACAGCTGGTCACACCAAGATTAAAAAAAAAAAAACAAGGTACAACCAAATGTTTATTTAATCGATTTGATCATACATCAACAACGCCCTATGTCTTTTTTTTATAATTATCTTCGTAATTTTACAAGGGGTCGAAAATATTAAACTTGAGTTATGTAGCCTTTTTACTTAAATCTAATAAAATAATAGCGAAAGTAAAGAATTAATACAACAGTACTCGAGTTTAAAATAAAATCATGAAAAAATCGGATCTGCCCGAAACCAAAAATAACCTAGCCTACCGATCAAGTATAAGGGGATATAACTCTAAGCAAAGGTTTGGCAGGGTACAGCTAGTTGTAAATATTTATGGTGTTAAGAAAAATGAATGTGTATTGTAATATAATATTTTTCAACTCTAAAAATAAAAAAACAACAACAACAACAATAAACAACAATCTTAGTTTAATATTACGACTTTACAAACAATCAAGCTATTGTTTGGTATCTATTTTTACGAATCCATAAACTGACAAAGTTAACTTGTACCAGTATCTGATGTATGTGTTTTTATCTTTACGTTTATACAACATCGAAAGTTGATTTCTGTTTTTATTTTTGTTTATTTGTTTACTTAATCAATTGATTAACAAATTGTCATTACGTCATTATGCATTGAAAATAAAAAGAATTATTTGGTTTTAAGGCTAATATAAAATGATACAGTGAAAATATCGTCAAAGTGGTAACAAATGAGATGGCCATCATTTGGGTGGGGATGTTGGATGTGGGGGTGTTGGGCAGGCTTGCGGAGCCGAGGAGCCGAGAGCCGCTACTTTTTGCTGGAGCCGGAGCCGGAGCCGAAAAAATCTGGCGGCTTCACGGCTCCCAAAAGTTTTTTTTTTACAGCAGTATTTTTTTTTAGCTTTAAAATTCCAAATTTGTTTGATTGTTTGCCTCTTACAATTTGAAATGTTGTCATTTTTACGAACGCCTTATCAGTAACAGCATTTAAATGATAGCGTGCACGCACATCACCACAAGAAATCTTTAATGGGAAATCGTTTTGTGTTCGTTTTAAATCTTGTTTACCCTCCGAAATTTTTTTAATGGCAAGTTATTTTGTTATATATATAAAGTTAAACAGTTTTATTTCATAGAATAATTGTATCGATCATTCAAAAATAAAAATTTTTACTACGACGACAAATAGAACGCGTCATTTCGTAATATTATTTGACCGCGAATTTGTAATAGACTAAAAACAAAAATGGTCGCTTTCTGTATTTAACAATTTTATTATAAACAGAATATCTGAAATAGAGTAGATAAATTTATAAGGCTGTGGCTATTAGGACCCGGGTCCCAATAAAATCTGATTGTTATTCGGATCCGTGGCAAATATGCACCAAGCTTAGCTATATTTAAACTTTATTAGACGGAGCCCGAAAAAATAATAATACAGAGTCCGCTTAGTGGAACCCTAGACACTGAGTAACGATTAAATTATCAATTCAAACAATTATACAAAAAAAAAATAAACAAAAAACAATAATAAAGTTTATGTATAGCTAAGCTAAGTGCATATTTGCCACGGGTCCGAATAACAATCAGACTTTATTGGGACGGGGTCCGTATAAAAATCGGAGTTTATTGGTACCAGGGTCGGAATAGTCACTTCGAATTTATAAATAATAAATATAAATACTGAAGTCTTTAAAATATTTTAAATAATGTATCATTTTACTATTTGCTAATTTGATCATTGAAATAACTTTTTATTACTAATGAAAATGGCGACTAGTGAAACCTCGGTCGAAAATAATGATATGATTCTGGATGCACTGAAATGGTTTGTTTTTAATAAAACCCACATGCGTATATTTTTCAAGTTCCTGACTATGGGGGTGAACGCGGCAAAATTCGCATAACTTTTTATCAGCGGCATGTTTGCGTGGAGCAATTACACAAATTTTTGTCTCGTGTAATACTATCTTAATAGGAAGGCAGAGCCGTCAAATTTGTGGGAGCCGGAGCCGGAAAAAATTGGCGGCTCCGCAAGCCTGGTGTTGGGTGTGGGGATGTTGGGTGTGGGGATGTTTTTTGTCCCCTGTGATAATTTGCTTTTGTCCCCCTGTGATAATTTGTTTTTGTCCCCCTGTGATAATTAGTCTTTGTACCCTTTGATAATTTGTTTTTGTCCCCTTTGATAATTTGTTTTTGTTCCCTTGATAATTTGTTTTTGTCCCCCTGTGCTAATTTGTTTTTGTCCCGTGATAATTTGTCTTTGTACCCTTTGATAATGTGTTTTGTCCCCTTTGATAATTTGTTTTTGTCCCCTGTGATAATTTGTTTTTGTTCCCCTGTGATAATTTTTTTTTGTCCCCTTTGTTTTTGTCCCCTGTGATAATTTGTTTTTGTCCCCTGTGATAATTTGTTTTTGTCCTCTGTGATAATATTTTTGTCCCCTGTGATAAATTGTTTTTGTCCCCTGTGATAATTTGTTTTTGTCCCCTGTGATAATTTGTTTTCGTCCCCTTGATAATTTGTTTTTGTCCCCTGCGATAATTTTTTGTATTACTTGGTACAGTTATAAAGCCAATACAATTCAATACATTCTCTTTTTACTTAGAAAAAATTATTCCGTAGTTTTTGTGTTAAAATCGATATTTTTTATAGCACCATTATAAAAAAAATGAAAACGAATGGGATTGAAGATATCTAAAGAGAAAGAAAAAAAAACTAACTAAACAATTTATTGTAAAAATTTGTTTCTGACGATTTTTAATTTAAATCATATTAACCATGTAATAATATACATTTTGAGAATATGTTTACTAATAATATTTAAGATGGCTGACTGATGCATAAAATTCCTCTTTTCATATTGTTCCTTTGTGTTATAATCTTAAATGAACCCTCCCTACCCTTACATACATGTAGATAAACATTGGATATTATATTTGTGGACAGAGTAAAATAAATCAAACATTTAATGACAAACACATTCAAGAAAAATAAAATAAAAATTATTTTAATGCTTTATCTGTTCTGTTTGATTTTACTAGTAGGTACATTTAAATATAAAAAGTTACGTGTAATTAATGAGTTCAAAGATGTAAACTGCAGCAGTACTTAAAAAAAAATGACTAAGTTAAGTTGTTACATACATTTATCATTAGTAAATTTAATTATAATATCTAAAGCATGGTTTAAACAGCCTGGCTAAAAGGGTTTTGGCGTCTTAGCTGGTTTTGTCGGTTTGTGTGGCTTTTCAGAAACTTTCTTTGTTTTTGGCGTGCGCAGCTTAATGGAATATTCAGATGTCGGCGACCCTGACTTTGACGATCTTGTTCTGTACGAGGAACTGGAGGAACTTTTTGACGCGGTACTTTCTGGTGTTGAGGCTACAGTTGTTGACGTAGCTGGTATTGTGGTAAGCGTATTGCAGACGGCTACAGGCAGAGACCAGGGGTTCTCCTGAGTGCACTCACAGACACTGCCGTTTGAAATTTCGATGTCCTCATTTAAAGGAATGATGACGTCACCAACGCCACAGTTTGGGCCTGTATGTGAATGTGGGGGAGATGGGGTGTGGTGATAAAGAGTAAAATAATTTCATTTCATAATCAGACAATTATCTATCAGGCTGTGATAATTTGCATTCTTTTTCATGTGCCTTACATTTTTAATTATTACTATTATAATGTTATTTTTTTTACTATTCTTTTACCTAGTAAAGTATAATATCTCATAAGTTTAGATTAAAGAATATTAAAGCAGCTCGCAGTTGTAAGCCATGAGTATCTGAGTAGAGTTTAAAAAATTACTTTATTTCTTTAACGCAAATAAAACAAACGAAAACCACATTTAGCAACATTATGTAATATTTCGTGAAGTAGATGATTGAATCACCAGATGAATGAATCCCCGGATGATTGAATCAACAGATAATTGAATCACCAGATGATTGAATCACGCTCTCACAATGCTTATTATTCTTCTTGTAAACATTATTTATTTTATTACTTGACGGCCCATGTAGGACATAGTCGCCTGCACATATGGGCACTAAACAGATGACCCTGTGGGTATAGAAGCCACATCTTAATTGAACATTTATATTTCATTTTTTAAAAGGGGCAAGTGTAGGGGCCCCCAAGAAATTGAAAAGTTTATGAACAAAATGACATTGTATACACAAATCGGAATATAATTAACTTAAAAAATAAATTATGTTTCAAAGAAATATTTAAAAGGAGTTTTTCTCTAATGCGTATTTTTTTAAACATATGTTTGTTCTACAAAAGCAAAAATTCGTTAAAATAAATCATAGAGACTACTTATAAAAATGAATATCACAGCTTTTATAAGTTTAGCTTTGGAACATTTTAGAGACCAAATAAAAAAAAATGTACACACATTTGTTTTCATTTTTAGGATTTTTTATAAGTTTATTTTCAGGAAGATGTACGCCATTGCCATGACAACCAATATATATATATATATATATTAAATAGAAAATATGTTTGTCTTTACAATCTGCTGCTTTAACAAACTTCCATTCATTGAAGAAAATGTCGTGACAAAATCTTTATAAAAATGTGTCTTCTTTTCTGAACAATCTAACGTCTGTGGTGGGGAATGAAAGAAGGACACCATAAAAACCGCCCCATTAGTGGTTTATAGGATCTAAGAGATTACATCTCATCCTTACAGGGACTTCACATACCTCCTATTTATTAATAACAGCTTCCTTCTTCAAATAAAATTACATGATTTCATTTAATCTGCATTGTTCATTTGCGTCGTATAACAGACAATTATATACAATTATATACCACCCAAGTACTATGTAACAGTTTTAAGTGTACTATGTAACAGTTTGGAATGAACTATGTAACAGTTTGGAATGTACTATGTAACAGCTTGGAATGTACTATGTAACAGTTTGGAATGTAATATGTAATAGTTTGGAATGTAATATATAACAGTTTGAAATGTACTGTGTAACAGTTCGGAATGAACTATGTAACAGTTTGGAATGTACTATGTACAGTTTACGTGACAGTGTTTTCCTATCAATACCAGCCATGACTGACACAGTGTAAAAGTTTGGAATGCATTAACTAAAAGAGACCGCCAATAGAGACATGAGATAGTCTTTACATTTCAACTCACCATTAGGGCAGTAAGGACAACACGGATCTGGTACAGGGTCCACACAATTCACTAGTTGACACATGATGAACGCACATTCGTACTGCCATCGGTCATCAAGGTACACACAATAACAGCTCGCACACGGTCCAATGGTTGGTGGCGTCTGTCCCTGGTATGAACAAAAACTATATGTTATATACTTTAAAAGATTATATACGGTGAAGCCATAGTGAATGTATAGCAATTTTACCAACAAATTAAATACACGGAAGTACATGTTTCATGTTTTCCCTCTTCTATAATACAAATTTTACATCATATGTTCCGGTTTCCGTCTGTCATCGCGACTTCCGTCTGTCATCCAACATGGCGGCATAAACAATTCAAAGATGGCAGAAACATTTACTGTTTTCTTCTTAACATGCATGATCCGGCTACCAACTGGCCAGCCGAGTAAGAATTGTCTCAACATGCTGCCAGAAATGACATTGGACCAGCCATATGTTTAGTGCCGAGGTGACAAAACACCGCACACTAACATACGGCTGGTAAGATCGTGAATGCCATATGGCAATCACAATGTAATACTGTTTTCGACCGCCTCAATCTTTAACAAGATCAATAAAGCGATCTTAGGAGAGGTACCACAAAATCATATCGTGCCTAAATATTCTGTGATACTCTCCGAAACTAATCTTCAAGCGCATCGTCGTTCCATAGGTCTATGTATATCTCACAGTATCGTAATAAATTTATGGTGTTCAATTTGTTATTAAATATAAAGCTATCATAAAAGAAATATTTACAGAAATCGTTCAATTAATATTCTGTGTTATGTTCCACAATTTAAATTTTAAACCATAACTATGGATACCTCAATATAATGTAATATTTATATTGTTTAAATTGTTTTTATTTCTAAAATATGTCTATTTCTAATGTACAATTATTTCCCTTTATTACTAACCTAAAATACGTCACTTTTTTTTTCATTTTTTGACTATTACGTCACATGAATGAATAGAATAAGGGTTGAGATTGAGTAGCGCCGTACACAACGTTTACAATGCAAACTAACCCATTTATGAGGGTGTATGGAGGGGGCCCAGTTTGAGGAGGGACCCCAAAATATTTTTTAAACTAAATATTAAGTACATTATCTCATGTCAAAATGTAGCGGCTTCCGAAGATGCCTAAAATCCCTTGGTTCGGCATTGGCTTCAGAGAACTATAATGTTGAAAGCTTTGATATGTCTTTCTTTTTTAAGAGGCCTAATGTTTTCTGCGTCTGCCGCCTCAACTGCATTGATGGAATAATATGTTTTTAATTGAAGGTCAGCTAAAAGCTACACAACGATTCTTTCTTCTCGGGACCAAGCTTGAGAAGCGTCAAAAAATTATCCCATGTCATAATTCAGGGGCAGCCCCCAAAGTGGCCAAGACACCAGGCCCCTAACTCCCTGTATTCTGCACTGCCGGGTCGGCAATTTTTCTTAGTTAATTGTACTATGCTACGATGTGTATAACAGTAAATAAACCAACTGTTAAACATGTAGCGTTTTTCTTACACAAGCACTCACTCACGTCTCTCTTTTTTTTTTAAAATACGCCATGTTGAACATCATAAAACATTAAATGAATAACTGTTTGGAAAGGAGTCCATTAGAATATTATGAAGGAATATGATTTTAAGAGTTGTTGTTTATGTTTACCCATAGTGAGGATTATTTTCTTTGGGAGGAACTATTTAACATATGTACTTTATTTGATGTATTATTAGGTGTCCCTATTCTCAAATGTATTTTGGCTACAATAATCTGTTCATGTCCTTGGGGCCACTGCAAGTATATAGACTGATTGTTAACGCGCTGAAATATATATCACCATTTTCAACTCCAACTGTGTGCCTACTCGCCGGTCCGGGTACCGGGCCTTTGATAACTAGTTTGTGTTAAAAATAAAGCCTTTATATTTGATTATTTATATTTTATTTAAAAAACTTTGAAAAATTAACTTTGAAGGGTAAATCAAAATAAATTATAAATTGTTTCATTTCTTAAAGATTAGTTTAATGAATCATACATTAATTATTCCTTTAAATGATTTTTGTTTAATTTGACACAGTTTCAATGTAAGGGTAGATACTCGACATATGTAAGGGAAGATACTCGACATATGTAAGGGTAGATAATCGACATATGTTAGGGTAGATAATCGACATATTAAGGGAAGATACTCGACATATGCAAGGGTAGATACTCGACATATGTAAGGGTAGATACTCGACCTCTGTAAGGGGAGATACTCGACCTCTGTAAGGGGAGATACTCGACCTCTGTAAGGGGAGATACTCGACCTATGTAAGGGGAGATACTCGACCTATGTAAGGGGAGATACTCAACCTATGTAAGGGTAGATACTCGACCTATGTAAAGGGAGATACTCGACCTATGTAAGGGGAGATACTCATCCTATGTAAGGGTAAATACTCGACATATGTAAGGCGAGATACTCGACCTTTGTAAGGGGAGATACTCGACCTATGTAAGGGTAGATACTCGACCTATGTAAGGGGAAATACGAAACCTATGTAAGGGTAGATACTTGACCTATGTAAGTGCAGATACTCGACCAATGTAAGGGGAGATACTCGACCTATGTAATGGGAGATACTCGACCTATGTAAGGGGAGATACTCGACCTATGTAAGGTGAGATACTCAACGTATAAAAGGGGAGATACTCGACCTATGTAAGGGGAGATACTCGACCTATGTAAGGGGAGATTCTCGACGTATGCAGTGAAACCAGATTGCGGGAGTTGTCCTAATTTTACGATTTATTTTAAAACCATGTATTATTCAATATACCCCTATTGCTTATTTGTAAATGTTATGATATACGACATAATTATCGACCATCAAGGGCGTTATCTAATGGAGATGCACATTATTAAACTTTAGGTATAACATGCTCGCCATTATCTGGTTTGAGATTATCCGGCCCGTCCATGATAAAATAAATTGCTTTAGTAATAAAAAAAAAGTTAATTTTTTAATCGCAAATTTTGGGCCAATAAAGGATTATCTATTTATATCTGGCCAATCAGGCACATTATTTGTTACATCGATGCGATAGTCCAAAGTTTACTGTTGAATATAACATGATGAATGTGCAAATGTAGGCTACATGTTTGAAGTTGAATGCTTTGATGCCTAGGACTCAACATCTGATTTAAAAGCAGTAAACCTTGAGAGTAAACTTACTTTATTGACATATATTTTAATTGAAGATGTTATAGTGACACTATGTTTTAGTGCGTACTATATGTTTTTAAAATGAGTTAGGTTAAAGTGTCACGATGACAATGGCACTACACAATACATTGATGTCTCACCTCACAGCCTTCAGGTGTCGTTGTCGTTGACTCAGTCTGTAAGATAAACAAAACACAAGTTAAATAAATACAAAGATCAAATACCATCACGAAGTCTTCACATTAACAATTGCTGAATGGGTTGTTGTACTATGTTTGAACTAGCAATTGGTATTATTACTTTGTTGAAGTTTTCACATTAACAATTGCTGAATGGGTTGTTGTACTATGTTAGAACTAGCAATTGGTATTATTACTTTGATGAAGTCTTCACATTAACAATTGCTGAATGGGTTGTTGTACTGTGTTAGAACTAGCAAATGGTATTATTAATTTGTTGCATTGGTTACGTGCCCCGAAAAGCTACAAAGACAAGTCAGATCCACGGCGCCTACATTATGTGTTAACAGTGTAATGTTTCAGTTTATCAACATAAATAACTTGGCACTATTTATGTATCACTTTGTATAAATATATGACTAAATATTTTGTTATATCTTTTCACATAATGAGGAAATGATTTGATGATTTTATAGTCCAGTAAATTGTTGAGACTAGTCTAGTACAGTTTTGAGAATAGTCTAGTAAAGTATTGAGAATAGTTCAGTAAAGTGTACATATTTCAAAGCATATTACGAAGAAAGTAAAAAGTAACATTATAAAAAATGTCTGGTTTTTACTTGCATAAAAATAAAATGTCTTAAGCTATTTTACGCATTAGTTTTTGAAATTGAACAGTTAAACAGTTTTCTAAACTATTTCACTTACATTGGATTCTCCCGATATAAATTGTTTGTTGTTTTAGTTGATCGAAGAATACGATAAATACTAAAGTAAACAACACAACTCTATTCTCACATTAACTAAATTTCTTCCATTTGATCTCAGCCTTCATTAGTAGGTTTATATAATTTTCAATTAATGCAACTCATTAAAACTTTTACACCTGGCAATAAGTAACCACGTCTTTGAATATTATATGAATTTTAATTTTTAAACATTCAAATATCTTTTAAAAATTTTTAATTTCGAGATATATCTGAAATGTATTTGGTCTTTTTGCTGATTTATTAAATGGTAGCCATCTTTCTGATTTATTAAATGGTAGTACTCTTTCTGATTTATTAAATGGTAGCACCCTTTCTGATCTATTAAATGGTAGCACCGTTTCTGATTTATTAAATGGTAGCACCCTTTTTGATTTATTAAATGGTAGCACTCTTTCTGATCTATTAAATGGTAGCACTCTTTTTGATCTATTAAATGGTAGCACCCTTTCTGATTTATTAAATGGTAGCACTTTTTCTGATTTACTAAATGGTAGCACCCTTTCTGATCAATTAAATGATAGCACTCTTTCTGATTTATTAAATGGTAGTACTCTTTCTGATTTATTAAATGGTAGCACTCTTTCTGATCTATTAAATGGTAGCACCCTTTCAGATCTATAAAATGGTAGCACTCTTTCTGATTTATTAAATAGTAGCACTCTTTCTGATTTATTAAATGGTAGCACCCTTTCTGATCTATTAAATGGTAGCACTCTTTCTGATTTAATGGTAGCACCCTTTCTGATTTATTAAATGGTAGCACTCTTTCTGATCTATTAAATGGTAGCACCCTTTCAGATCTATTAAATGGTAGCACTCTTTCTGATTTATTAAATAGTAGCACTCTTTCTGATTTATTAAATGGTAGCACCCTTTCTGATTTATCAAATGATAGCACCCTTTCTGATTTATTAAATGGTAGCACCCTTTCTGATTTATTAAATGGTAGCACTCTTTCTGATTTAATGGTAGCACTCTTTCTGATTTATTAAATGGTAGTGCTTGTACAACTTACGCAATCTCGGTTTACAATTGTTTACCGAAAAATCATGTACTTATCCCCAGTTTGAATTAAAATAAGTGTATAGAATTTTTATGAAAGAGTCTTGAAGAAATTTATCTAAACTGCTCTGTAATCATGCTGTTACAAATAAACTTATGCCGAAAATAAAAACGGTCTCATTTAGGCAGTTGGCATCACGCTGACAAAGAGCCTGACTACAGCACGCAATCATAACCAGGGCTTCCAGTAGTCTGCTACTACAGTTTTATTAACAGAGTTGTCAAAACCGGTATTAGTTTTATTGTAATATACACGGTGATTGATCACAGTACACGGTGAATGATCACTGTACACCGTGAATGATCACTGTACACGGTGATTGATCACTGTACACGGTGAATGATCACTGTACACGGTGATTGATCACTGTACACCGTGAATGATAACTGTACACGGTGATTGATCACTGTACACGGTGAATGATCACTGTACACGGTGAATGATCACTGTACACGGTGAATGATCACTGTGCACAGTGAATGATCACTGTACACGGTGAATGATCACTGTACACGGTGAATGATCACTGTACACGGTAAATGATCACTGTACACGGTGATTGATCACTAAAAACGGTGAATGATCACTGTACACGGTGAATGATCACAGTACACTGTGATTGATCACTGGACACATAGAATTATCAATGTACACGGTGATTGATCACTGTACACGGTGAATGATCACTATATACGGTGATTGATCACTGTACATGGTGAATGATTATTGTACACGGTGGTTGATCACAGTAGACGTGATTGATCACTGTACACGGTGAATGATCACAGTTGAAATTTTTTACATCAACTCTGACTTGACGATTTTTTTAAAAGAAATTTATAAAAAAGTTTTTAAATTCATTTTATAAGCCTACCGTAGTTTCAGTTGTTTCTTCCGGTGTTGTCTCGACTGTAGTTGTATCTTCCGGTGTTGTCTCGATCGTAGTTGTTTCTTCCGGTGTTGTCTCGACCGTAGTTGTTTCTTCCAGTGTTGTCTCGACCGTACTTGTTTCTTCCGGTGTTGTCTCGACCGTAGTTGTTTCTTCCGGTGTTGTCTCGACCGTAGTGGGATCTTCCGGTGTTGTCTCGACCGTAGTTGGATCTTCCGATGTTGTCTCGACCGTAGTTGTTTCTTCCGGCGTTGTCTCGACCGTAGTTGTTTCTTCCGGTGTTGTCTCGACCGTAGTTGTTTCTTCCGGTGTTGTCTCGACCGTAGTTGTTTCTTCCGGTGTTGTCTCGACCGTAGTTGTTTCTTCCGGTGTTGTCTCGACCGTTGTTGTTTCTTCCGGTGTTGTCTCGACCGTAGTTGTTTCTTCCAGTGTTGTCTCGACTGTAGTTGTTTCTTCCGGTGTTGTCTCGACCGTAGTTGTTTCTTCCGGTGTTGTCTCAACCGTAGTTGTTTCTTCCGGTGTTGTCTCGACCGTAGTTGTTTCGGGTGTTGTCTTAACCGTAGTTGTTACTTCCGGTGTTGTCTCGACCGTAGTTGTTTCTTCTGGTGTTGTCTCGACCGTAGTTGTTTCGGGTGTTTTCTTAACCGTAGTTGTTACTTCCGGTGTTGTCAGGGCCACAGTAGTTGCTGAAGACCTATGTGTAGTGAAAAATGACGGTGCTTGTGGATTGGTTGGCGCTTCGGTAGTCGGATTGACAAAATAGCAGAAAGCCAAAATAATAAAAACCTTGTTCAGAAAGGCCATGATGTTGAAGTATTTAACGTAGTTGCGATGAATTTTTTTCACAAAGGCTTGTTATTAGACTAAACTTCGTCCGATGAAATGACTTTCTTTAATAACAACCAACTGTGTGAAATTTTAGCTTATATATAAATATGTATCGCTCATTCTCTATAGTACTATGTAATTAATGTAATGAACAAAAACATATCAGATTTCATACCGGATCTGTTAATGTAAACGTCGATGATAGAAAAATAATATCTTGTTCAATAGTGTTGAATTGATGACCATTCAAATAACAAAGATGTTTACAATAATTTTACTCTTATAGTACGCTCTTAAAAAAGGTGGCTCTTAAACCAGGGGTTGGCTCTTAAATCAGGGGTTGCTCTTAAACCAGGGCTGGCACTTAAACCAGGGGTTGCTCTTAAACCAGGGGTGCTCTTAAACCAGGGGCTGCTCTTAAACCATGGGTTGCTCTTAAATCAGGGGTTTGCTCTTAAACCAGAGCTGGCTCTTAAATCTGGGGTTGGCTCTTAAACCAGGAGTTGGCTCTTAAACCAGAGGTGGCTCTTAAACCAGGGCTGGCTTTTTAACCAGAGGTTGATCTTAAACCAGGGCTGGCTGTTAAATCAGGGCTGGCTGTTAAACCAGGGGTTGCTATTAAAACCAAAGGTGGCTCTTAAACCAGAGGTGTCTCTTAAACCAGGGCTGGCTGTTAAACCAGGGGTTGCTATTAAACCAGGAAATATTCAACCAGGGGTTTCTTCTCAACCAGGGGTGGCTCTTAAACCAGGGGGTGGCTATTAAAATTTTCGATGAGTTATATCTAGCTCCCACTGAGCCAACTATTATTTATACATTTTATTCCCAAAATTTTGATGAATAGACTACGGTGCTGATCTTCAAATTATTTTTGATTATGTTAAAAACTACATCAGACTGAGAATGACTCCATGGATGACCAGACCAGACTAGACTGTCATTGACCCCATGGGTGACCAGATCAGACTGTCATTGACCCCATGGGTGACCAGATCAGACTGTCATTGACCCGATGGGTGACCAGTTCAGACTTCATTGACCCCATGGATGACCAGATCAGACTGTCATTGTCCCCATGGGTGACCAGATCAGACTGTCATTGACCCCATGGGTGACCAAATCACTGTCATTGACACCATGGGTGACCAGATCAGACTGTCATTGACCCCATGGGTGACCAGATCAGACTGTCATAGACCCCATGGGTGACCAGATCAGACTGTCATTGACCCCATGGGTGACCAGATCAGACTGTCATTGACCCCATGGGTGACCAGATCAGACTGTCATTGACCCGATGGGTGACCAGATTAGACTGTCATTGACCCCATGGTAACCAGATCAGACTGTCATTGACCCCAAGGGTGACCAGATCAGACTGTCATTGACCCCATGGATGACCAGATCAGACTGTCATTGACCCCATGGGTGACCAAATCACTGTCATTGACCCCATGGGTGACCAGATCAGACTGTCATTGACCCCATGGGTGACCAGATCAGACTGTCTTAGACCCCATGGGTGACCAGATCAGACTGTCATTGACCCCATGGGTGACCAGATCAGACTGTCATTGACCCCATGGTTGACCAGATCAGACTGTCATTGACCCCATGGGTGACCAGATCAGACTGTCATAGACCCCATGGGTGACCAGATCAGACTGTCATTGACCCCATGGGTGTCCAGATTAGACTGTCATTGACCCCATGGTAACCAGATCAGACTGTCATTGACCCCAAGGGTGACCAGATCAGACTGTCATTGACCCCATGGATGACCAGATCAGACTGTCATTGACCCCATGGGTGACCAAATCACTGTCATTGACCCCATGGGTGACCAGATCAGACTGTCATTGACCCCATGGGTGACCAGATCAGACTGTCTTAGACCCCATGGGTGACCAGATCAGACTGTCATTGACCCCATGGGTGACCAGATCAGACTGTCATTGACTCCATGGGTGACCAGATCAGACTGTCGATTTAAATAATCAATAAGTTTTTCTGTTTTATTTTAGAACACTAAATGTTTAAGGATCATACGTTCATAACAAACGTTCAACATTTTCTGAAATTGCTTTTTAATTGAATATCATTATTATATTTATAGCTCAGTTTACATGCACGTTTCGCTAAGTACTGTATTATCTTGTTTGTTACATCTCCATCATTTTTTTCATGTTAATGTTACCTTTGCACTGTAATTTCCTCTAATTTACAACATTTACTTGAACTACAACTTATGTTTGGTTTACACAATTTTTTTTTTAAATGTGGAGAAATACTTTCTTTTTCTTTTTATTTGTACAAACACAAAAGATTCATTTTCTTAATTTGTCGCATTTAGCTTTAATCCAGGTTCCATGTGACTCCCTTCCCCCCTTAATAATGTTCACTGTTTTGTACCAGCACTGTGACACTGGTCGCAGTGCTGGTAATAGACTGGTCGCAGTGCTGGTAATAGACTGGTCGCAGTGCTGGTAATAGACTGGTCGCAGTGCTGGTAATAAACTAGAGTGTAGATAGACAGAACCAGACGTAACGTTTTTTTTTACTAGTAGCCTACTTAGACATAATGACGCTATTAGGCTAAATATTTTAATTTAATATTCTAATAAATATCATTTTTTGAATTAATAACTATTTTTTAGGTATATATCGTTATGCAACGACACAACATAGGAAAGTAAGACTATTTTGTTGAAATTATTACTGTTTAAATTTAACACAATATTACAAAATATTTAATTACTCAACTCCAAAATTATGATTAATTTCTTTATTGGCATTATTAATTGTTTCTATGGTTACAACTCAAGGTCCAGGAGTTTCCGGTTCTGTAGTTTCCACATACTCCTGAGTTGGTTTGACGGTAGGAGATGGTCCAACTTTACAATATGGATAGCTAGGTGCGCTGGGGACACAGTAACATACTTCAACGTTGTCTCTCACATAGAATTGACCAACCAAAACTGTCTTACCATCTATTTTACAATTAGGTCCTGTAATAGACAAAAAAAGAACATATCTAACTATCTATCTATCTATCTATCTATCTATCTATTTATCTATCTATCTATCTAACCTATCTTTCAAACAATCTATCTTTTTGCATAAAAAAGACTTTAAAGCATATCCATTTTGTCTCCCCTGTTTGATATTACAGAAGACATACAGCTGCGGTGAAATTGCCAGACCTAACATTATTTAAACTTTATGTCATTTCAATTTCCTTAAAACTGTTGACACAGTCACAGGAATGACGAAGGTATACTTTAATCTAAAGTATTATTATACACAATAGAGTGGTGTGCCCTTGTCAATGAGTATGGTCTGAAAATGAGTGGAAGCAGGTCAAGGGTTATGCAGCACTCAGTTCAGTGAGGTCATTAGAAGGACTCAGTCCAATGAGGTCATTAGCAGGACTCAGTCTAGTGAGATCATTAGAAGAACTGAGAATTGAGGAATTGGACAACGAGAAATGGGCATGAAAAACAAAACTCAACAAGGAGGCATTAGGAGAAATGGATCGTATGTACAACATCAACAATAGAGTTGCTTAAATACCAACATCAAGTTCACTAGGTGCATAAAAATCACAAGCGTTCAAACTATGCACACAGTTGTTGGAGACATTAAACACACAACAACCTCTATGTATAAGAACTTGGGGGTGCCTTAAATTGTACGTTCCACTGTAATAGACTTTGGTCTATTCTTTTTGCTTGAATTAATGTATTTTAAACAAAAAAATAAATAAAGTTTAACTCAATTAAATATAAAAAGATTAAAATTTATTGAAAAATTAAGTAAAAATATTTTAGAAAACGTTTAGTTTTAAAAACTCTGTTGTTATCATAACTTGTTCATAAGCTGACACTACTTATTGCGTACCGTTTCGACAGATTGTACAACAATTACCGTTTAGACAGACTCATGAAATTGTTGAAAACAATTTAAATATTTCAGTCAGTACTGTGTGCAACTAACTTAAAGTTTTGAACAGATTGCACATCCCAACTGTTGGTGTTATACAACAAAATAATAAATCCCAACTGTTGGTGTTATCCAACAAAATAATAAATCCCAACTGTTGGTGTTATACAACAAAATAATAAATCACAACTGTTGGTGTTATACAACAAAATAATAAATTCCAAATGTTGTTGTTATGCAACAAAATAATTGAATTTTTCATTGAGATACTTTTACTTTATGAGTTCAAGAGAAGAGCTGCACAAGTGACTCTGTCAACTTTCTTTGTAACGACTCTCCCAATTGGTTACTGGAACTATTCTCTGACATTTATTTTTAAACAATGCTTGATAATGTTTTTTTTCCTGGCTTTGATTTTAATTTAAAAAATAACATTTAACTAGAACCGAATGCTTTGCTGCAAAGTAACAGCCATCTTCATAAGCTTCTAACACTTTTGAAATATAACTAATTATAAATGACATGTTTTTCATAACAGTGTTATGATTAGCTAGGAAACATTACTAACTCTTTCATTGGTCATTTATTTATTACTAAGTTCTTGACTAAAACTTTTAAAATAATCGTTTTTGTCGTGGTGTCGTGGAGACATGTCTTCTGATTTCTATTCAATTAAAAATCAATGGAGATTACCGACCTCACACCAGTTTGGAACATATTCAGTTGTCATGGTCAATTCGTTTGAGATGATATGAGTTGTGTTTTCCTGCAGATAGATAATATAATACAACTTTAAATTGAGATAATTTTACTTTACTTGTTACAATAAATTTAGAAATAGATTTTTAAAGTTATCTCATTTAGAAAATTTACAATTTAATTTAACTAATAACATTTTAATATAAATAATATCATTTTAATATAACTAATAACATTTTAATATAACTAATAATATTTTAAATTAACTAATAGCATTTTAAAATAACTAATAACATTTTAATATAACTAATAGCATTCTAATATAACTAATAACATTTTAATATAACGAATAACATCAGGCATTAACATTTAAAAAAAAATACATAGTTATACAGTTTGTAGCAGCATATAATATTCACGAAACTCACCGTACAAGTACACAATTCAATCTTGTTTTGTGTGTAGCCTAATCAACCTCATTTTTTAAGATACCATAACATTCCGTCAGTTGATATCTGATCATATCATATATCTTTGCAAATCTTATTCCTTTTCTATTATGTTAATGTAAGTCAAATGTTTTAAACCACTGACTTACATTTTAAAATAAATAAACAAGACTATTCCTGCACTTTAGGTTTCAAAATACGACGTCCGACATGATAGTCATGTAAAGTTCCCTTAAGCCGCCTTTACTCCCCCAACTTAAAGTCAGGTACCCATTTAAAGCTGGGTGGACTTGGGGGACTTTTACAAGGACCTGAAAAAGTTCGAACCGGAGCCCTCCGTCGATAGTCAAGCGCTCTACATCACTCGACCACCCGCCCCTCCCCCGCCCCGACATGATAAAGAATAAAATTATTCGGAATCGTATGTAATCGTCCTTGAACTCATCATAAATGTCACACACACACAAAAGATTTCATTCCTGGTCTTCTATAATAAAGAAACAGTTTTGTAAAAAAATATAAAAAAATAACACTAATTTCATTTTTATTACGTAATTAATAAGTAACAAATAAGTAAATATACGTAACATACACGCTTTAGTCGATGGTTCTCTTTTAGTTATACAAACTAAATGTGATTTTATTCAAATAGTTTGTAAAATTTCGATTAATGACGTCATTTATCAAATATCAAAAGCATCATGAAACTTGTTAATATTCATGAAAAATTTAATTATTAAAGTCTGTTTTAAACAGATATAGTTTCTATACATGATCTATTATATTGTGTAGTAAATAATAGTTGGGCATAGCTAAACTTTTCAGTTAAACGCCAGTATACTAGTAGTTATGATATACATGTTGTCGAGGGATCTGGTATAACTCATGTATGTTTTAGATATTAGAATGGATTATATGTAGGTATCTGGTGGCTCAAACTTGTTGCTCTTCCTAAAAAAATAATTTAAAGAATCTATTTTCAATAGTTAACTAGTTCCTCTCCATGTAATCATACATTGCCACCATACTAGTTCGTCTCCATGTAATCATATATTGCCACCATACTAGTTCCTCTCGATGTAATAATATATTGCCACCATACTAGTTCCTCTCTATGTAATAATATATTGCCACCATACTAGTTCCTCTCTATGTAATCATATATTGCCACCATACTAGTTCCTCTCTATGTAATAATATATTGCCACATACTAGTTCCTCTCCATGTAATCATACATTGCCACCATACTAGCGATTCCTCATCATCGTATGCATCTTACGTGATCTATTTACAATAATATCTTGAGGAAAAAATAACTGATCATATAGTGAACTAATATCAAAATATGAAATTATGAGAAATGTTGTGGGTTACATCCTGAGGTGGGATTCCTTCATTCTCTACCTGTGGAAAAGTGTTTGACACACACACCAAAGTAGACAACACAACCACAACTATAAACGACATAACGCTACGAGATTTTACCACGAAATGGTTTTCTTAACTCCGGTAAATTCATTAACAGATTGTGGAGTCTTTTGTCAATTTGTTTCATCTCAACGTCAAATACAATGTGACATAATCTTTTGAAAATCTCCATTCAGCATGAAAAGAAAATATGAATGAGGCTTTGAGATTAATTTCATATGAGCCAGCAGTTTGCAATTAAAATATCTCAACTGGGGAGGTAAACAAATGTGTTATTCGATTCTCGATATTAAACAATTATAATTTGAATTTGTGAATTGGGGATTACATCATACTTTTTCTTGGCTTGGTTCCTGCTGACGTCATGGACATCTTGTGGACGTCATGATTATCTTGCTGACGGTCAATATCGGAGAAAATGTTTCAAAGAAACTGTGGATTCCAGCAGTTCGTTTGGAATTTTTGTGGAGGTGACACATCCCCGTAGCGCGAAAATTGTACAGCAGGAGCCAGGCATTCTACAGCAGGGGCCAGGCAATAGCTGGCGGGGGCCAGGTAATACATTCTACTAGGTAGAGCAAACAAGCAGAGGGGGCTAGACAAACCGCAGCCCCCCCCGCACGCTACGGGCCTGAGGTGACAGCATCATTCTTGACGACAGTATGAGAACCTCTGGACTTTATCTCTGCCGTTATCACTTTAGAAAGACTGTCGACAGCTATAAAAAAAACTATATCCACAGTAGAGTCAGTATTTCCTGCATGACGTTATTGTTTATCTTTTGACTACCTGTTGTCCTACATCTGACTGTTACTTGAGGGGATGGATGGTCGTGCGGGAAATCGCTCGACTGTCGACCTGAAGGTATCTGGTTCGATCTCCGGTGAGGACCAAGGACATTTTTCAGGTCTTGGCTCAAGTACCTAGAACATCTCCTGTGGTGTCTCCATGGCCATTGCACTATCGGCTTTGGTGGGGATGAAAGAAGGGCACCATAAAAACCGTGCCATTAGTGGTTTATAGTATCTAAGAGATTTCATCTCATCCTTACAACCTGAAAATCTTGTGTAGCTTTATCGGCGATAGTGCATTAACGGGAGTAAAGAAAAATGAATTTAGTTTAAAACTTGTTGTATATACTCTCTGTATAACTATATCCGGAATTGACTGTATTTTGACTATGGGCCCTCAATGATGTCCTACCATGGGGCCTTTATTGGCTATCGGCGCCCCTACTTACGGGGACTTCCCATGTATAAACTTCTCTACCGTCATAATTTCATCATCCCGTTTTTTATTACCATCAAGGAAACTCATTTGTTTCTGTTTCATTTAATAAACGTTTTTCTGATATTTCATTAGAATTTCTATAATCCCACAGATGGGCGCCACCAAGTCTATAAACCCACAGATGGGCGCCACCAAGTATATAAGCCCACGTAAAGGACGTTCCCCACAATGACCATATCTGTTTAGGGTTTTAAAAAAATGTCTAGTAAAAATGGGATTTACTTTGTTACAGATGTTACCGAATAATCGATTTATACTGATAGAGATCAATCATTATATTGTGTATCAGAAGAAAAGAAGTACTTTACTGATAATCAATATTGTTCACATTAGTAAAATACGAATTTTGTATCTGAATGAAAAACAACCGACTCTATTGTTAAACAATAGGATTGGGTAGTTCTCAGTGCACTTTGAAAAATACAAGTAGAAAACAATGCCATCTTGTTCTGTATATACATTGTATCAACCATACACTTGATCTTGTTCTATATATACATTGTATCAATCATACACTGGATGTTGTACTGTATATATATATACATTGTATCAATCATACACTGGATCTGTTCTATATATACTTGTATCAATCATACACTGGATGTTGCATTCTATATATACATTAGGGTGTCCCAAAAATGCTCGAAAATTTTTTTTTTTTTAAATCTTTGGTGTCTCACCCCCTGAAATGTGTCTCTTGGGTACAATGAGTGAATTGGTGAAGTTGTATCTCAATTGAACAACATTTAGAGGTCCCCCAAGAGCTTTTAAAATTCCAGTATTAGGCCAACATAAAAATCCAGACGAATCATGGATCAAATAATTTGCTGTTTTTGCATGCCATGGTTGAATAAAATGAAGTTTAAATATACTTATATTTATCTCATTGCTACCATTAACTAGAGTTGAAATTGTGTGATTCTTAATTAGAAAATGTAATAAATGCTAGAAAACATATAAAATACCTAATGTGCAAAATTTAAGCAATGTGCATATTTTTTGAAGATTTGATTTTTTTTAAACTAAGCATGCTAAATTGTCAGGCATCATATCACCAAAAGTTGCTGCAGTGCTGGTCAGAACGAACACCAACATTAGAAAATCAACAATGATACTTGCATCCGCATTCAACGAAGCTGGTGTTCCGATATCTGACACAGTATTTTCCAAGAGCACAATGCATCGTCATCGCAAGCTTTGTCATCAACAAGCTGCAGCATGTATAAAAGAAGACTATATTCCCTCAAAATCAATTGTACATTGGGATGGTAAGCTATTGCCCGATGTTACCGGACATGTTACCAACAACGGCGATCGATTACCTGTCCTGTTCTCGTCACTTGTCGATGGCATTACAAAGCTTCTTGGTGTTCCCAAGTTGGCATCCGGGTCAGGATGGGTGGCTGCTGATGCAGTATATGAACATATCAAATCATGGAAGTGTGAATCTATGGTCATTGGCATGTGCTTCGACACTACGGCTTCCAATACTGGAAGACTCAATGGAGCTTGCACTCTGTTAGAAGTAGCCCTGGGACGTAATCTATTATGGATGGCATGCCGTCATCACATGTTGGAATTACTCCTTTCCGATGCATTCAATGTTTGTCTTGGACCATCCACTGGACCAGAGATTTTGTTTTTTAAGAGGTTTCGAGAAAAATGGCCAGAATTAAACCACACACCCGAAGCCAGATCCGCCCCTTTGATAATCGTGTCTGAATCGATTAAAGAATTTATTAAATGTCAACTTGAGGTCAGTCATTCATGTGATGATTATTTGGAATTTCTTCTGCTTGCTGCACAAATGGTTGGGTTGGAGGTTGATGTCAGCATTCGCAGACCTGGTGCCCTACTTAGGGCAAGGTGGATGGCGAAAGCAATCTATGCATTGAAAGTCGATCTATTGTTTGCAGGCAATGAAACCATCTTTCAGTTAACAGCTCGAGAATTACACGGTAATCAGCGCTTTAATCGGTTTACTATATGTGTTTATCTTCAATCATGGTTTTCATGCAGGCTCACCGCAGATGCACCTGTGAATGATATCTTGTTGATAAAGCGTTTATACCAATATGATGATGCTGTTCTTTGATCGACTGGATTGAAAATGATGGTGCGTCACTCGTGGTATTTAAGTCCGGAACTGTCGACGCTTGCGTTATTTTAAACCCTTTTGTCGGACAAAGAAAGAACTGGCCTTGTTTGGTCAATGCAACCAGAACGTGGACCGCATCCCATTAAAACACTATCAAAAAGTGTTGTTGATTTGCGTGCTTCTACCACATTTTTTGAAACATCCAACATTGATGCCAGTTTTCTAGATGTTCCTGTTGAAGCCTGGTCAGATACTCCATCTTTTAAAGTTGCAGCAGATTGTGTAAAGAATCTGGCTTGTATCAATGACCCTGCAGAGCGAAGTGTAGCATTGATACAAAATTTCAATGACAGTATCACCAAGAATGAAGAACAAAGACAATTTTTGCTCCAAGTGGTTGAAAAACATCGGAAAAATTTTGCAGAATGTAATCGTGAACAGCTGGCTAAAATTTAAATTTGAAGAACTTTTTAAAATTTTTGTCTACCCTACAGTACGAAGTACAAAATAAATAGCAGGAATGCTTATTTGCATTGCTTATTATTATTATTTATCAAGCAGATTGACATTGATTCAAGAATTAACTTGACAAAATGAATAAAACTTTGTTTTTCATAATTTTTTACTTAAATTTCAAATTTAAAAATATAAACCATTCAAGATTTATATATTTTGTTTCATTTAATATTATAAACAATACAAAGCATCAATTTGTTACTTAATATATCAGTTTCGGATATAATGCAACATTAACGCTGCATTAGATTTGACCGCGAATGATTTTACACCAAAATCTGGAACTTTAAACCTCTTGGGGGACCTCTAAACATTGTCCAAATGAGCTGAAATTTTGCGTGTTAACTACTGTTACCATACAGACATATTCTGTGGGGTGAGACATCAACATTTCAAAACTTCATTTTTTTGGGACACCCTAATATACATTGTATCAATCATACACTGGATCTGTTCTGTATATACTTGTATCAATCATACACTGGATGTTGTATTGTACATATACATTGTATCAATCATACACTGGATCTGTTCTGTATATACATTGTATCAATCATACACCGGATCTGTTCTGTATATACTTTGTATCAGTCATACACTGGATCTAGTTCTATATATACATTGTATCAGCCATACACTGGATCTGTTCTGTATATACATTGTATCAGTCATACACTGGATCTGTTCTGTATATACATTGTATCAGTCATACACTGGATCTGTTCTGTATATACATTGTATCAGTCATACACTGGATCTGTTCTGTATATACATTGTATCAGTCATACACTGGATCTGTTCTATATATACATTGTATCAATCATACACTGGAAGGTCGCTATCTAGTTCTATGTATACATTGTATCAATCATACACTGGAAGGTCGCCATCTAGTTCTATATATACATTGTATCAGTCATACACTGGATCTAGTTCTATATATACATTGTATCAGTCATACACTGGATCTAGTTCTGTATATACATTGTATCAGTCATACACTGGATCTAGTTCTGTATATACATTGTATCAGTCATACACTGGAAGGTCGCCATCTAGTTCTGTGTATACATTGTATCAGTTATACATTGTATCAATCATACACTGGAAGGTCGCTATGATTTAAGCCATTCTTTAGATATTATACTTTTTCCATGTTGATGAAAGTTACTCACTCCTTCAGAACAGTTTGCTCACAGTTCAGAAAAAATGTTATATTATATGAAAAGTCAACTACAGTGATACCTCGGTCAAAGTTGTTGACACCGATATATCAAGTCATTTAGCTGTTGATAGATAGACCGGAGCGACACATATAGAGGAGAATGCAAGGTCTGTTGTTGAAGCGAGTAATTATTTATACGTCGCTGTATCGCATTGAACTCGATCAACTGAGTTTTACTCACAGTAGGCTCTGGTTTCTCCTGGACTATGATAACTTGATGGATGTCCTTTTTTAAATTGGTGTGTCCACTCTCTATAATATATTTTGTGGTGTAAACAGTATTTAAAGTAATTTATCTGTTATTTTTATATAAAAAATAGATATCTATTCTTTATATACAAATTAGATTTTTCCAGCAGTTCGTTTGGAATTTTTGTGGAGGTGACATAATCATTGTTGACAACAGTGTGAGAACCTCTGGACTTTATCTCTTTAGAAAGACTGTTGGTAGCTATAAAAAAACTATATCCACAGTAGACTCAGTATTTTAATCCAGGTCATTAATTAAAATATTTATTCACTTTAATTTTCAATATTAATCATCGCTTCAACTTACGATTTAACTTTCTTTTTATTTATAATTCTTTTGTATAGTTTCAAGGGAATTAACCAATACAAAAAAGAGCAAAACTTATAATAGTATGAGATGTGTCCGTTACATTAAAAGAAAATTTTAATAACAGATAATACAACTCTATTATCCGACTCTCGTTTCATGTTTTAATCTGACATTTTGATTAGCATAATATCTGTTATTACATTAATAGCAACTAGGCACAGGTCAATTCTACATGAATGTGGGGGCATATGGGGGCATGATATGGTTGAAATATAGGAGAAAGTTGATTCTCTTTTAGAATTATTTTGTAAGCTAAAAAACAAAATAAGTTTCAACTCAACACATATCAAGCTTAAAGCTGTAAATAGACTCAACACGTATCAAGCTTAAAGCTGTATTAATGTATACAGGAAATTAAGATTGAAAAGATCCAGCCTTTCACATATCGTACTGGGGGGAGGAGTTCTGGAAAGGCGTGAATGGTGTGGTGGGACGGGGGTTCTAGGGATGGAGTAGATAGAGGAGGGATGTAGTGGTTGTGAAAGGGGAATAAAAGGTTCGGTCTCGATCCATTGAGGCAATTTTCTTACGATAATTCCGTCTGCACTTCCGTACTTTGCCTCCCCAAATGTAAACTGTCGTCTGCACTTCCGTACTTTGCCTCCCCAAATGTAAACTGTCGTCTGCACTTCCGTACTTTGCCTCCCCAAATGTAAACTGTCGTCTGCACTTCCGTACTTTGCCTCCCAAATGTAAACTGTCGTCTGCACTTCCGTACTTTGCCTCCCAAATGTAAACTGTCGTCTGCACTTCCGTACTTTGCCTCCCAAATGTAAACTGTCGTCTGCACTTCCGTACTTTGCCTCCCCAAATGTAAACTGTCGTCTGCACTTCCGTACTTTGCCTCCCCAATGTCGTCTGTCCTCCCTATGTGAGTGAGACTTCCTAACTAGTCATTCCCCATTATTACACTAATTGTGATAGTTCTGTACTATAATATTTTGTTCAAGTTAGAACTAAGAATACAATAGAGACGGAAAGAAAGAAACTAGTTACATAAATAATTAGTTCAACAGCAAAAAGATTTGAATACAAAAAACAACTTTCATACAACTCATGACGTCATTTTTTACATAAATATTGAAAAACACATAAAACATAAACTCATTGGTGTTGTATATTAAAACATAAACTCATTGGTGTTGTATATTAAAACATAAACTCATTGGTGTTGTATATTAAAACATAAACTCATTGGTGTTGTATATTAAAACATAAACTCATTGGTGTTGTATATTAAAACATAAACTCATTGGTGTTGTATATTAAAACATAAACTCATTGGTGTTGTATATTAAAACATAAACTCATTGGTGTTGTATATTAAAACATAAACTCATTGGTGTTGTATATTAAAACATAAACTCATTGGTGTTGTATATTAAAACATAAACTCATTGGTGTTGTATATTAAAACATAAACTCATTGGTGTTGTATATTAAAACATAAACTCATTGGTGTTGTATATTAAAACATAAACTCATTGGTGTTGTATATTAAAACATAAACTCATTGGTGTTGTATATTAAAACATAAACTCATTGGTGTTGTATATTAAAACATAAACTCATTGGTGTTGTATATTAAAACATAAACAAAATGGGGACCCCCACCTCCCCGACACAGATATGTGGTCACTAAAAGTGAAATTTATTTCTCATCTATGACCCGTATTCTGATAACATATTCTCTACAATTGAAATAAAAACATTTAACAGGAAGTTTTGAAATTAAGAATGTATTTATGGTTTAGGAATTTTGTTTACAAAGTAGAAGCGTTATTTCATGATTGTATTTTAAACTGGAATACTGTGGTATTAATTCTTTACTTTCGATTTAACGCAGCGCCCAAATCGCTATTATTATATTATATTGTTGTGATTATGTTTCAGTTTATTATTTTTAGCGCATTTTCAAGAAGTCGAATGCGCTATTGTTTCCGTTTTGTCCGTCTGTCATCACCCTAGATCTCAGCAATCATAGGTCCTAGACCCATGGTGTATATACTTTTTAGTAGGTCTTTGCCTGCCATTCCTGCATCAAAAGTCCATTTCGCGATCTGACCTCTTGTAGTGGCAGTTCGACCTCCTGGAAGTGCCATATGACCTCATTTTCCATGCACATTTTTTTTTATTTCACTAAAGTGTTCAGAATTTAAGCAGAAAATTCTAACAACTGATCAAACTTATTGTTTCGAATACAATTAATTAAATTTTTCTAAAATTTCAGATTAAAAAAAAAATTCTACATGATTAAAAAAAAACGTCTTTTTAATATTTTTTTTTCAGATATATGAATTACACAATTGAATTTATAAACATTTCCAAAATTTACAAATATATACTGAAAGCTAACATACGTACTAATACATTCACGAAAATGCGCTAACACGCACTGTGTCCAGAATGGAACAGGCTTAAGATGTTTGTTTAAATTGGCTTCTTAGTGGATTTTTCTTCTTCTTTTCCTCTGCTGTCTTTATGGGGATTGAATTTGTTGCTGTCTTTGCTCTTTTCTTTCCTTGAGTTCGTGTCCTTTGTTGTCTTTGCTGCTGGCGGCGGTGCTGATGTCGTGATAGTTGTTGCCGGCTGTTGTGTTGCTGGTCGTCGAGGTTACCGTAACGCATACGGCTTTCGGTACATCCACGGCGGTTTTCTGCTTACACTGACACATTACGTGGTCACTGATGATTCGAAACTCATTGACGGGGAAGATCAAGCCCCCAGCCATACAGTTTGGACCTGATTAAGAGAAAGATGAGTGTTTGAAGGGACACAACAAATTAAACAGCCTACTGTTTTACAACAAACTAACAAACAGAAATATACAACAAACTAAAACAGCCTACTTTTGTGCAACAAACTAACAAACAGAAATATACAACAAACTAAAACAGCCTACTCTCTTCTCTTCTTTTATCCCTTAACCCGTGTATGGGTCGTTGGGGCACCGTTGTTGACCGAAGATTATTTCCCGCCATTTTCTCAGGTCTTGTGCTGCCTTTTGGGAGTCGGCGAACGACAAGCCGGTCCATTCATTGATGTTGTCTTCCCATCTCTTCTTTTGTCTTCCTCTTTTCCTTTTTCCGTTTGTTGTTCCTTGCATGATTGTCTTTGCAAGACCTCGACCTCTCGCAACGTGTCCATACCATCGCAGTTTCCTCCTCTTGACTATAGTGAGAAGGTCTTCGTGAGGGCCGATGGCAGCCGTTATTTTAGTGAGCACCTCTTCATTCCTAATGTGTTCCGTGTATGAGATGTTCAATAGCTTGCGGAAACATCTCATCTCCAGCTCACTTATTCTTCTTTGGAGGTCTGCAGTAAGCGTCCAAGCTTCACATCCATACAGGAAGATCGATGTCACCAGAGAGCGCATTAGGCGAGTTTTTGATCTCAGAGAGTTTGTTGCCTTGCCAAATGTGTTTAAGTTTGCTCAGAGCTGCCGTTGTCTGGGCCAATCTGACAAGAATTTCTGGCTTTGATCCTTCGTCGGATATTATGGCCCCTCGGTATTTAAAGGAGAAGACAACTTCAAGTTTTTGCCCATTTATCCGAATGTCGTTTTCGAAGGCTCTATTTGTCATGACTTTGGTTTTTTCGGCATTGATTTCCATGCCATACGCCTCTGCTGTTTTATTTAGTTTTGCAGTGAGTTTTTGCAGTTCGTCCTCGCTGCCAGCTATGCCGTCTATGTCGTCGGCGAAGCGCAAGTTGGTTATGGTTTTCCCTCCAATACTGACAGTTTCGGTGTGGTCTTCTAGCACATCCGTCATAATCCTTTCAAGGAAGAGGTTGAAGAGAATGAGGGAAAGGAGACATCCTTGTCTGACACCAACAGTAGTTTTAAATCAATCTCCCAATTTACTATTGAAGAGTACCGCGCTAGTTACTTTGTCGTACAATTTTTTGTTAACTTCAATAAGGTTTGCATTAATATTGAATTTGTTCAAAACAGCCTACTATTGTACAACAAACTAACAAACAGAAATATATATCAAGAATCATTAAAATGTTTATTACTTATTCTAAATCAAGATTTGCTATTTTAAACCGATATTCTCTATGCTAATGACGTCTTTCAATACAAAATTCTTACAAACATTCCAGGGGAAAGTAATCTTACGCATATTTCACATCTTTTTCTATTTCATAAAAAATAAAAAAAAACACGTTAGTCTTTAGAAATCAATAAATAATAAGTTGTGTCATTCAGTTTTATACTTCTAAATCAGTTTTTGGATAAGTGGATGTAGACTTGTGCATATATTTTCAGTAGGAAGAGTGGATGCCAATAGTACAATGATAAGTTATCTCTGTTCTGCTAATGTGTTATTTGCAGAACTTTAACTGGTGTGTGTGTAAGAAGGAAAAACGTGATCTGACCAAAATTAAAGTATCCGGTTAAAATGAAAGGGACCATAAATGACTTGCTATAAATGACTTGCTTTAAGTATTATATGCTACAATAGTATATTTTGAAGATGTTTCAATATTTTAACTTTAACGTCGTTTCTCTCAAAATGTGTTTTTCATAAAGTGTATGTCATTAATTTTGAAATATTTCAAAAAGTTCTTTGTCAAATTGGCTCTTTATATCAAATATTTTTGACTTTATGACTTTTTTGTAATCTCTGTTGCCTCCAAGTTTTTATACCCTAACATATTTTTAACATAAAACACGTTTATTAAATAAATCAATTATAATATCCAAAAATCTTTGTAACATATATACCTATGTGAAGAATTTCAAATCTTTAGCTCTAAGGGTTTTTGAAATAAATGTTTTCAAAATTTCCTTATTTTTTTTCGCTTTTTTCGTCCTATTTTTGTCCTGTATGTCCTAATGCATGGCACAATATTTTTTCATTGTAGAGCCATGTGACACTCAACCTAGGGCCACTGTATAGCCATGTGGCACTCAACCAAGGGCTATTGTAGAGCCATATAACACTCAACCAAGGGCCTGTAGTACTCAACAAAGGGATATTGTAGAGGTCTGTGACACTCAATTCATTTAAACTTGACCATTAATTTTTCTACTTTATAATTATGTTCCCATGAAACTTCAAACTATTAAGGGTAGGAAAGTTTTAAAAAAATACAACAATAAAATTTTGCAGATTGATTGATACTTGTACACACTCTAACTGGACTTTTCTATTTCAAATTCAAAGGAATAGTTCTCAAACTGTTCAATACTAATGTTACGTCACTGTTTGACTACACCGACATTCATATATATATATATATATATATATATATATATATATATATATATATATATATCCGCAATCTATCAACCTGTTAGCATTAAATGCTGATTGATTTACCTCGAGGACAAACTGCTCAACACTCGTCTGATACTTTGACAGCGCCAGCACACAAGGGAGTCGGACATTTTGGCTTTTGACAGTACCACTGCCACTTTCCAGTAGTGTTGTGACATTCACAGTTGCTGTAGCAAGGGTCATCATACGGATTGACCTAAAAAAGTACACACGACTATAAAATTGATTTGTTTATAATAATGCTAATTGTTTTTAATGTTTTTTCTTCCTTAAAAAAAAGATTGTTATAATTAATATTTTATAATTTTAATAATTTAAAATATGTGAATTCAATAGAGATGCACATTTACTTAAACCGCTGATAGTGCTATGTTTGTGACTGATATTAACCAGTGGGTCTTAAAATTTTGCGCGACGCGACCCACAAGGACAATAGTATTGTAATCACGTCATGTCGTAAGAAACTTTTCTATTTTTGTGACTCAGTCGCACAGAAAACTAACGATGGAAGAGTCCTGATATATATATATATATATATATATATATATATATATATATATATATATATATATATATATATCCTTATAATTTGCGGATTTACAAAATGTTAACTTTGTAAAATTTAGAGAAATATTGTTATAACTATATATATTCTTGATCCTTCAATTATTATGTTACACTTCGTTACTATCCAACTCACTGATGACCCTTTATATATTGTAGAAAAACCATGTGTCGCCAAAAATTAATGCCGAAAAAGCCACGTAATTGAAGTCGTTTAATCAGAAGTATTTTACAATATATGAAATACTTATATACATTCTTTGCCGGCTTCATGATCGATTCGGATATAAAAATAATAAAATATTTGACTCAAAATATAAACAAAATTTACAATAGCAGCTTGGAAATAATTGTGTTTATCGGGCCTAGGCTGTATTTTTTTTGCACATTACAAAATGATATGTGGCTTGACTTAATTGAATTACACTCTCAAGTAATGTTAATGTGGAGTAAAAATAATGTTAATGTTATATTAAATATGATTTAATGTGGTGAATTTCAGAGTTTCAGAGCTATGTGCAATGTGATGTTTAGAGGTATGTGCAATGTGATGTTCAGAGCTATGTGCAATGTGATGTTCAGAGCTATGTGCAATGTGATGTTCAGAGCTATGTGCAATGTGATGTTCAGAGCTATGTGCAATGTGATGTTCAGAGCTATGTGCAATGTGATGTTCAGAGCTATGTGCAATGTGATGTTCAGAGCTATGTGCAATGTGATGTTCAGAGCTATGTGTAATGTGATGTTCAGAGCTATGTGCAATGTCATGTTCAGAGCTATGTGCAATGTGATGTACAGAGCTTTATTCAATGTGATGCTGTAACTCACCCCACATCCTGATGTCGTGTTAAAGATGTTATCCTGATAATGAAAAGATTTCTATTTAATACAAATTACTGACGTTTTATGAAAACTAAAGGTTTATAGAAACATAATCACTTGCTAAATCTTACTGGAGATGGTTGGTCATGTGGCGTAGAGCACTCGACTGTCGGTCGGAGAGTCCTGGGTTCGAACCTTAGTAAGAACCTTGGGATTTTTTCTAGTGTAAGTCATCAAGTTCACCCAGCGTTAAATGTAAACTCTACACTTCATCTGCCCCGATGAGATCATAAGGGCTTAAGAGAACTTTACTAGCTCTATTACCATTTACTTCATGTTGTAAATTACTCTTTTATATCATCTGTCTCGCTTTCCCTGTCTCGCTCTCTGTCTCACTCTCTCTATCTCTGTCTCACTCTCTGTTTCTCGCTCTGTCTCGCTCTCTCTGTCTCGCTCTGTCTCTGTCTCGCTCTCTTTGACTCCTTCTCTGCCTCTCTCTCTCTCTATCCCTCACCTATAAAAAAATGTGTGAATCTACGATCCTATTGTTTGTGGTGACACCCTAACACTAAACTATTTGAGCCACTCTGTGTAGCAGCCAAATATTAACTGTTTGTGACCTCACCTGTTCAGGTGGGATGAAATTGACCGTTGAGTTAAATGTGGAGCAAATCAAAAGTGTTATCAGCCCAATTGTCAACATCATAGTTTTGTCTTTCCAGCACACCATCATACTGCATTGATCTACAACAAAATTTTTTTCCTGTTTACAATTTTATCTTCACTTAACGTTTTGCCTCATTCAAGTTTTTTTTTTTCTTCAAGATATAAATGTTCGTGAATTATTAGCACTACTGTATTAGGCCACTTGGAAGACTAAAGAAAGACTAATTTTGACTCCACTCTCTCTAATCAATCTAATGCATAATCTCGTTTTATTTCTGTTTGCAATCTTTTATATTTATAACTAGTAAACAAAGGCTCGGTACCCGGACCTACTAGTAGGCACACAGTTGGAGTTGGAAATGGTGATATATAAATAAATAAATAATATATATATATATATATATATATATACACACACACACACATATATATATATATATATATATATATATATATATATATATATATATATATATATATATGAGCGCGTTAACAATCAGTCTACATACAAAAATAGCATATCTATGTACTCGAAGTGGTCCCAAATGACAATAACAGATTACTGTGGCCAAAATACATTTGAAAATAGGGAGACTTAATAATACATCAAGTAAAGTTCATATGTTAAATAGTTCCTCCCAAAGACAACAATCGTCATTATGGGAACACAATCTTAAAATAACAAAACAACCACCGACGCTTAAACTTCCACTGGAACTTGCTTAAGATCGAACCAGGGAGCGCGCTTGAAATCAGCGTTCAACAAAAATAAACATGAAAGCCAAGACGACATACCAATAATACCATTGTTTAAATCTATACTAATTATACCATTGTTTATATCTATACTGCAGCAGCTTGTCACCCGTCTCTCCCACGCGTGTAAGGAGTTTGGACTGCCTATCAGCCTAAAAAAGACGAATGTCATGGCACAGGGTACAGATACCCCACCCCCAACACTGACATCGATGGGCACACCCTAGAGGTAGTCGAGAACTTCACCTACCTCGGGTCCACCATCTCCAGCTCGCTATCCATAGACCCGGAGATCAACTGCAGAATCGCTAGGGCAGCCACAGTCATGGCGAGACTAAATCAACGAGTGTGGAACAACCCCAGCCTCACTGAGAATACCAGACTGCGCGTCTACCAGGCCTGCATACTCAGCACCCTCCTCTATGGATGCGAGACGTGGAGGGACGAAAGAAAACTTAACAACTTCCACATGAGGTGACTGCGGCGTGTAATGCAGATCAAGTGGCAGGACAAGATCCCCAACACTGGGGTGTTGGAGAGGACCAACATGAGCAGCTTGTTTGCAGTTCTCAGCGAGAGACGCCTCAGATGGCTCGGCCATGTCAAGAGAATGGACGCAGGCCGCATCCCGAAGGACCTACTCTATGGCGAGCTAGTTACAGGCCAGAGGACAACAGGGCGCCCTATAATGCGCTTCAAAGATACCTGCAAAAAGGGGATGAAACAGTGCTCCAACCCCAACTCTTGGGAGTGTCAAGCAGTCGACCGCCAGGCCTGGAGGCTCGCAGTCCGGCAGGGTTCATCACAGAGGCTGAGCGATAGGAAAATGCCGCCCTGAAAAGATCAAGGCGGAAGCAGCAAAAACAACAGCTACAACAACCATCTACATTCAAGTGCGACAAGTGCGGCAGGGATTGCCACTCCCGAGTTGGACTGCACAGCCATTCTCGGCAGTGCTTGTAGACTCAATTTAGCTACACCATCGTCTCTCGAGATGAACGGATGCCGACGACGACGACGATTGTTTAAATCTATACTCACAATACCATTGTTTAAATCTATACTCACAATACCATTGTTTAAATATATACTCACAATACCATTGTTTAAATCTATACTCACAATACCATTGTTTAAATCTATACTCACAATACCATTGTTTAAATCTTTACTCACAATACCATTGTTTAAATCTATACTAATTATACATTGTTTATAATAATACCAATAAATCTATTAAATTAAAGATAAAAATATATTCGACTCTGACGAGAAACTCGATTAAAATTAAATAGAAACTTTTAAATCGCACATATGACGTAATGTAGGTTTTTATTTTAATTAACTTCAAACGACGTGGTCGTTGGGGGAACGAATGAATACATCAACAAATTATCTTTCAAACTTTCTCTCCAAGTCAGAGGCAAATATATTTGTCTTTAACAGGGATTGAACTCTGTACAACTTTGCATGTAATTAGAGATCTCTATTGACTTCGGTAGCTAGTAATGTAGTTAGTCAATTTGAAAAAAAAAATATTGTTAGGATATTATAAACTGTTTATTTCTTTCAGCGTATAAACCAAACTAGTGGGACGGTTTTTGTTGTGACCTTTAATCCCTACCTCGGATGATTGTTCAATGATTGTGTAATGATTGTACAATAATTGTTCAATTATTGTTCGATGATTGATCAATGATTGTTCAATGGTAATGAAGTCACCACCAGCGACATCGTTAAGAGAACAAGCCGTGCTTTGAACCCGTATCCCACAGCAAGTTGATTTTGGTCACTACCAAAGTGCCACCCAAACACCTATATATTCCTCTATACTTATAATTCTAGCCTAAACATTTCTTTACCTAACAGTTATTTATTATAAATAAATAAAACACCTTATTCAGACGATTCAGTTAAAATGAGCAAGTAAAATTAAAGGTTTATATTGTCGATAAAAATTTTCTTAACAATTTATTTCAATTTTTTACCAATCTATATCAGTTTACTTACTAATATATATTTCTATTTAAGACATAATTTTGTAAAGATTTTCTTACCAATTTCTTAAAATGTTCAAGTGGAAGTTTTCTGACTCCCCGTGAAAACGTTGTTGAACACAGTCATCAATGAACTGGATTATGTTCATTCGTTTAAATAGTTTAAGCAGAGAGAAAAATGTCTCCATTGGGGTCATTATACATGTTACACATGACTGAAAACTGTCGTCTGTTTTCAGACATTATGACATCATTATCTGCATCATTAACCGCCCTCCCTCATGAAATCTATAAAACAACTCGTCATTCTTTTCCCGCCTTTATTGAACACACATAACTGGCGTGTACAGATGTTTTCTGTCTACAATTGCTATAACATAAGTAATTATAAAATCGTCTCCAAATTAGAACTTAATTATTATATCCAAACATATCGACATACATTAAAGAAATGATATTTCTTGGATAAAATAAACAAAAAAAAAAAAATCTGGAACTGCCACAAAATGTTGGAGTAAAATTATTTTTCTACATATTTCTGTCAGCAAAATTAAAAAAAAAACAACTTTTGATTTGTTTAATTTTATTTTATTCTCATCTATATCTGAACAATGTTATGTTACCTACTTTTTTCTTAAGCCTTTTTTTTGTTTCTCTGTATAACATTGGCACCAGTCTAAACATTTATTTACTAGTTGTATATTATTGTTATGTTTAAATCATATCGGTTTAATATCAGTTACAATCAAAATGTTACTAACACAGCTTAAAGTTGGTTCTTACTAAGTGTGTGGTCTAAGTATAGGTCAGAGTACGCTGGATGAAATTTTTTATACTTAATCGGGAGCTAGCCAATTCACTAATTTTAATTAATTTCTCATTTATGTGTTAGAAAAAAGTAAAATTCTCTTAGCCCAAACGGGCCTTCGGGGCAGATAAAGTGTAGAGTTCTTCTGATTCTATAACCTCGGCATATGAAGGGATTCTATGGTAAGCACAACGCCCAGCCGCCTTTACTTCCCAAACTTTAAGTCATGTACCCATATAAAGCTGGGTTGACTTATGGGACAATTTTGAAACAAATTTCATCTGGAAAATTCCCATGGTTCTCATCGTGGTTCGAACCCAGGACTCTCAGGTCGACAGTATAGTCTCTACACCACTCGGTCATTCGTCCCACATTTTATGTGATGCTTATGCTGTAATGTTGGTTAAGATTATTTTCAATGATTGACTAAGTCAGCAAGTCACCGCAGAGTACAGGCATATCAAAAAGCCTTTACAGCTAGGAAGCTTGGAAGTTTATGATTGGTCATTCAGAGTATGCGGAATGCTGAAATGAAATCATGGCAAGGGCTACAGACAACAATAAAAGTTGGAAGAGAGAAAGACGTACGAGGAAATACACACAGAACAGTTAATAGAGAAAGGAATCTTGTTTTACACCCGAATTAAACATGAAATGTGTAATTTAAAAAATGTTATATATTGTTAAAAGTGCAAACTTTTCAGAATGGTGGGGGGGGGGGGAGCAGAAAACAAACAAACTCTCACCTGGCGACTCAGTACCTAGCTACTTACTGGGCTGTCATCTAGTGCCATGGTGCCTCAATACCTGGCTACTTACTGGGCTGTCATCTAGTGCCATGGTGCCTCAATACCTGGCTACTTACTGGGCTGTCATCTAGTGCCATGGTGCCTCAATACCTGGCTACTTACTGGGCTGTCATCTAGTGCCATGGTGCCTCAATACCTAGCTACTTACTGGGCTGTCATCTAGTGCCATAGTGCCTCAATACCTGGATACTTACTGGGCTGTCATCTAGTGCCATGGTGCCTCAATACCTGGCTACTTACTGGGCTGTCATCTAGTGCCATGGTGCCTCAATACCTGGCTACTTACTGGGCTGTCATCTAGTGCCATGGTGCCTCAATACCTGGCTACTTACTGGGCTGTCATCTAGTGCCATGGTGCCTCAATACCTAGCTACTTACTGGGCTGTCATCTAGTGCCATAGTGCCTCAATACCTGGATACTTACTGGGCTGTCATCTAGTGCCATGGTGCCTCAATACCTGGCTACTTACTGGACTGTCATCTAGTGCCATGGTGCCTCAATACCTGGCTACTTACTGGGCTGTCGTCTAGTGCCATGGTGCCTCAATACCTAGCTACTTACTGGGCTGTCATCTAGTGCCATAGTGCCTCAATACCTGGATACTTACTGGGCTGTCATCTAGTGCCATGGTGCCTCAATACCTGGATACTTACTGGACTGTCATCTAGTGCCATGGTGCCTCAATACCTGGCTACTTACTGGGCTGTCGTCTAGTGCCATGGTGCCTCAATACCTAGCTACTTACTGGGCTGTCATCTAGTGCCATGGTGCCTCAATACCTGGCTACTTACTGGACTGTCATCTAGTGCCATGGTGCCTCAATACCTGGCTACTTACTGGACTGTCATCTAGTGCCATGGTGCCTCAATACCTAGCTACTTACTGGGCTGTCATCTAGTGCCATGGTGCCTCAATACCTAGCTACGTACTGGACTGTCATCTAGTGCCATAGTGCCTCAATACCTGGCTACTTACTGGGCTGTCGTCTAGTGCCATGGTGCCTCAATACCTGGCTACTTACTGGGCTGTCGTCTAGTGCCATGGTGCCTCAATACCTGGCTACTTACTGGACTGTCATCGAGTGCCATGGTGCCTCAATACCTAGCTACTTACTGGACTGTCGTCTAGTGCCATGGTGCCTCAATACCTAGCTATTTACTGGACTGTCATCTAGTGCCCTGGTGCCTCAACACCTAGCTACTTACTGGACTGTCATCTAGTGCCATGGTGCCTCAATACCTAGCTATTTACTGGGCTGTCATCTAGTGCCATGGTGCCTCAATACCTAGCTACTTACTGGGCCGTCATCTAGTGCCATGGTGCCTCAATACCTGGCTACTTACTGGGCTGTCATCTAGTGCCATGGTGCCTCAATACCTAGCCCGTTACTGGACTGTCATCTAGTGCCATGGTGTCTCAATACCTAGCTATTTACTGGACTGTCATCTAGTGCCATGGTGTCTCAATACCTAGCTACTTACTGGGCTGTCATCTAGTGCCATGGTGCCTCAATACCTAGCCCGTTACTGGACTGTCATCTAGTTCCATGGTGTCTCAATACCTAGCTACTTACTGGACTGTCGTCTAGTGCCATGGTGCATCAATACCTAGCTATTTACTCGACTATCATCTAGTGCCCCGGTGCCTCAATACCTAGCTACTTACTGGACTGTCATCTAGTGCCATGGTGCCTCAATACCTAGCTATTTACTGGGCTGTAATCTAGTGCCATGGTGCCTTAATACCTAGCTACTTACTGGGCTGTCATCTAGTGCCATGGTGCCTCAATACCTGGCTACTTACTGGGCTGTCATCTAGTGCCATGGTGCCTCAATACCTAGCCCGTTACTGGACTGTCATCTAGTGCCATGGTGTCTCAATACCTAGCTACTTACTGGGCTGTCATCTAGTGCCATGGTGCCTCAATACCTAGCTATTTACTGGACTGTCATCTAGTGCCATGGTGTCTCAATACCTAGCTACTTACTGGGCTGTCATCTAGTGCCATAGTGCCGCAATACCTGGCTATTTCTGGGCTGTCATCTAGTGCCATGGTGCCTCAATACCTAGCCCGTTACTGGACTGTCATCTAGTGCCATGGTGCCTCAATACCTAGCTATTTACTGGACTGTCATCTAGTGCCATGGTGCCTCAATACCTAGCTACTTACTGGACTGTCATCTATTGCAATGGTGCCTCAATACCTAGCTATTTTCTGGACTGTCAACTAGTGCCATGGTGCCTCAATACCTAGCCCGTTACTGAGCTGTCATCTAGTGCCATGGTGCCTCAATACCTAGCTACTTTTTGGGCTGTAATCTAGTGCCATGGTGCCTCAATACCTAGCTACTTACTGGGCTGTCATCTAGTGCCATGGTGCCTCAATACCTAGCTACTTACTGGACTGTCATCTAGTGCCATGGTGCCTCAATACCTAGCTACTTACTGGGCTGTCATCTAGTGCCATGGTGCCTCAATACCTGGCTACTTACTGGACTGTCATCTAGTGCCATGGTGCCTCAATACCTAGCTACTTACTGGACTGTCGTCTAGTGCCATGGTGCATCAATACCTAGCTATTTACTGGACTGTCATCTAGTGCCCTGGTGCCTCAATACCTAGCTACTTACTGGACTTTCATCTAGTGCCATGGTGCCTCAATACCTAGCTACTTACTGGGCTGTCATCTAGTGCCATGGTGCCTCAATACCTGGCTACTTACTGGACTGTCATCTAGTGCCATGGTGCCTCAATACCTAGCTATTTACTGGACTGTCATCTAGTGCCATGGTGCATCAATACCTAGCTATTTACTGGACTGTCATCTAGTGCCCTGGTGCCTCAATACCTAGCTACTTACTGGACTGTCATCTAGTGCCATGGTGCCTCAATACCTAGCTATTTACTGGGCTGTCATCTAGTGCCATGGTGCCTCAATACCTAGCTACTTACTGGGCTGTCATCTAGTGCCATGGTGCCTCAATACCTGGCTACTTACTGGGCTGTCATCTAGTGCCATGGTGCCTCAATACCTGGCTACTTACTGGACTGTCATCTAGTGCCATGGTGCCTCAATACCTGGCTACTTACTGGGCTGTCATCTAGTGCCATGGTGTCTCAATACCTAGCTACTTACTGGGCTGTCATCTAGTGCCATGGTGCCTCAATACCTAGCTACGTACTGGACTGTCATCTAGTGCCATAGTGCCTCAATACCTGGCTATTACTGGGCTGTCATCTAGGGCCATGGTGCCTCAATACCTAGCCCGTTACTGGACTGTCATCTAGTGCCATGGTGCCTCAATACCTAGCAATTTACTGGACTGTCATCTAGTGCCATGGTGCCTCAATACCTAGCTACTTACTGGACTGTCATCTAGTGCCATGGTGTCTCAATACCTAGCTATTTACTGGACTGTCATCTAGTGCCATGGTGTCTCAATACCTAGCTACTTACTGGGCTGTCATCTAGTGCCATGGTGCCTCAATACCTGGCTACTTACTGGGCTGTCATCTAGTGCCATGGTGCCTCAATACCTAGCCCGTTACTGGACTGTCATCTAGTGCCATGGTGTCTCAATACCTAGCTATTTACTGGACTGTCATCTAGTGCCATGGTGTCTCAATACCTAGCTACTTACTGGGCTGTCATCTAGTGCCATAGTGCCTCAATACCTGGCTATTTCTGGGCTGTCATCTAGTGCCATGGTGCCTCAATACCTAGCCCGTTACTGGACTGTCATCTAGTGCCATGGTGCCTCAATACCTAGCTATTTACTGGACTGTCATCTAGTGCCATGGTGCCTCAATACCTAGCTACTTACTGGACTGTCATCTATTGCCATGGTGCCTCAATACCTAGCTATTTACTGGACTGTCAACTAGTGCCATGGTGCCTCAATACCTAGCCCGTTACTGAGCTGTCATCTAGTGCCATGGTGCCTCAATACCTAGCTACTTTTTGGGCTGTAATCTAGTGCCATGGTGCCTCAATACCTAGCTACTTACTGGGCTGTCATCTAGTGCCATGGTGCCTCAATACCTGGCTACTTACTGGACTGTCATCTAGTGCCATGGTGCCTCAATACCTAGCTACTTACTAGGCTGTCATCTAGTGCCATGGTGCCTCAATACCTGGCTACTTACTGGACTGTCATCTAGTGCCATGGTGCCTCAATACCTAGCTACTTACTGGACTGTCGTCTAGTGCCATGGTGCATCAATACCTAGCTATTTACTGGACTGTCATCTAGTGCCCTGGTGCCTCAATACCTAGCTACTTACTGGACTTTCATCTAGTACTATGGTGCCTCAATACCTAGCTACTTACTGGGCTGTCATCTAGTGCCATGGTGCCTCAATACCTGGCTACTTACTGGAATGTCATCTAGTGCCATGGTGCCTCAATACCTAGCTACTTACTGGACTGTCGTCTAGTGCCATGGTGCATCAATACCTAGCTATTTACTGGACTGTCATCTAGTGCCCTGGTGCCTCAATACCTAGCTACATACTGGACTGTCATCTAGTGCCATGGTGCCTCAATACCTAGCTATTTACTGGGCTGTCATCTAGTGCCATGGTGCCTCAATACCTAGCTACTTACTGGGCTGTCATCTAGTGCCATGGTGCCTCAATACCTGGCTACTTACTGGGCTGTCATCTAGTGCCATGGTGCCTCAATACCTGGCTACTTACTGGACTGTCATCTAGTGCCATGGTGCCTCAATACCTGGCTACTTACTGGGCTGTCATCTAGTGCCATGGTGCCTCAATACCTAGCTACTTACTGGGCTGTCATCTAGTGCCATGGTGCCTCAATACCTAGCTACGTACTGGACTGTCATCTAGTGCCATAGTGCCTCAATACCTGGCTATTACTGGGCTGTCATCTAGGGCCATAGTGCCTCAATACCTAGCCCGTTACTGGACTGTCATCTAGTGCCATGGTGCCTCAATACCTAGCTATTTACTGGACTGTCATCTAGTGCCATGGTGCCTCAATACCTAGCTACTTACTGGACTGTCATCTAGTGCCATGGTGTCTCAATACCTAGCTATTTACTGGACTGTCATCTAGTGCCATGGTGTCTCAATACCTAGCTACTTACTGGGCTGTCATCTAGTGCCATGGTGCCTCAATACCTGGCTACTTACTGGGCTGTCATCTAGTGCCATGGTGCCTCAATACCTAGCCCGTTACTGGACTGTCATCTAGTGCCATGGTGTCTCAATACCTAGCTACATACTGGGCTGTCATCTAGTGCCATGGTGCCTCAATACCTAGCTATTTACTGGACTGTCATCTAGTGCCATGGTGTCTCAATACCTAGCTACTTACTGGGCTGTCATCTAGTGCCATAGTGCCGCAATACCTGGCTATTTCTGGGCTGTCATCTAGTGCCATGGTGCCTCAATACCTAGCCCGTTACTGGACTGTCATCTAGTGCCATGGTGCCTCAATACCTAGCTATTTACTGGACTGTCATCTAGTGCCATGGTGCCTCAATACCTAGCTACTTACTGGGCTGTCATCTATTGCAATGGTGCCTCAATACCTAGCTATTTACTGGACTGTCAACTAGTGCCATGGTGCCTCAATACCTAGCCCGTTACTGAGCTGTCATCTAGTGCCATGGTGCCTCAATACCTAGCTACTTTTTGGGCTGTAATCTAGTGCCATGGTGCCTCAATACCTAGCTACTTACTGGGCTGTCATCTAGTGCCATGGTGCCTCAATACCTGGCTACTTACTGGACTGTCATCTAGTGCCATGGTGCCTCAATACCTAGCTACTTACTGGGCTGTAATCAAGTGCCATGGTGCCTCAATACCTGGCTACTTACTGGACTGTCATCTAGTGCCATGGTGCCTCAATACCTAGCTACATACTGGACTGTCGTCTAGTGCTATGGTGCATCAATACCTAGCTATTTACTGGACTGTCATCTAGTGCCCTGGTGCCTCAATACCTAGCTACTTACTGGACTTTCATCTAGTGCCATGGTGCCTCAATACCTAGCTACTTACTGGGCTGTCATCTAGTGCCATGGTGCCTCAATACCTGGCTACTTACTGGACTGTCATCTAGTGCCATGGTGCCTCAATACCTAGCTACTTACTGGACTGTCGTCTAGTGCCATGGTGCATCAATACCTAGCTATTTACTGGACTGTCATCTAGTGCCCTGGTGCCTCAATACCTAGCTACATACTGGACTGTCATCTAGTGCCATGGTGCCTCAATACCTAGCTATTTACTGGGCTGTCATCTAGTGCCATGGTGCCTCAATACCTAGCTACTTACTGGGCTGTCATCTAGTGCCATGGTGCCTCAATACCTGGCTACTTACTGGGCTGTCATCTAGTGCCATGGTGCCTCAATACCTGGCTACTTACTGGACTGTCATCTAGTGCCATGGTGCCTCAATACCTGGCTACTTACTGGGCTGTCATCTAGTGCCATGGTGTCTCAATACCTAGCTACTTACTGGGCTGTCATCTAGTGCCATGGTGCCTCAATACCTAGCTACGTACTGGACTGTCATCTAGTGCCATAGTGCCTCAATACCTGGCTATTACTGGGCTGTCATCTAGGGCCATGGTGCCTCAATACCTAGCCCGTTACTGGACTGTCATCTAGTGCCATGGTGCCTCAATACCTAGCTATTTACTGGACTGTCATCTAGTGCCATGGTGCCTCAATACCTAGCTACTTACTGGACTGTCATCTAGTGCCATGGTGCCTCAATACCTAGCTATTTACTGGACTGTCATCTAGTGCCATGGTGTCTCAATACCTAGCTACTTACTGGGCTGTCATCTAGTGCCATGGTGCCTCAATACCTAGCCCGTTACTGGACTGTCATCTAGTTCCATGGTGTCTCAATACCTAGCTACTTACTGGACTGTCGTCTAGTGCCATTGTGCATCAATACCTAGCTATTTACTCGACTGTCATCTAGTGCCATGGTGCCTCAATACCTAGCTATTTACTGGGCTGTCATCTAGTGGCATGGTGCCTTAATACCTAGCTACTTACTGGGCTGTCATCTAGTGCCATGGTGCCTCAATACCTGGCTACTTACTGGGCTGTCATCTAGTGCCATTGTGCCTCAATACCTAGCCCGTTACTGGACTGTCATCTAGTGCCATGGTGTCTCAATACCTAGCTACATACTGGGCTGTCATCTAGTGCCATGGTGCCTCAATACCTAGCTATTAACTGGACTGTCATCTAGTGCCATGGTGTCTCAATACCTAGCTACTTACTGGGCTGTCATCTAGTGCCATGGTGCCTCAATACCTAGCCCGTTACTGGACTGTCATCTAGTGCCATGGTGCCTCAATACCGAGCTACGTACTGGACTGTCATCTAGTGCCATAGTGCCTCAATACCTGGCTATTACTGGGCTGTCATCTAGTGCCATGGTGCCTCAATACCTAGCCCGTTACTGGACTGTCATCTAGTGCCATGGTGCTTCAATACCTAGCTATTACTGGGCTGTCATCTAGTGCCATGGTGCCTCAATACCTAGCCCGTTACTGGACTGTCATCTAGTGCCATGGTGCTTCAATACCTAGCTATTTACTGGACTGTCATCTAGTGCCATGGTGCCTCAATACCTAGCTACTTACTGGACTGTCATCTATTTCCATGGTGCATCAATACCTAGCTATTTACTGGACTGTCAACTAGTGCCATGGTGCCTCAATACCTAGCCCGTTACTGAGCTGTCATCTAGTGCCATGGTGCCTCAATACCTAGCTACTTTTTGGGCTGTAATCTAGTGCCATGGTGCCTCAATACCTGGCTACTTACTGGACTGTCATCTAGTGCCATGGTGCCTCAATACCTAGCTACTTACTGGGCTGTCATCTAGTGCCATGGTGCCTCAATACCTGGCTACTTACTGGGCTGTCATCTAGTGCCATGGTGCCTCAATACCTGGCTACTTACTGGACTGTCATCTAGTGCCATGGTGCCTCAATACCTGGCTACTTACTGGGCTGTCATCTAGTGCCATGGTGCCTCAATACCTAGCTACTTACTGGGCTGTCATCTAGTGCCATGGTGCCTCAATACCTGGCTACGTACTGGACTGTCATCTAGTGCCATGGTGCCTCAATACCTAGCTACTTACTGGACTGTCGTCTAGTTCCATGGTGCCTCATTACCTAGCTACATACTGGACTATCATCTAGTGCCATGGTGCCTCAATACCTAGCTATTTACTGGGCTGTCATCTAGTGCCATGGTGCCTCAATACCTAGCTACTTACTGGGCTGTCATCTAGTGCCATGGTGCCTCAATACCTGGCTACTTACTGGGCTGTCATCTAGTGCCATGGTGCCTCAATACCTAGCCCGTTACTGGACTGTCATCTAGTGCCATGGTGCCTCAATACCTAGCCCGTTACTGGACTGTCATCTAGTGCCATGGTGTCTCAATACCTAGCTACTTACTGGACTGTCATCTAGTGCCATGGTGCCTCAATACCTAGCCCGTTACTGGACTGTCATCTAGTGCCATGGTGCCTCAATACCTAGCTACTTACTGGGCTGTCATCTAGTGCCATGGTGCCTCAATACCTAGCTACGTACTGGACTGTCATCTAGTGCCATAGTGCCTCAATACCTGGCTATTACCTGGCTGTCATCTAGTGCCATGGTGCCTCAATACCTAGCTATTTACTGGACTGTCATCTAGTGCCATGGTGTCTCAATACCTAGCTACTTACTGGGCTGTCATCTAGTGCCATGGTGCATCAATACCTAGCAACTTACTGGCCTGTCATCTAGTGCCATTGTGCCTCAATACCTAGCTATTTACTGGGCTGTCATCTAGTGCCATGGTGCCTCAATACCTAGCTACTTACTGGGCTGTCATCTAGTGCCATGGTGCCTCAATACCTAGCTACTTACTGGGCTGTCATCTAGTGCCATGGTGCCTCAATACCTGGCTACTTACTGGACTGTCATCTAGTGCCATGGTGCCTCAATACCTAGCTACTTACTGGGCTGTCATCTAGTGCCATGGTGCCTCAATACCTAGCCCGTTACTGGACTGACATCTAGTGCCATGGTGCCTCAATACCTGGCTACGTACTGGACTGTCATCTAGTGCCATGGTGCCTCAATACCTAGCTACTTACTGGACTGTCGTCTAGTTCCATGGTGCCTCATTACCTAGCTACATACTGGACTATCATCTAGTGCCATGGTGCCTCAATACCTAGCTATTTACTGGGCTGTCATCTAGTGCCATGGTGCCTCAATACCTAGCTACTTACTGGGCTGTCATCTAGTGCCATGGTGCCTCAATACCTGGCTACTTACTGGGCTGTCATCTAGTGCCATGGTGCCTCAATACCTAGCCCGTTACTGGACTGTCATCTAGTGCCATGGTGTCTCAATACCTAGCTACTTACTGGACTGTCATCTAGTGCCATGGTGCCTCAATACCTAGCCCGTTACTGGACTGTCATCTAGTTCCATGGTGTCTCAATACCTAGCTACTTACTGGACTGTCGTCTAGTGCCATGGTGCCTCAATACCTAGCTATTTACTGGACTGTCATCTAGTGCCATGGTGCCTCAATACCTAGCTACTTACTGGACTGTCATCTAGTGCCATGGTGCCTCAATACCTAGCTACTTACTGGGCTGTCATCTAGTGCCATGGTGCCTCAATACCTAGCTACTTACTGGGCTGTCATCTAGTGCCATGGTGCCTCAATACCTGGCTACTTAATGGGCTGTCATCTAGTGCCATTGTGCCTCAATACCTAGCCCGTTACTGGACTGTCATCTAGTGCCATGGTGTCTCAATACCTAGCTATTTACTGGACTGTCATCTAGTGCCATGGTGTCTCAATACCTAGCTACTTACTGGGCTGTCATCTAGTGCCATGGTGCCTCAATACCTAGCCCGTTACTGGACTGTCATCTAGTGCCATGGTGCCTCAATACCTAGCTACGTACTGGACTGTCATCTAGTGCCATAGTGCCTCAATACCTGGCTATTACTGGGCTGTCATCTAGTGCCATGGTGCCTCAATACCTAGCCCGTTACTGGACTGTCATCTAGTGCCATGGTGCCTCAATACCTAGCTATTTACTGGACTGTCATCTAGTGCCATGGTGCCTCAATACCTAGCTACTTACTGGACTGTCATCTATTTCCATGGTGCCTCAATACCTAGCTATTTACTGGACTGTCAACTAGTGCCATGGTGCCTCAATACCTAGCCCGTTACTGAGCTGTCATCTAGTGCCATGGTGCCTCAATACCTAGCTACTTATTGGGCTGTAATCTAGTGCCATGGTGCCTCAATACCTTGCTACTTACTGGACTGTCATCTAGTGCCATGGTGCCTCAATACCTAGCTACTTACTGGGCTGTCATCTAGTGCCATGGTGCCTCAATACCTGGCTACTTACTGGACTGTCATCTAGTGCCATGGTGCCTCAATACCTAGCTACTTACTGGACTGTCATCTAGTGCCATGGTGCCTCAATACCTAGCTACTTACTGGACTGTCATCTAGTGCCATGGTGCCTCAATACCTAGCTATTTACTGGGCTGTCATCTAGTGCCATGGTGCCTCAATACCTAGCTACTTACTGGGCTGTCATCTAGTGCCATGGTGCCTCAATACCTAGCCCGTTACTGGACTGACATCTAGTGCCATGGTGCCTCAATACCTAGCTATTTACTGGACTGTCATCTAGTGCCATGGTGCCTCAATACCTAGCTACGTACTGGACTGTCATCTAGTGCCATAGTGCCTCAATACCTGGCTATTACTGGGCTGTCATCTAGTGCCATGGTGCCTCAATACCTAGCCCGTTACTGGACTGTCATCTAGTGCCATGGTGCCTCAATACCTAGCCCGTTACTGGACTGTCATCTAGTGCCATGGTGCCTCAATACCTAGCTATTTACTGGACTGTCATCTAGTGCAATGGTGCCTCAATACCTAGCTACTTACTGGACTGTCATCTAGTGCCATGGTGTCTCAATACCTAGCTATTTACTGGACTGTCATCTAGTGCCATGGTGTCTCAATACCTAGCTACTTACTGGGCTGTCATCTAGTGCCATGGTGCCTCAATACCTAGCCCGTTACTGGACTGTCATCTAGTTCCATGGTGTCTCAATACCTAGCTACTTACTGGACTGTCGTCTAGTGCCATGGTGCATCAATACCTAGCTATTTACTCGACTGTCATCTAGTGCCCTGGTGCCTCAATACCTAGCTACTTACTGGACTGTCATCTAGTGCCATGGTGCCTCAATACCTAGCTATTTACTGGGCTGTCATCTAGTGGCATGGTGCCTTAATACCTAGCTACTTACTGGGCTGTCATCTAGTGCCATGGTGCCTCAATACCTGGCTACTTACTGGGCTGTCATCTAGTGCCATGGTGCCTCAATACCTAGCCCGTTACTGGACTGACATCTAGTGCCATGGTGCCTCAATACCTAGCTATTTACTGGACTGTCATCTAGTGCCATGGTGCCTCAATACCTAGCTACTTACTGGACTGTCATCTAGTGCCATAGTGCCTCAATACCTGGCTATTACTGGGCTGTCATCTAGTGCCATGGTGCCTCAATACCTAGCCCGTTACTGGACTGACATCTAGTGCCATGGTGCCTCAATACCTAGCCCGTTACTGGACTGTCATCTAGTGCCATGGTGCCTCAATACCTAGCTATTTACTGGACTGTCATCTAGTGCCATGGTGCCTCAATACCTAGCTACTTACTGGACTGTCATCTAGTGCCATGGTGTCTCAATACCTAGCTATTTACTGGACTGTCATCTAGTGCCATGGTGTCTCAATACCTAGCTACTTACTGGGCTGTCATCTAGTGCCATGGTGCCTCAATACCTAGCCCGTTACTGGACTGTCATCTAGTTCCATGGTGTCTCAATACCTAGCTACTTACTGGACTGTCGTCTAGTGCCATTGTGCATCAATACCTAGCTATTTACTCGACTGTCATCTAGTGCCCTGGTGCCTCAATACCTAGCTACTTACTGGACTGTCATCTAGTGCCATGGTGCCTCAATACCTAGCTATTTACTGGGCTGTCATCTAGTGGCATGGTGCCTTAATACCTAGCTACTTACTGGGCTGTCATTTAGTGCCATGGTGCCTCAATACCTGGCTACTTACTGGGCTGTCATCTAGTGCCATTGTGCCTCAATACCTAGCCCGTTACTGGACTATCATCTAGTGCCATGGTGTCTCAATACCTGGCTACTTACTGGGCTGTCATCTAGTGCCATGGTGCCTCAATACCTAGCTATTTACTGGACTGTCATCTAGTGCCATGGTGTCTCAATACCTAGCTACTTACTGGGCTGTCATCTAGTGCCATGGTGCCTCAATACCTAGCCCGTTACTGGACTGTCATCTAGTGCCATGGTGCCTCAATACCTAGCTACGTACTGGACTGTCATCTAGTGCCATAGTGCCTCAATACCTGGCTATTACTGGGCTGTCATCTAGTGCCATGGTGCCTCAATACCTAGCCCGTTACTGGACTGTCATCTAGTGCCATGGTGCTTCAATACCTAGCTATTTACTGGACTGTCATCTAGTGCCATGGTGCCTCAATACCTAGCTACTTACTGGACTGTCATCTATTTCCATGGTGCCTCAATACCAAGCTATTTACTGGACTGTCAACTAGTGCCATGGTGCCTCTATACCTAGCCCGTTACTGAGCTGTCATCTAGTGCCATGGTGCCTCAATACCTAGCTACTTTTTGGGCTGTAATCTAGTGCCATGGTGCCTCAATACCTGGCTACTTACTGGACTGTCATCTAGTGCCATGGTGCCTCAATACCTAGCTACATACTGGACTATCATCTAGTGCCATGGTGCCTCAATACCTAACTATTTACTGGGCTGTCATCTAGTGCCATGGTGCCTCAATACCTAGCTACTTACTGGGCTGTCATCTAGTGCCATGGTGCCTCAATACCTGGCTACTTACTGGGCTGTCATCTAGTGCCATGGTGCCTCAATACCTAGCCCGTTACTGGACTGTCATCTAGTGCCATGGTGCCTCAATACCTAGCCCGTTACTGGACTGTCATCTAGTGCCATGGTGTCTCAATACCTAGCTACTTACTGGACTGTCATCTAGTGCCATGGTGCCTCAATACCTAGCCCGTTACTGGACTGTCATCTAGTGCCATGGTGCCTCAATACCTAGCTACTTACTGGGCTGTCATCTAGTGCTATGGTGCCTCAATACCTAGCTACGTACTGGACTGTCATCTAGTGCCATAGTGCCTCAATACCTGGCTATTACCTGGCTGTCATCTAGTGCCATGGTGCCTCAATACCTAGCTATCTACTGGACTGTCATCTAGTGCCATGGTGTCTCAATACCTGGCTACTTACTGGGCTGTAATCTAGTGCCATGGTGCATCAATACCTAGCTACATACTGGACTGTCATCTAGTGCCATGGTGCCTCAATACCTAGCTATTTACTGGGCTGTCATCTAGTGCCATGGTGCCTCAATACCTAGCTACTTACTGGGCTGTCATCTAGTGCCATGGTGCCTCAATACCTGGCTACTTACTGGGCTGTCATCTAGTGCCATGGTGCCTCAATACCTGGCTACTTACTGGACTGTCATCTAGTGCCATGGTGCCTCAATACCTGGCTACTTACTGGGCGGTCATCTAGTGCCATGGTGCCTCAATACCTAGCCCGTTACTGGACTGACATCTAGTGCCATGGTGCCTCAATACCTGGCTACGTACTGGACTGTCATCTAGTGCCATGGTGCCTCAATACCTAGCTACTTACTGGACTGTCGTCTAGTTCCATGGTGCCTCATTACCTAGCTACATACTGGACTATCATCTAGTGCCATGGTGCCTCAATACCTAGCTATTTACTGGGCTGTCATCTAGTGCCATGGTGCCTCAATACCTAGCTACTTACTGGGCTGTCATCTAGTGCCATGGTGCCTCAATACCTGGCTACTTACTGGGCTGTCATCTAGTGCCATGGTGCCTCAATACCTAGCCCGTTACTGGACTGTCATCTAGTGCCATGGTGTCTCAATACCTAGCTACTTACTGGGCTGTCATCTAGTGCCATGGTGCCTCAATACCTAGCCCGTTACTGGACTGTCATCTAGTTCCATGGTGTCTCAATACCTAGCTACTTACTGGACTTTCGTCTAGTGCCATTGTGCATCAATACCTAGCTATTTACTCGACTGTCATCTAGTGCCCTGGTGCCTCAATACCTAGCTACTTACTGGACTGTCATCTAGTGCCATGGTGCCTCAATACCTAGCTATTTACTGGGCTGTCATCTAGTGGCATGGTGCCTTAATACCTAGCTACTTACTGGGCTGTCATCTAGTGCCATGGTGCCTCAATACCTGGCTACTTAATGGGCTGTCATCTAGTGTCATTGTGCCTCAATACCTAGCCCGTTACTGGACTGTCATCTAGTGCCATGGTGCCTCAATACCTAGCTATTTACTGGACTGTCATCTAGTGCCATGGTGTCTCAATACCTAGCTACTTACTGGGCTGTCATCTAGTGCCATGGTGCCTCAATACCTAGCCCGTTACTGGACTGTCATCTAGTGCCATGGTGCCTCAATACCTAGCTACGTACTGGACTGTCATCTAGTGCCATAGTGCCTCAATACCTGGCTATTACTGGGCTGTCATCTAGTGCCATGGTGCCTCAATACCTAACCCGTTACTGGACTGTCATCTAGTGCCATGGTGCTTCAATACCTAGCTATTTACTGGACTGTCATCTAGTGCCATGGTGCCTCAATACCTAGCTACTTACTGGACTGTCATCTATTTCCATGGTGCCTCAATACCTAGCTATTTACTGGACTGTCAACTAGTGCCATGGTGCCTCAATACCTAGCCCGTTACTGAGCTGTCATCTAGTGCCATGGTGCCTCAATACCTAGCTACTTTTTGGGCTGTAATCTAGTGCCATGGTGCCTCAATACCTGGCTACTTACTGGACTGTCATCTAGTGCCATGGTGCCTCAATACCTAGCTACTTACTGGGCTGTCATCTAGTGCCATGGTGCCTCAATACCTGGCTACTTACTGGACTGTCATCTAGTGCCATGGTGCCTCAATACCTAGCTACTTACTGGACTGTCGTCTAGTGCCATGGTGCATCAATACCTAGCTACATACTGGACTGTCATCTAGTGCCATGGTGCCTCAATACCTAGCTATTTACTGGGCTGTCATCTAGTGCCATGGTGCCTCAATACCTAGCTACTTACTGGGCTGTCATCTAGTGCCATGGTGCCTCAATACCTAGCCCGTTACTGGACTGACATCTAGTGCCATGGTGCCTCAATACCTAGCTATTTACTGGACTGTCATCTAGTGCCATGGTGCCTCAATACCTAGCTACGTACTGGACTGTCATCAAGTGCCATAGTGCCTCAATACCTGGCTATTACTGGGCTGTCATCTAGTGCCATGGTGCCTCAATACCTAGCCCGTTACTGGACTGACATCTAGTGCCATGGTGCCTCAATACCTAGCCCGTTACTGGACTGTCATCTAGTGCCATGGTGCCTCAATACCTAGCTATTTACTGGACTGTCATCTAGTGCAATGGTGCCTCAATACCTAGCTACTTACTGGACTGTCATCTAGTGCCATGGTGTCTCAATACCTAGCTATTTACTGGACTGTCATCTAGTGCCATGGTGTCTCAATACCTAGCTACTTACTGGGCTGTCATCTAGTGCCATGGTGCCTCAATACCTAGCCCGTTACTGGACTGTCATCTAGTTCCATGGTGTCTCAATACCTAGCTACTTACTGGACTGTCGTCTAGTGCCATTGTGCATCAATACCTAGCTATTTACTCGACTGTCATCTAGTGCCCTGGTGCCTCAATACCTAGCTACTTACTGGACTGTCATCTAGTGCCATGGTGCCTCAATACCTAGCTATATACTGGGCTGTCATCTAGTGGCATGGTGCCTTAATACCTAGCTACTTACTGGGCTGTCATCTAGTGCCATGGTGCCTCAATACCTGGCTACTTACTGGGCTGTCATCTAGTCCCATGGTGCCTCAATACCTAGCCCGTTACTGGACTGACATCTAGTGCCAAGGTGCCTCAATACCTAGCTATTTACTGGACTGTCATCTAGTGCCATGGTGCCTCAATACCTAGCTACGTACTGGACTGTCATCTAGTGCCATAGTGCCTCAATACCTGGCTATTACTGGGCTGTCATCTAGTGCCATGGTGCCTCAATACCTAGCCCGTTACTGGACTGACATCTAGTGCCATGGTGCCTCAATACCTAGCCCGTTACTGGACTGTCATCTAGTGCCATGGTGCCTCAATACCTAGCTACTTACTGGACTGTCATCTAGTGCCATGGTGCCTCAATACCTAGCTACTTACTGGACTGTCATCTAGTGCCATGGTGTCTCAATACCTAGCTACTTACTGGACTGTCATCTAGTGCCATGGTGCCTCAATACCTAGCTACTTACTGGGCTGTCATCTAGTGCCATGGTGCCTCAATACCTAGCTACTTACTGGACTGTCATCTAGTTCCATGGTGCCTCAATACCTAGCTACTTACTGGACTGTCATCTAGTGCCATGGTGCCTCAATACCTAGCTACTTACTGGACTGTCATCTAGTGCCATGGTGCCTCAATACCTAGCCCGTTACTGGACTGTCATCTAGTGCCATGGTGCCTCAATACCTAGCCCGTTACTGGACTGTCATCTAGTGCCATGGTGTCTCAATACCTAGCTACTTACTGGACTGTCATCTAGTGCCATGGTGCCTCAATACCTAGCCCGTTACTGGACTGTCATCTAGTGCCATGGTGCCTCAATACCTAGCTACTTACTGGGCTGTCATCTAGTGCCATGGTGCCTCAATACCTGGCTACGTACTGGACTGTCATCTAGTGCCATGGTGCCTCAATACCTAGCTACTTACTGGACTGTCGTCTAGTTCCATGGTGCCTCATTACCTAGCTACATACTGGACTATCATCTAGTGCCATGGTGCCTCAATACCTAGCTATTTACTGGGCTGTCATCTAGTGCCATGGTGCCTCAATACCTAGCTACTTACTGGGCTGTCATCTAGTGCCATGGTGCCTCAATACCTGGCTACTTACTGGGCTGTCATCTAGTGCCATGGTGCCTCAATACCTAGCCCGTTACTGGACTGTCATCTAGTGCCATGGTGTCTCAATACCTAGCTACTTACTGGGCTGTCATCTAGTGCCATGGTGCCTCAATACCTAGCCCGTTACTGGACTGTCATCTAGTTCCATGGTGTCTCAATACCTAGCTACTTACTGGACTTTCGTCTAGTGCCATTGTGCATCAATACCTAGCTATTTACTCGACTGTCATCTAGTGCCCTGGTGCCTCAATACCTAGCTACTTACTGGACTGTCATCTAGTGCCATGGTGCCTCAATACCTAGCTATTTACTGGGCTGTCATCTAGTGGCATGGTGCCTCAATACCTAGCTACTTACTGGGCTGTCATCTAGTGCCATGGTGCCTCAATACCTGGCTACTTAATGGGCTGTCATCTAGTGACATTGTGCCTCAATACCTAGCCCGTTACTGGACTGTCATCTAGTGCCATGGTGTCTCAATACCTAGCTATTTACTGGACTGTCATCTAGTGCCATGGTGTCTCAATACCTAGCTACTTACTGGGCTGTCATCTAGTGCCATGGTGCCTCAATACCTAGCCCGTTACTGGACTGTCATCTAGTTCCATGGTGTCTCAATACCTAGCTACTTACTGGACTGTCGTCTAGTGCCATTGTGCATCAATACCTAGCTATTTACTCGACTGTCATCTAGTGCCCTGGTGCCTCAATACCTAGCTACTAACTGGACTGTCATCTAGTGCCATGGTGCCTCAATACCTAGCTATTTACTGGGCTGTCATCTAGTGGCATGGTGCCTTAATACCTAGCTACTTACTGGGCTGTCATCTAGTGCCATGGTGCCTCAATACCTGGCTACTTACTGGGCTGTCATCTAGTGCCATTGTGCCTCAATACCTAGCCCATTACTGGACTATCATCTAGTGCCATGGTGTCTCAATACCTGGCTACTTACTGGGCTGTCATCTAGTGCCATGGTGCCTCAATACCTAGCTATTTACTGGACTGTCATCTAGTGCCATGGTGTCTCAATACCTAGCTACTTACTGGGCTGTCATCTAGTGCCATGGTGCCTCAATACCTAGCCCGTTACTGGACTGTCATCTAGTGCCATGGTGCCTCAATACCTAGCTACGTACTGGACTGTCATCTAGTGCCATAGTGCCTCAATACCTGGCTATTACTGGGCTGTCATCTAGTGCCATGGTGCCTCAATACCTAGCCCGTTACTGGACTGTCATCTAGTGCCATGGTGCTTCAATACCTAGCTACTTACTGGACTGTCATCTAGTGCCATGGTGCCTCAATACCTAGCTACTTACTGGACTGTCATCTATTTCCATGGTGCCTCAATACCAAGCTATTTACTGGACTGTCAACTAGTGCCATGGTGCCTCTATACCTAGCCCGTTACTGAGCTGTCATCTAGTGCCATGGTGCCTCAATACCTAGCTACTTTTTGGGCTGTAATCTAGTGCCATGGTGCCTCAATACCTGGCTACTTACTGGACTGTCATCTAGTGCCATGGTGCCTCAATACCTAGCTACTTACTGGGCTGTCATCTAGTGCCATGGTGCCTCAATACCTGGCTACTTACTGGACTGTCATCTAGTGCCATGGTGCCTCAATACCTAGCTACTTACTGGACTGTCGTCTAGTGCCATGGTGCATCAATACCTAGCTACATACTGGACTGTCATCTAGTGCCATGGTGCCTCAATACCTAGCTATTTACTGGGCTGTCATCTAGTGCCATGGTGCCTCAATACCTAGCTACTTACTGGGCTGTCATCTAGTGCCATGGTGCCTCAATACCTGGCTACTTACTGGGCTGTCATCTAGTGCCATGGTGCCTCAATACCTGGCTACTTACTGGACTGTCATCTAGTGCCATGGTGCCTCAATACCTAGCCCGTTACTGGGCTGTCATCTAGTGCCATAGTGCCTCAATACCTGGCTATTACTGGGCTGTCATCTAGTGCCATGGTGCCTCAATACGTAGCCCGTTACTGGACTGACATCTAGTGCCATGGTGCCTCAATACCTAGCTATTTACTGGACTGTCATCTAGTGCCATGGTGCCTCAATACCTAGCTACGTACTGGACTGTCATCTAGTGCCATAGTGCCTCAATACCTGGCTATTACTGGGCTGTCATCTAGTGCCATGGTGCCTCAATACCTAGCCCGTTACTGGACTGTCATCTAGTGCCATGGTGCCTCAATACCTAGCCCGTTACTGGACTGTCATCTAGTGCCATGGTGCCTCAATACCTAGCTACTTACTGGACTGTCATCTAGTGCCATGGTGCCTCAATACCTAGCTACTTACTGGACTGTCATCTAGTGCCATGGTGCCTCAATACCTAGCTATTTACTGGACTGTCATCTAGTGCCATGGTGCCTCAATACCTAGCTACTTACTGGGCTGTCATCTAGTGCCATGGTGCCTCAATACCTAGCCCGTTACTGGACTGTCATCTAGTTCCATGGTGTCTCAATACCTAGCTACTTACTGGACTGTCGTCTAGTGCCATTGTGCATCAATACCTAGCTATTTACTCGACTGTCATCTAGTGCCCTGGTGCCTCAATACCTAGCTACTTACTGGACTGTCATCTAGTGCCATGGTGCCTCAATACCTAGCCCTTTACTGGACTGTCATCTAGTGGCATGGTGCCTTAATACCTAGCTACTTACTGGGCTGTCATCTAGTGCCATGGTGCCTCAATACCTGGCTACTTACTGGGCTGTCATCTAGTGCCATTGTGCCTCAATACCTAGCTACTTACTGGACTGTCATCTAGTGCCATGGTGCCTCAATACCTAGCTATTTACTGGACTGTCATCTAGTGCCATGGTGTCTCAATACCTAGCTACTTATTGGGCTGTCATCTAGTGCCATGGTGCCTCAATACCTAGCCCGTTACTGGACTGTCATCTAGTGCCATGGTGCCTCAATACCTAGCTACGTACTGGACTGTCATCTAGTGCCATAGTGCCTCAATACCTGGCTATTACTGGGCTGTCATCTAGTGCCATGGTGCCTCAATACCTAGCCCGTTACTGGACTGTCATCTAGTGCCATGGTGCCTCAATACCTAGCTATTTACTGGACTGTCATCTAGTGCCATGGTGCCTCAATACCTAGCTACTTACTGGACTGTCATCTATTGCCATGGTGCCTCAATACCTAGCTATTTACTGGACTGTCAACTAGTGCCATGGTGCCTCAATACCTAGCCCGTTACTGAGCTGTCATCTAGTGCCATGGTGCCTCAATACCTAGCTATTTACTGGGCTGTCATCTAGTGGCATGGTGCCTTAATACCTAGCTACTTACTGGGCTGTCATCTAGTGCCATGGTGCCTCAATACCTGGCTACTTACTGGGCTGTCATCTAGTGCCATTGTGCCTCAATACCTAGCTACTTACTGGACTGTCATCTAGTGCCATGGTGTCTCAATACCTAGCTATTTACTGGACTGTCATCTAGTGCCATGGTGTCTCAATACCTAGCTACTTATTGGGCTGTCATCTAGTGCCATGGTGCCTCAATACCTAGCCCGTTACTGGACTGTCATCTAGTGCCATGGTGCCTCAATACCTAGCTACGTACTGGACTGTCATCTAGTGCCATAGTGCCTCAATACCTGGCTATTACTGGGCTGTCATCTAGTGCCATGGTGCCTCAATACCTAGCCCGTTACTGGACTGTCATCTAGTGCCATGGTGCTTCAATACCTAGCTATTTACTGGACTGTCATCTAATGCCATGGTGCCTCAATACCTAGCTACTTACTGGACTGTCATCTATTTCCATGGTGCCTCAATACCTAGCTATTTACTGGACTGTCAACTAGTGCCATGGTGCCTCAATACCTAGCCCGTTACTGAGCTGTCATCTAGTGCCATGGTGCCTCAATACCTAGCTACTTTTTGGGCTGTAATCTAGTGCCATGGTGCCTCAATACCTGGCTACTTACTGGACTGTCATCTAGTGCCATAGTGCCTCAATACCTGGCTATTACTGGGCTGTCATCTAGTGCCATGGTGCCTCAATACGTAGCCCGTTACTGGACTGACATCTAGTGCCATGGTGCCTCAATACCTAGCTACTTACTGGACTGTCATCTAGTGCCATGGTGCCTCAATACCTAGCTACTTACTGGGCTGTCATCTAGTGCCATGGTGCCTCAATACCTGGCTACTTACTGGACTGTCATCTAGTGCCATGGTGCCTCAATACCTAGCTACTTACTGGACTGTCGTCTAGTGCCATGGTGCATCAATACCTAGCTACATACTGGACTGTCATCTAGTGCCATGGTGCCTCAATACCTAGCTATTTACTGGGCTGTCATCTATTGCCATGGTGCCTCAATACCTAGCTACTTACTGGGCTGTCATCTAGTGCCATGGTGCCTCAATACCTGGCTACTTACTGGGCTGTCATCTAGTGCCATGGTGCCTCAATACCTGGCTACTTACTGGACTGTCATCTAGTGCCATGGTGCCTCAATACCTGGCTACTTACTGGGCGGTCATCTAGTGCCATGGTGCCTCAATACCTAGCCCGTTACTGGACTGACATCTAGTGCCATGGTGCCTCAATACCTAGCTATTTACTGGACTGTCATCTAGTGCCATGGTGCCTCAATACCTAGCTACGTACTGGACTGTCATCTAGTGCCCTGGTGCCTCAATACCTAGCTACTTACTGGACTGTCATCTAGTGCCATGGTGCCTCAATACCTAGCTATTTACTGGGCTGTCATCTAGTGGCATGGTGCCTTAATACCTAGCTACTTACTGGGCTGTCATCTAGTGCCATGGTGCCTCAATACCTGGCTACTTACTGGGCTGTCATCTAGTCCCATGGTGCCTCAATACCTAGCCCGTTACTGGACTGTCATCTAGTGCCATGGTGCCTCAATACCTAGCTATTTACTGGACTGTCATCTAGTGCCATGGTGCCTCAATACCTAGCTACTTACTGGACTGTCATCTAGTGCCATGGTGCCTCAATACCTAGCTATTTACTGGGCTGTCATCTAGTGGCATGGTGCCTTAATACCTAGCTGCTTACTGGGCTGTCATCTAGTGCCATGGTGCCTCAATACCTGGCTACTTACTGGGCTGTCATCTAGTGCCATTGTGCCTCAAAACCTAGCCCGTTACTGGACTATCATCTAGTGCCATGGTTTCTCAATACCTAGCTACATACTGGGCTGTCATCTAGTGCCATGGTGCCTCAATACCTAGCTATTTACTGGACTGTCATCTAGTGCCATGGTGTCTCAATACCTAGCTACTTACTGGGCTGTCATCTAGTGCCATGGTGCCTCAATACCTAGCCCGTTACTGGACTGTCATCTAGTGCCATGGTGCCTCAATACCTAGCTACGTACTGGACTGTCATCTAGTGCCATAGTGCCTCAATACCTGGCTATTACTGGGCTGTCATCTAGTGCCATGGTGCCTCAATACCTAGCCCGTTACTGGACTGTCATCTAGTGCCATGGTGCCTCAATACCTAGCTATTTACTGGACTGTCATCTAGTGCCATGGTGCCTCAATACCTAGCTACTTACTGGACTGTCATCTATTGCCATGGTGCCTCAATACCTAGCTATTTACTGGACTGTCAACTAGTGCCATGGTGCCTCAATACCTAGCCCGTTACTGAGCTGTCATCTAGTGCCATGGTGCCTCAATACCTAGCTACTTTTTGGGCTGTAATCTAGTGCCATGGTGCCTCAATACCTGGCTACTTACTGGACTGTCATCTAGTGCCATGGTGCCTCAATACCTAGCTACTTACTGGGCTGTCATCTAGTGCCATGGTGCCTCAATACCTGGCTACTTACTGGGCTGTCATCTAGTGCCATGGTGCCTCAATACCTAGCCCCTTACTGGACTGTCATCTAGTGCCATGGTGCCTCAATACCTAGCTACTTACTGGGCTGTCATCTAGTGCCATGGTGCCTCAATACCTAGCTACGTACTGGACTGTCATCTAGTGCCATAGTGCCTCAATACCTGGCTATTACTGGGCTGTCATCTAGTGCCATGGTGCCTCAATACCTAGCCCGTTACTGGACTGTCATCTAGTGCCATGGTGCCTCAATACCTAGCCCGTTACTGGACTGTCATCTAGTGCCATGGTGCCTCAATACCTAGCTACTTACTGGACTGTCATCTAGTGCCATGGTGCCTCAATACCTAGCTACTTACTGGACTGTCATCTAGTGCCATGGTGTCTCAATACCTAGCTATTTACTGGACTGTCATCTAGTGCCATGGTGCCTCAATACCTGGCTACTTACTGGGCTATCATCTAGTGCCATGGTGCCTCAATACCTAGCCCGTTACTGGACTGTCATCTAGTGCCATGGTGTCTCAATACCTAGCTACTTACTGGACTGTCATCTAGTGCCATTGTGCCTCAATACCTAGCTACTTACTGGACTGTCATCTAGTGCCATGGTGCCTCAATACCTAGCTACTTACTGGACTGTCATCTAGTGCCATGGTGCCTCAATACCTAGCTATTTACTGGGCTGTCATCTAGTGCCATGGTGCCTCAATACCTAGCTACTTACTGGGCTGTCATCTAGTGCCATGGTGCCTCAATACCTGGCTACTTACTGGGCTGTCATCTAGTGCCATGGTGCCTCAATACCTAGCCCGTTACTGGACTATCATCTAGTGCCATGGTGTCTCAATACCTAGCTACATACTGGGCTGTCATCTAGTGCCATGGTGCCTCAATACCTAGCTATTTACTGGACTGTCATCTAGTGCCATGGTGCCTCAATACCTAGCCCCTTACTGGGCTGTCATCTAGTGCCATGGTGCCTCAATACCTAGCCCGTTACTGGACTGTCATCTAGTGCCATGGTGCCTCAATACCTAGCTACGTATACTGGACTGTCATCTAGTGCCATAGTGCCTCAATACCTGGCTTTACTGGGCTGTCATCTAGTGCCATGGTGCCTCAATACCTAGCCCGTTACTGGACTGTCATCTAGTGCCATGGTGCTTCAATACCTAGCTATTTACTGGACTGTCATCTAGTGCCATGGTGCCTCAATACCTAGCTACTTACTGGACTGTCATCTATTTCCATGGTGCCTCAATACCTAGCTATTTACTGGACTGTCAACTAGTGCCATGGTGCCTCAATACCTAGCCCGTTACTGGGCTGTCATCTAGTGCCATGGTGCCTCAATACCTAGCTACTTTTTGGGCTGTAATCTAGTGCCATGGTGCCTCAATACCTGGCTACTTACTGGACTGTCATCTAGTGCCATGGTGCCTCAATACCTAGCTACTTACTGGGCTGTCATCTAGTGCCATGGTGCCTCAATACCTGGCTACTTACTGGACTGTCATCTAGTGCCATGGTGCCTCAATACCTAGCTACTTACTGGACTGTCATCTAGTGCCATGGTGCATCAATACCTAGCTACTTACTGGACTGTCATCTAGTGCCATGGTGCCTCAATACCTAGCTACTTACTGGACTGTCATCTAGTGCCATGGTGCCTCAATACCTAGCTACTTACTGGACTGTCATCTAGTGCCATGGTGCCTCAATACCTAGCTACTTACTGGACTGTCATCTAGTGCCCTGGTGCCTCAATACCTAGCTACATACTGGACTGTCATCTAGTGCCATGGTGCCTCAATACCTAGCTACTTACTGGGCTGTCATCTAGTGCCATGGTGCCTCAATACCTAGCTACTTACTGGACTGTCATCTAGTGCCATGGTGCCTCAATACCTGGCTACGTACTGGACTGTCATCTAGTGCCATGGTGCCTCAATACCTAGCTACTTACTGGACTGTCGTCTAGTTCCATGGTGCCTCATTACCTAGCTACATACTGGACTATCATCTAGTGCCATGGTGCCTCAATACCTAGCTATTTACTGGGCTGTCATCTAGTGCCATGGTGCCTCAATACCTAGCTACTTACTGGGCTGTCATCTAGTGCCATGGTGCCTCAATACCTGGCTACTTACTGGGCTGTCATCTAGTGCCATGGTGCCTCAATACCTAGCCCGTTACTGGACTGTCATCTAGTGCCATGGTGCCTCAATACCTAGCCCGTTACTGGACTGTCATCTAGTGCCATGGTGTCTCAATACCTAGCTACTTACTGGACTGTCATCTAGTGCCATGGTGCCTCAATACCTAGCCCGTTACTGGACTGTCATCTAGTGCCATGGTGCCTCAATACCTAGCTACTTACTGGGCTGTCATCTAGTGCCATGGTGCCTCAATACCTAGCTACGTACTGGACTGTCATCTAGTGCCATAGTGCCTCAATACCTGGCTATTACTGGGCTGTCATCTAGTGCCATGGTGCCTCAATACCTAGCTATTTACTGGACTGTCATCTAGTGCCATGGTGTCTCAATACCTGGCTACTTACTGGGCTGTCATCTAGTGCCATGGTGCCTCAATACCTAGCCCGTTACTGGACTGTCATCTAGTGCCATGGTGCCTCAATACCTAGCTACGTACTGGACTGTCATCTAGTGCCATAGTGCCTCAATACCTGGCTATTACTGGGCTGTCATCTAGTGCCATGGTGCCTCAATACCTAGCCCGTTACTGGACTGTCATCTAGTGCCATGGTGCCTCAATACCTAGCTATTTACTGGACTGTCATCTAGTGCCATGGTGCCTCAATACCTAGCTACTTACTGGACTGTCATCTATTGCCATGGTGCCTCAATACCTAGCTATTTACTGGACTGTCAACTAGTGCCATGGTGCCTCAATACCTAGCCCGTTACTGAGCTGTCATCTAGTGCCATGGTGCCTCAATACCTAGCTACTTTTTGGGCTGTAATCTAGTGCCATGGTGCCTCAATACCTGGCTACTTACTGGACTGTCATCTAGTGCCATGGTGCCTCAATACCTAGCTACTTACTGGGCTGTCATCTAGTGCCATGGTGCCTCAATACCTGGCTACTTACTGGACTGTCATCTAGTGCCATGGTGCCTCAATACCTAGCTACTTACTGGGCTGTCATCTAGTGCCATGGTGCCTCAATACCTAGCTACTTACTGGGCTGTCATCTAGTGCCATGGTGCCTCAATACCTAGCTACTTACTGGACTGTCGTCTAGTTCCATGGTGCCTCATTACCTAGCTACATACTGGACTATCATCTAGTGCCATGGTGCCTCAATACCTAGCTATTTACTGGGCTGTCATCTAGTGCCATGGTGCCTCAATACCTAGCTACTTACTGGGCTGTCATCTAGTGCCATGGTGCCTCAATACCTGGCTACTTACTGGGCTGTCATCTAGTGCCATGGTGCCTCAATACCTAGCCCGTTACTGGACTGTCATCTAGTGCCATGGTGCCTCAATACCTAGCCCGTTACTGGACTGTCATCTAGTGCCATGGTGCCTCAATACCTAGCTACTTACTGGACTGTCATCTAGTGCCATGGTGCCTCAATACCTAGCTACTTACTGGACTGTCATCTAGTGCCATGGTGCCTCAATACCTAGCTACTTACTGGGCTGTCATCTAGTGCCATGGTGCCTCAATACCTAGCTACGTACTGGACTGTCATCTAGTGCCATAGTGCCTCAATACCTGGCTATTACTGGGCTGTCATCTAGTGCCATGGTGCCTCAATACCTAGCTACTTACTGGACTGTCATCTAGTGCCATGGTGCCTCAATACCTAGCTACTTACTGGGCTGTCATCTAGTGCCATGGTGCCTCAATACCTGGCTACGTACTGGACTGTCATCTAGTGCCATGGTGCCTCAATACCTAGCTACTTACTGGACTGTCATCTAGTGCCATGGTGCCTCATTACCTAGCTACTTACTGGACTGTCATCTAGTGCCATGGTGCCTCAATACCTAGCTACTTACTGGGCTGTCATCTAGTGCCATGGTGCCTCAATACCTAGCTACTTACTGGGCTGTCATCTAGTGCCATGGTGCCTCAATACCTGGCTACTTACTGGGCTGTCATCTAGTGCCATGGTGCCTCAATACCTAGCCCGTTACTGGACTGTCATCTAGTGCCATGGTGCCTCAATACCTAGCTACGTTACTGGACTGTCATCTAGTGCCATGGTGCCTCAATACCTAGCTACTTACTGGACTGTCATCTAGTGCCATGGTGCCTCAATACCTAGCCCGTTACTGGACTGTCATCTAGTGCCATGGTGCCTCAATACCTAGCTACTTACTGGGCTGTCATCTAGTGCCATGGTGCCTCAATACCTAGCTACGTACTGGACTGTCATCTAGTGCCATGGTGCCTCAATACCTAGCTACTTACTGGGCTGTCATCTAGTGCCATGGTGCCTCAATACCTAGCTACTTACTGGGCTGTCATCTAGTGCCATGGTGCCTCAATACCTAGCTACTTACTGGACTGTCATCTAGTGCCATGGTGCCTCAATACCTAGCTACGTTACTGGACTGTCATCTAGTGCCATGGTGCCTCAATACCTAGCTACTTACTGGACTGTCATCTAGTGCCATGGTGCCTCAATACCTAGCTAATTACTGGACTGTCATCTAGTGCCATGGTGCCTCAATACCTAGCCCGTTACTGGACTGTCATCTAGTGCCATGGTGCCTCAATACCTAGCTACGTACTGGACTGTCATCTAGTGCCATAGTGCCTCAATACCTGGCTATTACTGGGCTGTCATCTAGTGCCATGGTGCCTCAATACCTAGCCCGTTACTGGACTGTCATCTAGTGCCATGGTGCCTCAATACCTAGCTATTTACTGGACTGTCATCTAGTGCCATGGTGCCTCAATACCTAGCTACTTACTGGACTGTCATCTATTGCCATGGTGCCTCAATACCTAGCTATTTACTGGACTGTCAACTAGTGCCATGGTGCCTCAATACCTAGCCCGTTACTGAGCTGTCATCTAGTGCCATGGTGCCTCAATACCTAGCTACTTTTTGGGCTGTAATCTAGTGCCATGGTGCCTCAATACCTGGCTACTTACTGGACTGTCATCTAGTGCCATGGTGCCTCAATACCTAGCTACTTACTGGGCTGTCATCTAGTGCCATGGTGCCTCAATACCTGGCTACTTACTGGACTGTCATCTAGTGCCATGGTGCCTCAATACCTAGCTACTTACTGGGCTGTCATCTAGTGCCATGGTGCCTCAATACCTGGCTACTTACTGGACTGTCATCTAGTGCCATGGTGCCTCAATACCTAGCTACTTACTGGACTGTCGTCTAGTGCCATGGTGCCTCATTACCTAGCTACATACTGGACTATCATCTAGTGCCATGGTGCCTCAATACCTAGCTATTTACTGGGCTGTCATCTAGTGCCATGGTGCCTCAATACCTAGCTACTTACTGGGCTGTCATCTAGTGCCATGGTGCCTCAATACCTAGCTACTTACTGGACTGTCATCTAGTGCCATGGTGCCTCAATACCTAGCCCGTTACTGGAGTGTCATCTAGTGCCATGGTGTCTCAATACCTAGCTACTTACTGGACTGTCATCTAGTGCCATGGTGCCTCAATACCTAGCCCGTTACTGGACTGTCATCTAGTGCCATGGTGCCTCAATACCTAGCTACTTACTGGGCTGTCATCTAGTGCCATGGTGCCTCAATACCTAGCTACGTACTGGACTGTCATCTAGTGCCATAGTGCCTCAATACCTGGCTATTACTGGGCTGTCATCTAGTGCCATGGTGCCTCAATACCTAGCTATTTACTGGGCTTTCATCTAGTGCCATGGTGCCTCAATACCTAGCTACTTACTGGGCTGTCATCTAGTGCCATGGTGCCTCAATACCTGGCTACGTACTGGACTGTCATCTAGTGCCATGGTGCCTCAATACCTAGCTACTTACTGGACTGTCGTCTAGTTCCATGGTGCCTCATTACCTAGCTACATACTGGACTATCATCTAGTGCCATGGTGCCTCAATACCTAGCTATTTACTGGGCTGTCATCTAGTGGCATGGTGCCTCAATACCTAGCTACTTACTAGGCTGTCATCTAGTGCCATGGTGCCTCAATACCTGGCTACTTACTAGGCTGTCATCTAGTGCCATTGTGCCTCAATACCTAGCCCGTTACTGGACTGTCATCTAGTGCCAGTTGTGCCTTCTCAATACCTCAGCTCCTTACATTAGATCTGGTCATCTGGTGCCATGGTGTCTCACTACCTCAGCTACTTACTGGACTGTCATCTAGTGCCATGGTGCCTCAATACCTAGCCCGTTACTGGACTGTCATCTGAGTGCCATGGTGCCTCAATACCCTAATTGTTACTTACTGGGCTGTCATCTAGTGCCATGGTGCTCATACCTAGCTACGTGGACCACTGCCTAACAGTGCAGTAGTGCCTCAATACCTATACCTGGCTGTCATCTAGTGCCATGGTGCCTAAAACACAATACCCTAGCTATTATACTGGACTGTCATCTAATAGTGCTCAATACCTTGCTACGTACTGGACTGTCATCTAGTGCCATAGTGCCAATCAACCTGGCTACATCTGGGCTCAAGTCTAGTGCCATAAGTGCCTCAATACCTAGCCCGTTACTGGACTGACATCTAGTGCCATGGTGCCTCAATACCTAGCTGTTACTGGACTGTCATCTAGTGCCATGGTGCCTCAATGCCTAGCTACTTACTTACTGGACTGTCATCTATTGCCAATAGTTCCTCAATACCTAGCTATTTACTGGACTGTCAACTAGTGCCATGGTGCCTCAATACCTAGCCCGTTACTGAGCTGTCATCTAGTGCCATGGTGCCTCAATACCTAGCTACTTTTTGGGCTGTAATCTAGTGCCATGGTGCCTCAATACCTGGCTACTTACTGGACTGTCATCTAGTGCCATGGTGCCTCAATACCTAGCTACTTACTGGGCTGTCATCTAGTGCCATGGTGCCTCAATACCTGGCTACTTACTGGACTGTCATCTAGTGCCATGGTGCCTCAATACCTAGCTACTTACTGGACTGTCGTCTAGTGCCATGGTGCATCAATACCTAGCTATTTACTGGACTGTCATCTAGTGCCCTGGTGCCTCAATACCTAGCTACTTACTGGACTTTCATCTAGTACTATGGTGCCTCAATACCTAGCTACTTACTGGGCTGTCATCTAGTGCCATGGTGCCTCAATACCTGGCTACTTACTGGAATGTCATCTAGTGCCATGGTGCCTTAATACCTAGCTACATACTGGACTGTCGTCTAGTGACATGGTGCATCAATACCTAGCTATTTACTGGACTGTCATCTAGTGCCCTGGTGCCTCAATACCTAGCTACATACTGGACTGTCATCTAGTGCCATGATGCCTCAATACCTAGCTATTTACTGGGCTGTCATCTAGTGCCATGGTGCCTCAATACCTAGCTACTTAATGGGCTATCATCTAGTGCCATGGTGCCTCAATACCTGGCTACGTACTGGACTGTCATCTAGTGCCATGGTGCCTCAATACCTAGCTACTTACTGGACTGTCGTCTAGTTCCATGGTGCCTCATTACCTAGCTACATACTGGACTATCATCTAGTGCCATGGTGCCTCAATACCTAGCTATTTACTGGGCTGTCATCTAGTGGCATGGTGCCTCAATACCTAGCTACTAACTGGGCTGTCATCTAGTGCCATGGTGCCTCAATACCTGGCTACTTACTGGGCTGTCATCTAGTGCCATGGTGCCTCAATACCTAGCCCGTTACTGGACTGTCATCTAGTGCCATGGTGTCTCAATACCTAGCTACTTACTGGACTGTCATCTAGTGCCATGGTGCCTCAATACCTAGCCCGTTACTGGACTGTCATCTAGTGCCATGGTGCCTCAATACCTAGCTACTTACTGGGCTGTCATCTAGTGCCATGGTGCCTCAATACCTAGCTACGTACTGGACTGTCATCTAGTGCCATAGTGCCTCAATACCTGGCTATTACTGGGCTGTCATCTAGTGCCATGGTGCCTCAATACCTAGCTATTTACTGGGCTGTCATCTAGTGCCATGGTGCCTCAATACCTAGCTACTTACTGGGCTGTCATCTAGTGCCATTGTGCCTCAATACCTGGCTACGTACTGGACTGTCATCTAGTGCCATGGTGCCTCAATACCTAGCTACTTACTGGACTGTCGTCTAGTTCCATGGTGCCTCCTCATTACCTAGCTACATACCCACTGACTATCATCTAGTGCCATGGTGCCTCAATACCTAGCTATTTGGCTGGACTGTCATCTAGTGCCATGGTGCCTCAATACCTAGCTACTTACTGGGCTGTCATCTAGTGCCATGGTGCCTCAATACCTGGCTACTTACTGGACTGTCATCTA